>CANTUR010000133.1:1217500-1817500 GCA_947683625.1 Mallotus nudiflorus | reverse complement strand
AAGAGTATGTCTTACAATAAATACATGGACTTCGATCTAAAGGATCAATTGCATGTGCATAACTGCTCATTTCATTGACAATGAGTAAAAGCTCAATAAAAAAATTATTGCATTTATGCTTGTGAGTTCACATAAGGGTGAATACATTGCTAAGGCACTTAAGAACTCTTTGCTTGAATGGGGTTTGAAAAATGTTTTTACTATCACTCTTAATAGTGCTTCAAGTAATGATACTGACATGTCTTTTTTCAAAAAAAAATTACTGAGTTGGGGGGCTAATGGGGTTAGAGTTAAATATTCACATATGAGATGTGTTGCTCATATTTTGAACTTAATGGTGTATGAAGGGTTAAAGGATTTGAACATATTTGTTAAAAGGATCAAGGAGGTTGTTAGATACATAAGGAGCTCGCCATCTAGATTAAAAAAATTCAAAGAATTTTCAGACTTAATTGGTATTAAGTCTAAGAATTCTCTTTGCCTTGATGTTGCAACTAAGTGGAATTCCACCTATTTGATGTTGAAATTTGCTCGTAAATTTGAAAAAACTTTTAAAAAGTATGAAGAAAATGAATAAAGTTTAAGGGCTAATCTAGGTGATGATATTCCTTATTACTTTGATTGGCAATGTGCGAAGAATATGGTTCAATTATTAGAACAGGTTTACAAAATAACACTGAGAATCTCTGGTTCTTAGTATGTGACTATCAATACCTTTTTCTCTGAAATAGTTTACCTGTTTTGCACTCTCATTGATTGGAAGCAATATGATGATCTGTATATGAGGTCCGTGGGACTTACCATGAAAACCAAATTTGAGAAATACTGGGGGGATCCATATAAAATGAATTATCTTATATTCATTTCTTATATTTTGGATCCAAGAGAAAAATTAGCATATCTTCAATTTTCTTTAGAAACCATTTATGGGGAGTTAGATGGCTGCCGACTATTCATTCATGTTAAAGATGCTCTTCATGAATTATTTGAGGATTATAAAACTACCCATTAAGCATCTTATCCCTCTAATGTCATAACTGGTGGAAGCCAAAATGTGAACTCAACTGATGTGCAATCAAGTTCCAAATCCATTTTAGTGTTAAAACCTAGATTTAAGCAGTAATAATTATTGAGTGGCATTGGTGGAAGTAGCAAAAAGAATGAACTTGATGCATACTTATATGAGTCAGCCTTTAAAGATTTAGATGAGGGAACATTTGATATGTTGAGGTGGTGGAAGCTCAATTCAGAGAGGTTCCTCATTCTTTTAAGTCTGGCTTAAGATGTATTAGCCATCCTAATTTCTATAGTTGTAGCTGAATTAGCTTTTAGTACTAGTGGACGAGTGCTTGATTCCTTTCAAAGTTATTTAACACCAAAGCTTTTTGAGGCCTTGATCTGCACTCAAGATTGGCTTAAAAAGCCTTACCAACAACACATTTCAGTTGAAGAATCACTTGAAGATTTAGAAAACTTTAAAAAGGTACTTTTTTTAAAATTTTATTGCCTTTTCAAATTCTGTATTATTTTTTTTCCATTCTTATGATTTTTTTCGGTTTTTTAAATCAAATCTCCTTCAATTAGGTGTTGGTCTTATTGGCCCTTCTGTGAACTCAACTGGTGCTAGCTAATCAAAGAATGCCTATCCTATTTAAGAAAAATTTGGCTAATAACTACGTTGAAGCTCTACCTTAATTGTCTAAGAGGAAAATTTGAACTCAGACACTCAGTAACCCTTTCTTAACTTCTTTTCACTGTATGTTGCTTGCTGCTTTGCTGGTTGCTTGTTTGTTTTGCTTTGTGGTTGCTTATTGGTAGTTTTTTTATTATTCCTCTGTCTGTTGCATTATGCTTATGGGGATTATAATTCTTTTGCTTTTTTTGGCATTTGATGTTTATGTTTTTCTATGACACATGTTGTGTCATATTTGTGTTGCAACATCTTTAATAGCAAACACGACAGATGCCAGGGTTGTGTTTTTCCAAAATATAAACCCTCAAGTGGCTATTGTGTATGGTTAAGTGTTATAATTCACTAATTTGGTGTCTTTGTTAGTTATAGTCTTTAATATTATTCATTATTTGAGGCAATGATGAAGCTTCCACCAAATTATTTGACAATCGGTTTGATGCAATGTTGTTTGTTTCTTAGGTAGCAAATGGTTTGCAGTTTGTTACCAGAAATTGAGGATGCATTAATCCAAAGACATAACAATTTTTATTCTAAGCCTCACATGTTGTTAATAACTTATTAGTTATTATTTTCTTTTTATGCATCAGTTAATTTGCCCTTTTTAATTTTGCAGGTTGTAAAAATCTATGAATGTAAGCAAGATTGTGGTCTATCTTTTTTTGGCTTATGCAGACTCTGTTCAATAACAAATCTCTTCTATTTTTTGTACATGGCAGAAATAGTGTGTAAATGCCAATGGCAAAGTTATGATTTATTTTGCTAAATATTTTTTGTTAATAGTAGAAATAGTGGGTATATTTTGCATAGATTCATAACTTTTGAATATAATATATTGTTTTTTGTTTTTAGGCCAAAGGCCTTATAATTTTATTTTGTAATTTAAAGGGCACAACCCTATGTTTTGTAATGGGTTTAACCTAAATTATTGGAAAGTTCCAATTTTAATTTTGAACTTTTAATGTCAAGGTCCAACCCATAAAAGCCCAACCTAATATGCCTATCTAAAGAAACTCGAATATTTTGGTTTTTTGACCCGTATATTTCCATTTTATTTTATCATCAGTTCGGTGTCCATATTTATCCAACCGAACCCACACAGTTATTAGTTCTATAAACCCGAACCCACTCAACTCACCTAATGCATAGCCATGGTCGAATGCATACTTTCACCCCTGAACTTTACCACTTTAACCTATTTCACCCCTCAATTATAATTTTTTTCTACTACACTTTCCAACTTTTATTTTAGATCTATAACACCTCCTATTTCATAGTCTTAGTTTTATTTCACCTTCATATTACAAGCATGTAAGTTTATGTGTTTGTAGATGAGCAAAGCATGTGAAAAAAAAAGCATTATGATGTGTACTAAAGCTAAAAAATATTCTTTCACTCATGCCAACAACGTCACTCTTCTTTGTTGTACCAAAATTCTCTCCAACTATAGCATAAATCACCAACCATCGAAGAAAATTATGCTAGGCAAACAAGTAATTTCTTTTCCAGTTTTATTTTGAAACACTAACCATATCATCATAAACTTATCATAACAAGAGATGGATTTAATTCATTTCATTTTTTCTTTTCTTTTCTATTTTTGTTTTAAAGACTACTAATAATAGAAAATAAAGAAGAAATCATAGTATCTGCTACTTTTCAGAAAAAAAGAGTCAACCATTCTCTCTGAGAGCAAAACCTCATTCTTAAATAGTCAAATGTTACTACTACTATTTGAAAAAATAGAAGAAAAATAGCAACATAGATATGGACTTAAATGATGCAAATATGAAGATAAAATAGATATAATGTATTTTAATAAAGAACCAACTACAAGGTCAAATAAGTTGAACTTTGGAGTCAGATCACATAAATAAGCTTTATTCAAACAAAAGATTTTGGACTGTTCCGGGTGCCAAAGTTAGAAATTTTTTTTTACAAAACATGGTGTTTATTAACTAAAGCAAGTGAGCAATATTGAAAGGTATTGAAGAGGAATGGGGCTTGGATTTTAATTTTGAGCATAATGGACATGGCTACAAAAAAATCAACACAACCTCTTCTTTTATAATTCATAGAATTGTGGTCACCATGATATCCATAGTGTTGGATTGAAAGAGAGAAGAATTAAAAATGATAAAAGTTGAAGTTGAACAAAGGATAAAATTTGATGGCCATATGCATGTAGCTCTTGTCAGAAATTAAACTCAAATTAATGTGAAGAGTTTTATTTTATTAATTATAGATTCATGAATGCTTATGTTAATAACGTATTTAAAAGGTTAAGTTTATTAATATTAAAAAGTTAATGTTTGTACCTAAATTGAAATTTTGGGCTAAAAATATTTGAGCCCTCCAATTCAATATAATTAAAATTTAAAAGCCCAAAATAAGATGATAAAGCCCAAATTATTAAATTTTAATGACAATGTAGCTAGAGAAAAATCTAGAAATGACTGTTCATTATTTATAAAGACTTTAGGAAAAAGTCATCACTCTAGAGTTTCAAGAATTTACTACGTTAATTTAATCTCCAAAACTGAAGATTTTTTAGCTATGACATTTATTTGAGGAAAAAAACTCTGACAATATAAAAAGGCAGAGAATGATTAGGAGATTGATCATTTACACATTTATAAATCATTAACAATCAACTATTAGTAGCTACTGTTATTTTCCTTTCATTTGTAAACTACAGTTTTATTTTTTTTTTGTCTTTTATTTTGTATTAAGCCTAAAAAATCAATACAATTTCCCTTTTAATTTTTCAACAGTTTCTTTAATCTTTATTTTGCTTGAAATCTAAATGAATTGTGGTAAAGGAGTTTAGGAACTCACATTTCATCTAAAAGAAGTCAGTATATTTTTTGGGGAATAAATTCCTCTAGCACGCTCGTAATTACTCAAAACCAAAAAATTAGCCAATTATATTTTGGCACACCTAGTGGGATTGGTTTAAGCAAGACGCCAAAACTTAAGAATGGAAAAGAAATATTTGAAGTTGAGATTCATATAACAAATCACCTAAAGAAGTAGGTGATAAATATTCAAAAGGTAATAAGGTGTCTCATGGCCAAAACAAAGATGTGCCTATTGACCAAACAGGTCAGAATCTGAAAGCTATTAATGTTGATGAGAGTACTAATTCTGAAGCTTTTAAAAAAATTCTACAGGATGCAATACCTTAAATGGTTAATTCTCTAAAGCAAGCTACCATATTTATTAATACCAGTATTAGAAATTTTGAGAAGATGTTGCATGATGCTATGCAAGCATTTGCCAAAAGGAATAAGTAATTGTTGTAGATGATGGGGTTTAGCGCATGTCCAAGATTTTAGCAACTGTGACATTATTTGGGCTCAAGGCCCTAGGGAACACACTAACCATTATCACAAAGACATGGCATGGAGATTAAGAGTCACCACCCAAGGTAATAATTGGGACAAATCATTTTGGTAGTAATCGATTCTCTAAAAGAAAGCTAGCACCATAACTAGGAGATTCTAGAAATGGAATACTAACTTCTTTTAGTCTTATGTTCATTTAGAATTACTTTATGAATTACTATCTTATTCTCTAATTACATGAAATTTTATTTAAACCCTAATTAAACATCCATTTAACGCAAGGCAACAAGTCATAAAATTACATGTAAAAAATGCATACAAAAGGCAGCATTCCTATGTTTAAACTAGATTAATTTTATTAATTAAAGTTAGCTAATTCTGCATATTTTATTTACAAGTAAAATGGAATGGAGATGGGCCTACATTTTAATTGAATTAGTGATTCTACATCTACTTATTTTAATTAACTAAGGAAATGGGCCTATTGTCTATAAATTTTAAAGAATAAATTATATTATTAAGTGGGCCTAAATCTAATTTAATTTTAATTCAAATAAAATGGAGCCTAAGTCTATTTATTTTAAAGAGATGAAATTAATGGGTTGGACTAAAGTCGAAGTTAATTTTATTAATTAAAAAAGTGGACTTAGGCTCTTGACGTTCCATAGGAAATATAGTGAAACATATTAAACATAGCATCTTGCTTAGAATTGCTCAACAATTTAAGCATCATCATGTCAATTAGGATGCAATAAAGTAACCTAATTCTTTCTTTCAAAATTGTGTACTATTATTGCTCTGCTGCAATTTTTCAAGCAAACAGCAATAAAGGGGAGCAATTGTAAGCACCCAATTTCAAGATGCAATTATGCACGTGTACGATGAAAGCCCCTTTAATGAAAATCTAATCAAGAATTGATCTCTAATGTCAAGTTTTATGATTTAAAGGACTAAATTGCTATGTTTTATGGATTTAATTACAAAATTGGTTTTTTAGGAATTTGATTGGAAAAATTAGAAACTTCTGAGGACCCTTCTTTGTAATTTAAAAAAAATAAAAATATCGTTAGCCGACATTTAATGTCGATTGGCATTACATAATGTCGATGGGCATTACGGGATAAAAATTGGCATTCTAGAGTGTTAATTTTTGTTAAAAAGTGATTTTTTACATTGAAAACTGATTTTTTCATAATTTTTTAATTTTTTATTGGCCTAGGAAACCACGTGTCCCTGCGTGTGTGAGTCTTTGATTTTTTTCAAAATTCTATCTCTTGATTTTGAAAGTTTAAAAATTAAAAATCTAGTGCAACTTCCCTGTGTGATTATAAGGTTGGAGGTTGCTAGGTCTAGCTTTAAAAGCCAAAAAAAGGGAGGTTGCGGGAACCCTAGAGAGCTAGAGAGGCAAAGTTTCTAAAAAAACCTAGAGAAACAAAGAGGCTGCGAAAAAACCAAGAAAAAACTAGAAAAAACCCTAGTTAGCTACTGCAAAGGAAAAAAATAAGTGGATTAAAAAAACACAAAGAGGAAAGAAAAGACCTAACCTTCTACTATAGGTTTCAGATCAACAAAAATATGTTCTTTGTTTTTAAAAGTCCAAAAAGTCAAGGAGAAAACAATAGAGTCAATCTTAAAATGGTGACAATCTCAATCTAAAGGGCATTCAAACAACATTTGCACAACATCTTCTACTCTTTTATTTATTTTGATTTGATTTCTTTATTTTATTTCTAGATTGATTTGTTACTGATTAGTTTTTTTTTTTGTTTTTTTGTTTTGATTGGTGTCCTGCCTTACCTTGGTTCAAGAGAGATTACTAGGCTTATATGACCAGAGTCTGTAACCTAAGTCCTAAACAGGGGGCAATCTTCTCTCAAGTTTGCAAAGGATGCTCGGCCCCTCTAACTTTGGTCTGTAACTCAAGTCTTAAAGGAGGACATCTTGCTAAAGGAACCTTGACTTTTCATCGAACTTTAACCATATATAATGGCTTAGTTACCTCCCTTAGGATCTACCCAAATTGCTTGTATATTTGTTGCCATGAGGTATTTCTATCTATAAAAGCCCAAGCCCATATTTTTTAAGCCCACTTGGGCTAATGAAGATTAGGCTAGACCTTTATACCTAGAAATGTTGTTTCCATGCTTTTACTACTTTAAGAGAGATATGGCATACACATCGATTCTTAATATCCCCTATTGATATTAAGGCTAAGACAAAAAATCCTAGGAAAAGAAACTTGCCATTGAATACGTGTGTGGGAGGAATAAGGTTGGAAGGATGTATATTGTACATTTGATTGATACTTACTATTTGCTACTTATTGCATACATGTGCATCATGCATACATGCATTTCATCCATCACAATAACATTTTATTTTCCAGCCATCATAGATTCACCTAGATGTTCTCGTATTTGGGGATGGAAAGGTGGTAGACTAAGAAGAATATATCTGAGTCCTAAAGCCATAGAAAAAGAAATCCTACATAGGCTAGAGAAGAGTCCTATCAATCTGCTTCACTTAGAATTAAACCAACTACACCTGAACCTATAGACATGGAACAACAATAAGGAGGGAACTGGTACTTAGAAGATATCAAGGGAGCTTTGATGGATGAGATTAAGGCTATGATGCAAGATGAACTGAGACAAGCATTGTCTGGACTGATGCAACCTGCCACTATTGTCATACCAACACCTGTAATTGATCAACCGCCTGCTGTTGCAGCTATCCCATTTGTTGTAAATGCTCCACTTACTGCAATAATGTTGGGGGTAACCTATTGCTAGAAACCCACCTATTGTTGATGTGAAGCTTGAGGATGTTGAGAACTACATGATAGATAAGGCAAAAAGAGAATCACTTGAACTGATACAAGACCATAAGTCCAAGCAGATGCAAGCACTGAACCAGAAAATGCCCAAGATGGAGGAGCTGATTAGGGGACAAGGCATGGGATATTCATTTGACTTTGATGACATGCTACAAATGGAAGATGATAGGCTTCCTAATAAGTTCAAAATGCCACAACTGTAGAAATTTAATGGAAAAGGAGACCTAAAGATTCATCTCAGTCAGTACACAACCACTATGAGTACTACTAAAGCCCATTAGCAGTAATCACTAAGTTGTTTGTATTGTCTTTAGAAGGGATGGCTTTAAACTGGTATCATGGGCTGGAAAAATCTATCAGGGCTAACTGGAAAGAACTATGTACTACTTTTTTGAAAGTGTCCATCAGGGATTTAGAACTGACTAAGTAAAAATCAAATGAATCCTTTTTTTATTTCTTGACCAGGTTCATGAATAAAGTAGGATTGATGAAGAATAAACTGGCTGAGAAAGATCAAATTAGGATGATAGTCCGTAATGTATCACCTAATCTAGTCAAGAGATTACAGATGATGAATACCAAAACATTCATAAACCTGTATGATGATGGTCTACAAGCTGAAGAGATAGAGAATAGAAAGAAGAAAAGCTCTAGAGGCACCAAAAACTAAAATTAATTAGCTAGGGGCACACAATAAGGAAGTACTAGTCAAGATGTGGAGGTGCATGCAATTTAGTCACCTAGGAGATTCTCCAACTTCAATCAACCACTCTCAAAAGTTCTAGACTGATTAATCCAAAAAGGCCTACTCTGACCTTTAACCTTTTCTAAACCACCTAACCTAAATGTCCTAAGCTATAACCCTAACAACTATTGTAAGTTTCACCAAGTAGCTAGTCATTCCATAGATACTTATATCCACCTTGAACACGAAATCCAAAACCTAATAAACTCTAAAAAATCACAAACCTTAAAAAATCCAACCCTAACCCAAACACTAGAAATAGTCCTTTCCAAAACTACCAAAATGTCCTACCACCAGCCACCATGATGATAAACTCAGGAGTTAGCAAAGAGGAAGCGCTAGACTCCTTTGAAAACCTAAACCCTATAGACAGTAAGGAATCTCCTAATGCCTCTAATGGAGTTGAGGATTTGCTGGGACAACCCTCAGGCAAATTCAATTACAAAGTGTTCTACTCTAAACCACCCTCAACTGATATCCTTTTTGAATCAATAGTGCCTTTAGGATGGGGTGATGAGTTTGATAATGAGCCAGCAGAAGAAGAAAAAGAATCCAAAACTCTAGAATAGCCATAAAGAGGAGTTGAGGATTTACTGGGGCAGCCCTCAGGCAAATTTGATTACAAAGTATTATATTCAAAACCAGCTTCTTTTCACCTACTTCTTAGGGAGATTATGCCTACAGGATGGGGTGATAAGTTCAAAGAGGAAAGTAAACAATTCTTAATTCCTAAGTAAGGGATCAAGGAGCTATTGAGTGGGCATCTAAAAAAGCTTAACATGGAGGGAAACAAAACTTGCACAATGGAAGTGTGGAAAATAGAAAAAGGGACCAAATTATTAGGGTTATAGACATCTGGTATGACTCTGATGAGCAAAGTCCCGCTGGTCTTGACTTATAGAGCAATAACCCTAATATGAATCATGTCACTAGAAGTGGGAGGAATTACAAAGCAACAGAAAAGAAAATTGAGAGAGTCACAAAAAGAGAAGAAGTAAAGGATGCAGAAATAGAAGGAAGAGAAAAAGAAAACATAATTTTGGAACAACTAAAGAAGGCTAAGTCAAATGTCAACATTTGGGAGCTATTGATGCATTCAAGCAGTCATAGAAGAGCTTTTGTCAAAGCTTTATCAAACATGAAAATTGAAACAACAGCTACACCTGAGGCTATGGTGGCAAAGGTTACGAAAAAGAAACACGGGCTAATAATGTTCTCAGATGATGATTTGCCTTTAGAAGGAAGAAATCATAATAAAGCATTTTTTATCCTAACTGAAGTAAAGGGGAAGCGAACCAACTTTGCAATGGTTAATGATGGTCCTGCTATTAATGTATGTTTGTTGAAGATCTTGCCTAATTTGGGTTTAAAAGTCGATGACTTAACATGTTCAAACCCAATAATCAGAGCCTATGATGACAACACTAGGAATATGGAAAGGACATTCCTAGCTCTAGTTAAAATAGGACTTGTGGAATCCACCATTGAGTTCACTGTATTAGATATCCTTTTCACTTATGCATTATTACTGGGAAGGCCATGGTTTCATGCTTTGGGAGGAGTACCCTTAATTGTGCACCAGAAGATAAAATTCCCTTATGAAGGAGATGTAGTGACTACAGAAGCTAGAACTAGTGTAGCTATGATAACCATACTGGAGAAATATAAGCAAGTGTGTGTTCCTCCTAGTTTCCAAGTTGATGGGATATTTTATGGAACTAAAATGGACCCAAGGGTTGCGAAGATGATAATGAGGATGAATTACCAACATGGACAGGGGTTGGGAAAGAATGAGCAAGGAAGCCCTAAACCCTCAAAATTTAGAAGTCAAGGCGACACTAATGGATTAGGGTGCACTTAAATGGAACCTAGTAGCAAGGAAGAAGGGAAAGGCCAAGATAAATAATCCATTGGGGAGAATTAGGCTGATGAGTGAGAATTTTATCAAGCCAAAGGAAGGAAAGTACTATCTGGGTGCTAAGGAATCTGTTAATGTTGGTAAACAAGACATTCCTGGGTTTAAGATCTTCAAGGAGTAGATTATAGAGAACCTAGTAGAGGATAACAAAGAGGAAGTGATGAAGCAAATAGTTGAGAGAATGGATGATGTTGTTGTTGAAGAGCTGCTTTGTTTGCCACCTAAAGAGGAGCCACCCTAGGATTTAGCTACTATTATTAAGAATAGCTTTAGTGATGTTTTTTATGAAGAAATGGATATAATAATTTCTAACCTTAATGAGGACGAAAACTATGTTTTTCCATGGTAAATGATATGAATGCTGGTTTTGCTTACATGTGTGATGTGCATCCTAATAGTTATGTGCATTATGATTTTGATCATTCATGCATATTTAATGTTAATTCAATTTAATTTGATTCATTTAGTATGGGCACAAATGATAATCCAAAGAATATTTCTATATCACATGATGTAACTCTTGAAGAGAGGGAAAATTTTAAGAGAATATTAATAAAAAGGAAGATAGTACTTGCTTGGACTTATGAAGATATGCCAAGTTTAGACAGGGAAATTGCAAAGCATCATATTCCAACTCATCCAAAAATAAAATTAGTTAAATAAAAATTGCACAGGCTAAGACCAGAGCGGACTAAGAAAATAAGAGAAGAAATTGCTAAACAAATTCAAGCTAACTTCTTGGAAGTAGTAGATTACCGCCAATGGCTAGCAAACATAGTCCCAATACCCAAAAAAGATGGTAAGGTACATATGTGTGTCAATTTCAAAGATTTAAATAAAGCATATCCTAAAGATGACTTTCCTTTACCCCACATCAATGTCATAGTAGATAGTGCAGCGTCAAGTGTAATGTATTCTTTCATGGGTGGGTTCTTTGGGTATAATTAGATAATGATGGCAGTTATGGATAAGATTAAGATAACATTCATTATGGAATGGGGGACCTATTGTTATAAGGTTATGCCTTTTGGGTTAAAAAATACAAGGGTAACATACTAAAGGGCAGCCACCACTCTTTTCCATAGCATGATGCATAAGGAAGTTGACGTGTATGTAAATGACATGATGGTCAAATCAGAAACACGAGAGAGACACTTTAAAGCATTGGACAAGTTCTTAGTGCGTATTGAGAGGTATAATCTGAGACTCAACCTAAAGAAATGAATTTTTAGAGTTACTTTAAGGAAGCTATTGGGGCATATAGTTATTAGCAAAGGAATAGAAGTAGATATGGATAAAGTGAAAGCTATTCTAGAAATGCCAACACCAAAGACAGAGAAAGAAGTGAGAGGGTTTATTGGGAGGTTACAATATATTAGTAGCTTCATTGCAAAGCTTACTAATATTTGTGACTCAATCTTCAAGTTATTAAGAAAAGATAAACCTATAAAGTGGAATGATGATTGTCATAAGGCCTTTGATAAGATAAAAGAATATCTCACCAATCCACTTGTACTGAGACCACCGAGGTAAGGTAAACCATTGATTCTATATTTGGCTCTAAAGGACAAGGCAATAGGGGTAATGTTAGTTCAAGAAGGACTGGATGGATTAGAGCATGTAGTGTATTACCTCAGCAAAAAGTTCTTGCCATATAAGGAAAAATATGATTTAGTGGAAAAGATGTGTTTGATAATGATCTAGGTAACAAGAAAATTGAGGCATTACTTTCATTCTTATAGGGTTTAGGATATTTCAAAGATAGATCCCTTAAGATACTTATTGTAGACACGTGCTTTGACTAGAAGGATGTCTCGATGGCTCATACTCCTAACTGAATTTGATATAGAGTACATTACCATAAAGGTTATCAAAGGAAAGGTAGTAGCAAAATTCCTAGCACAAAATGCAATAGAGGGTGATGAACCATGGAACCTAGAATTTCCATATAAGAATCTAGCAATTGTAGAGCATCAAGAATGGAAGCTTTATTTTGATGGGGTTGTAAATAACAAAGGAGCTAGATTAGGAGTGATCCTTTTTACATTAGAAGGAGAAACCATACCGATGGCCAAGAAAATGGATTTCAAAGTAACCAATAATATGGTTGAGTATAAGGCATGCATTCATGGAGTGGAAGTAGCAAGGGCAGCTGGAGCAAAGGAGTTGTTAGTATATGGGGATTCAATGTTGGTTATTAGTTAGGCTAACGAAGAATGGGAAGTAAAGGGGGAAAAGCTAAAACCCTACATCTGCTATTTGAGGACATTAATAAAGAACTTCACCAAATTTATTTTTGTCCATTTATCAAGAGATGACAATCAAATGGCAGATGCTCTAGCAACATTCTCTTCAATGTGGGACAGTGTAACTAGATTGACTATGAAGTTGTTCATGATCATGAAATCAAGAGCTCTATGTTATGGGGTGAGCAAATTATGGGAATTCAAGTAAGGCGTAAAGAGAAGCCCTAGTTTTATAATGTTAAAAGGTTTATCGAGGAAGGAAAATATCCAGATGAAGCCACTTTAAAAGAGAGATATGCCCTATGTGTTCTTACATGTAATTTTGCAAGTCACGATAAGGTGTTGTATAAGAGAATGTTGAATGGGATACAACTCAGATGTCTCAAGAAAGATAAAGCAGAAGAGTTGATGAAGGAGATTCACGCAAGAGCTTACGGTTCACATATGAATGGAATAATCCTAGCAAAGAAGATAATTAGACAAGGGTACTACTGGATGAGTATGGAAAGAGATTGCATTAAGATAATAAGGCAATGCCATTAGTATAAGATCTATGGGAATCTCAACCATCTTCCTCCAATGGTGCTTAATAGTTTATCATCTCCCTGGCCTTTTGTAATGTGGGGGATTGATATCATAGGACAAATAAGGCCAACATCATTGAATGGATATAAGTATGCAGTTGTGGTAATTGATTACTTCTCTAGATGGGTAGAGGCTAAATATTGTAATACTCTAAAGGCGAAGCAGATGGCCCGTTTCATTGAGAAGAATCTTATTTGCAGATATGGGGTTCGACATCATGTTATGACAGAAAATGGGGTTCTGCTTCAAGCAGAGATGGTAGAGTTATTATAAAAATATAGGATCGAGCATCATAAGTCTTCACCGTATCAGCCTCAGGCTAATGGAGCAATGGAAGTAGTGAATAAGAATATTAAGAAAATCCTCTCTAAGATGGTTAAAACTTGTAAAGACTAATCTAAGTGCCTTCCCATTACCTTATGGGGATATAGAACTACAGCCAGAACTGCCATAAGAAAAACTCCATTCTCCTTGGTGTATGGTTATAAAGCAGTTTTGCATATAGAAACTGAGATTAAGTCTCTAAGAGTGGTTTTGGAGGTCAAAGTGCTTGAGAGTGAATAGTTGCAAAAGAGATATAATCATCTGGTATCTCTAAATGAGAAGAGGATGAATGTTTTGTTTCATACTTAGATATGTCAGAGGAGGATAGCAAGGTCATTCAACAAGAAAGTAAGGCCAGGGAAAATAAGAGCTGGGGATATGGTGTTAAAACAATTTAGAAAATGGTGTTCAATTCGAGAGGAAAATTCAGACCGAATTGGGAAGGATCGTACTTAGTCAAGTCAGTTCTACCAAAGATATCTAATCTTAAAAGGAATGATTTCATAGAGCTTGTTAATCTGGATCATCTCAAGAAATACTACCTATAAAAATAAATAAAAGTAGTATAAAGAAAATAAAGTCCGCTAACTAGAAAACCCAAAAAGGCTAGTCAGGCAAAAATTAGGACATTCTCGCTATTCAGGAAACCTATAAAGGGCTGGCAGGCAAAAATTAAGGAATAAAGAAAAGAAAAAGGTCCCACTAATTAGAAAACCTGCAAAGGGCTAATTAGGCAAAAGTTAGGGAAATAAAATGTGAACGAAAAATATTTAGTTAGAAAATCCAAAAGGACTAGCTGATAACAGGCGTTATGTTATGTGATGTAGAAAATGTACTCATTTTGGCCCTAATTAATGAATCTTATTGAAATTGAATTTTGTTATAACATTGCATGTTCTATCTTATTTATAATGCATAAGTACTAGAAAGGAAAACATAACATAAAAGCTTAAAATTAGCTCTATAAGACCATTTTACATTAGTGGTGCCTTTGTTTTTCTTCTTTTGAGATTCATCATGTAAATCTTGAGTCATCTTGTATTTAGAAGATTTGGGTGGCTCTGTAGCTTATATCATGAACAAAGTCTTATAATTATTATTAGTAGCTTTATCAACATTTAAAGATATATTGCACTTAAGGGTTATGTGAGGCCATAAGTCCTTGACCTTATCCAAAAAAATCCTACCTGAGAGGGAAGCCCTCGAAATCAATTGGAATAGTAATAATGAATTATGGGTGGCCATACTAATGACAAAGGAGTAAAGGGGAAATGAAAGTCAAAAAGCACAACCCCGGGATGGGAACATAGTAATCATATAAGTCAAGAGTCATGAACTTCAGTTTCCACTAAGGGCAGACCCATGTAATCTCAAGGTCCGTGATATCCTTCATCCAATTAATCCAATGGTCTATAGTGTGCTCGCCTTTCATCTTCAAGGGTTGAAACTATAACTTATGAGGCTGATAGGATAAAGAGTTAGTAGGAGCAGTAGGAAAACTCAATTTCTCTTGCAACTAGATTTGAAAAGTAAAAATAAGAAGCCCACTAAGTTGAAAACCAAAAGGGCAGCTTAAGCAAAAGTTAGGGCATGCCTGCTAAGTCGAAAACCCGAAAGGGCAACTTAGGCAAAAGTTAAGGTTAAAATAAATAAATAAATAAATAATAATAATTCACTTAGGACCATTTATTCATCCAAGTCTAATTTCAAGAAAGGGAAATTTAAAATAAATCAGTATAAGAAGGTAGTCTAACATAACTATAAATAAAAAATGAAGATAGCCTGGAATCAGTCATCCTAGGCTCCACTATTAAGCCATAGGCTCCATCCTCTACTGGGAACATCATGGTGATAAGCATCTGGAGATCTGACAAATGAAGTACCAATGCTATAGGGATCCATGCTCAAGTTTGCAAGCCACCGACAAAGCATCTTGTTCTCCTGCTCCAAATCCCTAGAATAACTTTGCACATATAGGAAACATCATATTAGATGCATTCCATGCATAAATTTCCATAAGTGTATATGCTTAACCGCCAATTATCTGTGATTTGCATGGTAAATAACCTCTGAGATAAGATGAGTTTGTACAAATACTCTACTTGTGTCTGAGGGACCTATTTTGTAAAGTATACTAACGTCAATACCAAGTGTATAGGTAATATAAGAAATAAGTCAAACAAGCTCATATGAGAAGTATTTGATGGATAAAAGCTGGGGGCCTGAACATCACCGAAATGCATTTGCTACTCAATCGAAGCCTAAATAGTAGAGCCCAATAGAACATAGATCTATCAGTGAGGGGGACATTGGCAAAAATAGAGCTAGCAAAGGTTCCCTCACAACTAGTCCCAATGTGTTGAGTATGTTATGCATGACCAAGTCTAAGCCCAGATACCTTAGGCATAATCTCAGGCTCAGAAGCAGTCTCAACCCTAAGTAGT
The DNA here is from genome assembly GCA_947683625.1 of Mallotus nudiflorus. Taxonomy (NCBI): domain Eukaryota; kingdom Viridiplantae; phylum Streptophyta; class Magnoliopsida; order Malpighiales; family Euphorbiaceae; genus Mallotus; species Mallotus nudiflorus. Next base: position 1,801,365 of record CANTUR010000133.1, on the reverse strand, counting down.
CCTAACTGCCTCTTCCATCACCTTATTGGAAAGGGAGCCAATCTCCTCAAACTATGGGAAAGGAAAATATAAAACATTTTTGATGATCAAAAGTTGCTTCAGCTTGGTCAATAGGAACTTGCTCCAATAGGTTCTTATGGATGAACTGTCGGTAATGGTGAGATTGCTCAAGAAAAATCATGGCATCATATCCTTATAACGCTTCTCTTAACTCTAAACCCATTAAATGAGAACTATTTAACATCGAGAGAGGAACATCAGAGGGAATACAACATTGGGAAGGTCCAGAATGACACCAATACACCTGCTCTCCTAAATACCACATTTAATAGCTATAACCAAGGAGCAAAATCCTCATGTCCTCAAGTCATACTGTAGCAATCATGAAATTGTACCTCTGGACGTCATTCGCTCCCTCCAGTCAATTAGATTTAATATGCAAAATCATGTTATTAACTTTAACTTACAGTAAATAATGAAATACTAATGATTTGTTTTCCTACTAGGTGCCACTCGATAGTGTTCAGTTGATCGTGATAAGTTTGTAAAGTGTTCTTAACACTCGCTAGACAGGAAGAGCCCCATCTCTACATTAGAGGGAGCCTTTTATCAGAACTTATAGCACCAAAGCCACAAATCAGCCCAATCTCTAGATTCCAGATCTAGAAAGAGGAAATAAGTAAAAGAAACAAAAGGATGATGTACATATAAAGCATGCTAAAAGCCGCACATGGTGACATCACCTCTACAAATAGTGTCTAGTCTACAATAAAGATAATCCAATGCAATAGATACCCAGTTAAGGGTGATAACTCAATCTAAGTCTCGAAGAGGGCCGAGAAGGGCAATGCTAACCTCATGACTAGTTTTACAGAAGAGGGTTGTGCTGAGCAATATCAAAAGGAGAAACCTCGCCTTATGGGAAATCTGATGAAGAGTGGTGGTAGGAAGATGTTTGAATCCCTTGATTAATGATGAAAGAAGAATATTCTTCTAATTCTTCTATATCAGAGCGAACCCAATCAAATCTCGCACATACTGACTTCGTGCATGCTCAGGGAGATTGCAGCAGCTGATATCAAAGGAAATGGGAGTCCCTCAAAAGGCAACCATGGTGATTGCAAAAAAAATCATAAGTGAAATAGTTAACTTGCCTACATGAGTATGGAATGTGTGGGTGGTGTCCATCCACTGCTCAATCAATGTAAATAATGAATGGCAATTGGACCTCCATTAAGTTATTGGAAGCCTAGTAATAAATCATCTAAACATGGAGACCCATACCAGTTGCGCTATATTCTCTGGTAGCCCATGAAATAATTCATGAGCTATGTGAAAATAGACCTTAATTTCATTGATCACTGGGAGAATTTCGAGGATAGAAATAATAATAATTAATTAATTAATTAAAAAATTAATTTTTGGATCGACATTGTATAATGTCGATCAGTATTGTACAACGCCAATCGACATTACACAAATGCCGACTGATTTTCAAACTTCTGGCTTAGATTTTTAGACTTTCAGTCGGCCATTCAACTGAAATACTATGTTCTTAGGTTAAATTTAAATTTTTCATGCATTTTATTGAGTGATTTTTAATCTAATTTCAATAATATACACACTAATTTGCATTCTAAAATTAATTCTAATTACTAACTGTATGAATAAATTTTTATGGAAATAAACATAAATAAGGAAGTGTTACCTCATTGCCCACATCTGTGCACCTATGAAGGTGAAGGCAAGTCAAAGGAAGCATAGTAGAACCCTCTTAAAGTCTAAGGTTCTGAGGAAAATTGGTAAGGTATAATGGTTAGGTCACTAGAATCTCTATACCTCTATGTAGGCTATGTTATGGGTCAGCCATAAGATTTAACAGATCGTGAATTGGACTTCGAATGAGCAAGAAATTAAAAGAAGAAAATCAAAGCAAAAAAGAAGAAATAGAGAGGGAAATGAAAGAATAGCATTGAAAAATAAAGAGGGAAGCTTCTTATAAATGGAAAATATCCATTTTGCTCCCTTGACTATGCCTGCATTCAAAATCAATTTTGTCTTTGCAATTTCATCCATAATTGCATCTTGATTAGGACTTGATTCCTAATTAATTCATTAAACTCATGTCATCATTTAATGAATTATTATTAATTGTGTCTGTATTTAAATTCTAATTTTTTTGTTAAGTACAGAATACATAATATAATTATAGAATTTAGTTTTGCATTTTTATATGCATAATTTTAAATCAAAAATTTCAAAATTCATTTCGTGCTACATAGTAGCTGAAAGAAAAATTTCAAAATTATTATGTTATGTGCTACACAATAGTCGTAACATGAATTTCAAATTTAGCATGCTATGTAGCAATTATAACATGAAAATTTTTCAAACTTTTTATCACTAGACACTACACATTAGTTATAGTATCACTGTTAGACGTTCCACACGAACTATAGCACATTTTTCAAGTCACGAATCACTAAACATCTCATAGGGAATATAGCAAAATTTTAAATCATAAATTGCTAGACATTCCATAGGAACTATAGTATGTTCCTTATAAATTGTTAAACGTTCCACATGGAATATAACAAGAATCATTACATATATTTCGTTAAACATCTCATAAGGAATATAATGAAATTCATTATCACTAGACATTCCAAAGGGAATATAGTGCAGTTCACCAGTCACTACACAATAGTTACGATATTATTGTTAGACATTCCATAAGAACTATAACTTGTTTTCAAATCACGAGCCACTAGACATCCCACAGGGAATATAGCAAAATTTTAAAATCATCAAATTGCTAGACGTTTCATGAGAACTATAACTTTTTAAAATCAAGGCTCACTAGACATCTTACAGGGAATATAGTGAGAATCATTGCATTTATTTCATTAAACATCCTATGGGGAATATAACAAAATCCACTGTCCCTAAAGGAATATAGTGCAGTTTGCAAATCACTACACATTACTTATGATATTATTACTAGATGTTCCACAGGAACTATAGCATGTTTTCAAATCACAAGTTGCTAGACGTCCCACAGGGAATATAGTGAAATGCATAAGTTTCACTAGACATTCTATAGGAAATATAGTGAGACATATTAAATATAGCATCTTACTTAAAATTGCTCAGCAATTTAAGCATCAACATGTCAATTAGGATACAATGAAATACCCTAATTCTTTCTTTCAAAATTGTGTGCTAATATTGCTTTGCCGTAATTTGTTAAGAAAATAGTGACAAAGGGGGGCAACTGTAAGCACCTAATTTCGGGATGCAATTGTGCATGTGTGCAATGAAAGCCCCTATGATGAAAATCTAATCAAGAATTGATCTCTTATGTCAAGTTTCATGATTTAAAGGACTAATGTCACGACCCAAAACAGGGACCATGACCGTCGCTAGGGAACGGGAATTCTTTCGAATCCGGAACCCATAGCAAGCCTAAAAATAAAATAAATCATGCAATAATAACAATAATCATATAATATGCAGCGGAAATAAAAATCATAAATATAATAATAACAGTTTCATCACTGGATTTAAATCAAATCTCATCTCATAGATATATAATCTTTTAATACAAATCCAGTTTCAATATAATACATCTCTTTAAAATAAAATACATGAAATCCAATACTTTAATTCACAACTACTACAGTGTCTAGATAAAATAAATAAGACTCAAGTAGATAATTTACATAAAGAAGCCGGGGCGGAAGAAATCCGGCGTATCGACCTGCTACTAAGGTCTGAAGAAGTTGACTCTCCTGAAAAATAGTCAACGGAGGGGAGTCAGACCTCACTGAGTGAATTACTATAATATATATACATACACACTAAATGATAATGCATACAATCAACAGTATATATCTAATATATATATACAGGCAATTACACACAGATGCAATAAAAATCATTTTTATATATTTTATCTGAAAATCATCTTTTATGAAGGATCACATAGAACCCTAGAATATCGCAACCTCAGAAATAGTGTTAGACAACACTCTAGCCATACAGGCTCACTTATTCCAAATATATCCACTTAATCCATTTAGACAGTAGACTGGCCCCGAGACACTAAGTCAATCGAGCTCCAGCAGTCTGACTGCCAGTGTGATTGGCCCCAAGACACTTGGTCAACCGAGCTCCAGCAATCACACCTCCAAACCATATCTCACATATCAATAATCACATCAAATCAATATCCATAAATAAGTTAGTATAATATAGCCTAAATACTATAGGCGTACCGGTACGTACTCGGTCCTAGTGCTGCCCACTAGGTAGCACGTTCTATCGATATCCTTCATTAATAATATAAATCATTCATCCATAAAAATAAATGATGCATGAATGTAAATGAAATAACACTATAATCCATATATATACTAGAAATATACCAAAAGTAAACCAGGTATATTTCGAGTATATATACGTCAAATGAATTCAATCAAATTATAAATTAAGTTGGAAATATATTTAAAAATATTTTAAATATATTTTATTTACAAAACATGCAAATAATTTAATATATACCAAAAATAAACCAAAAATATACTTAATATAAACTTAAGAAATAATCAAATTATTTATGCATATTTAATCAACATAAAACATGCATTTCTAAATCATGCATCCTAAGCATATATATATATAGTATAGTAACTCACCTAGTGCGCTCCACGAGACGGATCCGACGGGCCTGGTCCACTAGCCCTCGATCTCGGCGCAACTAAACAAGAAATAAATAATCGACATCAGAATAACCCTAACAGAAATCCTAGAATTTGATCTAGAGTATTTAAATACGGAAACAGAATTAGGGTTCGACTGGACATCACGTTTTACGAGAATTCTATCGAAAATCCGACAGAACCTCCCCTGTAAAATGGGCATCTCTCTACTCAAAAGAGTAGAGCCGACCCTGCAAGGAAATATACTTCGAAAAACTACACAAGGCACAATCAAAATCCCACGATCGGACTCCAAACTACAGTCCACCGATCGGGGTCCACAAACACAGAACAATTTCAGAAATACCAAAAATATCCTTATAACATAGAAATTCATTTTATAGGTAGAAATTACATAATTAACCTTAAAACACTGTAAAAACCGATAAAAACTCATTTTATTAGAAAAACCGTGTATTATATATATATAATTGAAAATAATTTACGAAAAATAGTTTTAATTAGTTAAAAATACTAAATAATTTGTAGAAATCATTTTTATACCTTAAATAACTATTAAAACCAATTAAATTACATTTTTAGCCAATTTAGGGTAAAATTACCAAAATACCCCTATATATATAAATATACTTAAATTACTTCAAAAATTCACCAAAAATTATACAATTATCCAAAATTAATTTTCTCAACATATTTATCAATAATATTAATAATTAAACTCAATTATCCAATTAATTTCAAATAAAAACACATTTAACCTAATTTTCCCAAAATTACATAAACTCAAATAATTCAAAATAAATACTTAGAAATTCATAAAAATTCCAAATAAATTCCTATAATTCATTTCAACACCTAATTTAACCATAAACCCCAATTTCATAATTTAAATAATTAATTTCCAAAAATTAGAAAATAATATTAAAATATTCAAAAATACCCAAAAATCCAAAAAATCTCCAAAAATTCTACAAAAATTCATACCTGTAGATTAAGCTACTAGGATCAACATTTGTGAAGGGAGTTTTCATGAATCAATCAATTCGAAGCTCAAAAAAATCAAAAACCCTACTGTGACCGAATTGGAAAATTCGAAACCTAAGCAATTCTAGACCATTTAAGCTCAAAACAAAGCTAGAATCACACTCACCGGAGCTCAAGGAGAAGAAAGAGACCGGCGGTGTCGAAAACGGTGGTTAAAAATGGGAGACACGGCTAAGGGACGATTTTCGGCCAAAAAGGAAAACAGGGGCTGCCGGCGTCGGGGAAGGGAGCTGCTGGCGGTGGGGGACGGCTGGGAATGGCGGTGGCAAGCCGGGAGGCACACCGACGATAGGTGACCGGAGTTGCAGACGGTGAGGGGTGGGGTGGGTGGTGTTCGGGCGCGGGAGGGAAAGAAGAAGAAGAAGAAGAAGAAGAAGAAGAAAAAGAAAAAAAGAAAGAAAAGAAAAAGAAAAAAAGAAAGAAAAGAAAAAGAAAAAAGAAAGAAAAGAAAAAGAAAAAAGAAAAAAAAGAAAAAGAAAAAAATAAAATAAAATAATAATAAAATAATAATAAAAATAAATTTTAATACTTTAATAATAAATAAAATAATTAAATAACAATAAATTAATAAACAAATAATAAAATATTAGGGTAATATATTAAACCCTAATTAAATAAATATTTACACACACAGGCTTTATTTAGTATTTTAAAAATGCGCATGAGTTCATGCAAGTCCGAAAATATATTTAAAATAATTAATATTAAAATATTTATGTGAAAATTTTCCCGAAAATGCAAGTCCCGATAAAATTTTACGTAAAACACTGTAAATAATACACAGTAATTAAAATAGGTTTTAAATACATATCAACTCGTAAAAATATCATATATATACATTCAAAATTTATTAACACTGCATATCCCGGTACAGTGTAAAAATATTTAAAAACACGGGATATTACAACTAAATTGCTATGTTTTGTGGATTTAATTACAAAATTGGTTTTGTAGGGTTTTGATTGCAAAAATTAGAAACTTCCTATTTTGTAATTTAAAAAAAAATGAAAATGTGGTTGGTTGGCCAACATTTAATGTCGATCGCCATTACGTAATGCTAGTCGGTATTAAGCAATGCCAACCGACATTATGAGATAAAAATTAGCATTCTAGAGTGCCAATTTCCACTAAAAAGTGATTTTTTACACTAAAAACTAATTTTTTCATAATTTTTCAATTTTTTATTGGCCTAGGACACCATGTGTCCCTGTATGTGTGAGTTTTTATTTTTTTAAAACTCTATCTCTTGATTTTAAAAGTTCAAAAATCAAAAATCCAACGCAACTTCCATATGTGATTGCAGGGTGGAGGTTGCTAGGTTTGGCTTTAAAAGTTAGAAGGGGGAGGCTGCGAGAACCCTAGAGAGCTAGAGAGGTAGAGTCCCTAAAAAAACCTAGAAAAGCAAAGAGACTACAAAAAAACCAGGAAAAAACCCAAGTTAGCTACTATAAAGGAAAAAAAGAGTGGATTAAAAAAACACGAAGAAGAAAGAAAAGACCTAAGCTTCTACTATAGGTTTCAAATCAACAAAAATACATTATTTGTTTTTAAAAGTCTAGAAAGTCAAGGAAAAAACAACATAGTGAATCTTAAAATAGTGACAATCCTAATCTGAGGGGCATTCAAACAGCATTTGCATAGCATCTTATACTCTTTTCTTTATTTTGATTTGATTTCGTTGTTTTATTTTTTGATTGATTCATTATTGATTAGTTTTTTTTGTTTTAATTGGTGTCTTGTGGTGCTTTGGATGTGAGATTTTGACCGTATTGAAGAATCCATGGGATGCAATGGACTCAGTTTTATGAAATCTCCATAGAATTTAGGATTTATTATTTTCTGCAATATTATGTTCATGGCTTTTATTGGATTGTAATTAATTTGCTTTAATTTCCTGCATTTTAGTTCATAATAGCTCAAATAGAGGGAAATTAATGGAATTTTAATTCTCTGCACTAAAAATTGATTAGTAATCTAGGCTCAATTTGGTAAAATTTAATTAAAATTAATGATGTCAGTAGATTAATTTTAGGGTTACAATTATTGTTTTGATTTATTTTTGGTATGTTTATTGAATTAGGCTTGTTTTTATGTTTTTATTCTCTTTGGGCCCCAAGCCCACGGTAAGGTTAACCCATTTAAAAAATAGGCTTTAAAATAGTTTTTAGGTTTTAATTAATTTAGGCCCATTTTTTAATTAATAAAATTAACTTACACTTTAGTCTAGCCCATTAATTTCATCTCTTTTAAAATAAATAGACTTAGGCTTCATTTTTATATGAGTTAAAATTAAATTTTATTTAGGACTACTTAATAATATAATTTCTTCTCTAAAATTTATAGACAATAAGCCCATTTCCTTAGTTAATTAAAACAAGTAGATTTAGGCTTACTAATTCAATTATAATGTAGGCCCATCTCTAGTCCATTTTACTTGTAAAAAAAATACGTAGAATTAGCTAACTTTAATTAATAAAATTAATCTAGTTTAAACATAGGGATGTTGCCTTTTGTATGCATTTTTATATGTAATTTTATAACTTGTTGCCTTCAGGTTAAATGGATGTTTAATTAGGGTTTAAATAAAATTTCATGTAATTAAAGAATAAGATAGTAATTCATAAATTAATTCTAAATGAACATAAGACTAAAAGAAATTAGTATTCCATTCCTAGAATCTCCTGGTTGTGGTGCTAGCTTTCTTTTGAAGAATTGAGTACCACTAAAATGATTTGTCCCAGTTATTACCTTGGGTGGCGAATCCTCATCTCCATGTCATATCTTTGTGACAATGGTTAGTGTGTTCCCTAGGGCCCTGAGCCCAAATAGTGTCACGATTGTTAAAATCTTGGACGCGTGCTAAACCCCACCATCTACAACAATCATCTAAACAAGATACTGTATCCAAGCTAAAGGTGGCCCATGAGGAGTCTTGCAATTCTATAAAAATTATTCCAAGAGCCCAATTGGTCATTGTTAACAAGTATATTCCTCTATGTCAGGGGGATGCAGTAGGACCTAATAATAAAATAATAATAAGCGTAACCAATAATTTTTTGGTAGGACTAACCCAACCTTGCAACCAGGAGTGTATGAATAGGAAGGAAGAAGCATAGGGGGCAATTTTCCCTAAGGTTATATACTAAATCCCCATGCGTAAATAAATTTTTCCTAAGCATATATGATATAGCCCTAAGCACTAAGGGTGGGAATTGATATGGACACTATAAAATACATGGTACAAGAGTTGTACAAGCTAGGTCTACATCAAGTTAGTCATCTAGAGTTTCACAAGCCATACTTGGATGTGATTGATAGGGATAATCCTTATCCTAGAAGCTATCGAGTCCTTGAGTTTTCCTTTTTTTAAGAAGACAGAAAGTCAAGACTAAAGCATATCTCACGTTTCATAATTCAATGCGGGGAGTTAGTAAACTATGAAAAATTCCCTAATTTAAAATTAAGATTATTTCCTAATAGTTTGACAAGAACTACATTCACTTAGTACGCGACATTGCCCAAAAACTCTATTCTCACCTAGCAAGTGATGGAGCGGCAATTTCATAACCAATTTTTTAGAGCAAAGTAAAAAATTTGAATAGCAGAATTATCCAGGGTGACACAAAAGGTCAGAGAAAGTGTTGACCTATTCATTATAAGATTTAAGAGAATGAGGAATAGATGCAAGATTTTGTTACCTGAGAGTGAATATGTCAAAATGGTATAAAGAGTCCGAATATTGAGTTGAGAAAGAAATTCCATGGCATGGAATTCTGTGACTTTTATAAACTCATTACTAAAGTAAGTAAATATGAGGAATTGCTCAAAGAAGAGAATCAAAGGAGGAAGGCTTTAATGGGTATGTATTTTTAAGAGGTATTTAATGTTGAGATTACTACTGTTGAACTTACAAGCATTGGATCTTGTGTTTGTCCACTATTGAAAAAGAAAAATTTAGAAGTGTGGAAGAAATCCTAGGGTTCTAATCCTTAGGTGCAGTATACATTTAAATTTTAAAAAATAGAGTAGATCTTTGATTTTCTCCTTAAAGAGAAATTCATTAAATTGCCTCCAAATCATAAACTACCTACAGTAGAAGAATTGAAAGGAATAGACTATTGTGAGTATCATAATTGTTATAGTCATTCATCTAATGCATGTTGGGGTGTTTAAGAATATGGTACAAGATAGAACCAATAAAAGGATGTTCAAGTTCCCATAAAGGAAAGACACAATGTTGATTGAGGGGGATTCATTCCCACATATAGCTACAATTAATACTATTGATGCTGATCTTAGAACCTTTTTGAACTTGAAGAAAAAACTCAAAGAAAGGGAAGAGAATTGGGATAATCTTTGCCAACCCTTTAGAAGTTTTGATTACAAGGTGAAATATTCCAGACCTTCATCAGCATATAGTCCTACGAATTTAATAATTCCTTATGGATGGAGAGATAAGCCTAAAAAGAGGAACCAGCGAGGGAGCGAAGCTAAGGGAGAGGAGCAGAGTGAAGCTCCTTGAGTGAAGTGATCTCCCAACCAAACTATGTAGGACAAGTGGGTCATTTCTATCATGAAGTCGATTTATTGCATCTTAGGGTAAAAGAAAAGATAGGGCTATTTAAACTAATCTAACCCAGCTAAGGTTAAGGTAGTGATCTGATCAAGGAATTGGAATAACCCACCTGATTCGAATACTTCTTATTTTGTTCCACCCCTAAACACCCAGGCTAAAGCCATCATACAACTAGAAATTTTATAATAATAGGAAGCAACCAACTACATTAGAGATAATTGGAAACCTGCTCAAAATTAGAATTCATTAAAAAGGCAAGAAAAGTTTTTAACTCAGAGAATAAATTCCTTTTCTAAACCTAACCCCTTTTGGAATATTTCTAATAATTATAGGTATAAACCTAGTGGAGAAGAGAATTTGGTTGTCATAAGGTTCACCAAAACTAACCCAAATTTATTGATCAACCACCTATGGATCCAAGCAAATGCTGGCAATGTGCGAAGCACATAAAATTCCCACAACACTTGACTTGTGCATAAAAAAGAGGTCTCCAGAGGCAATATACTGCAGAAAGAAAGGAAAAAGAACATCAGGTGCAAGATCAAGCAATGCAAGAGGTAGAAACTTATAACAAATCTAAATTCATAAGAAAGGCTATTAAAGATATAAATCCTAGCAAAGAAGAGTCTATGGGACGCTCAAATTCTTAAGAGGTAGACTTTGAAGGAAGCTTAGAGTTAGATGAAGATATGGAAATTAATGCCTTTGAGGTGGAGGGTAACCCTTTTCCCTTTGGGTGTGCTACTACATCAGTCATGCTACCTCAAGAATTCATGATGCAAGAAGTTGAAAAAAGTGAGTCGCATGACACTTGGGGGGCAAATTCATCAAAGAAGTAGTGGAACACTTAAGTGAAGTTGTGACACTCTAGAGATGACTAAAAATTATAAACTCTATACATTAAGGTTCACCTTAATAGCAAGCCTTTCTCCAAAATACTTTTATGGCTCAGCTATAAATGTCATACCTCTTAGACTTTTAAATTCCCTTGGTAAAAGTGAAGAAGATTTGATTTCTATTGACATTACTATCTTATCTTTATAGGGTAAATTATTGGAGTTGTAGGGATTTTGCAAATTGAGATTACTATTGGAAGTAGAAGATCCCTTACTGCTTTCTTTATTGTATAGTTAAGTGCCAGCTATAATGCATTGCTTGGGAGAGACTGGATTCATGCTAACTGGTGTGTGTCATCTTCCCTACACCAATTTTTATTATTTTGGAAGGATAATGAAGTTGAGGTGGTTTGGGATCACAGTAAGCCATTTAAAGCCTACTCAAATTATTTAGAGGCCAGATTCTATGATGTAAACCTAGGACCTCTAAAATTTTCTAGAAGAAGAATGAATGAGAATCCTAGAAACATACATTTCTTTAAGGAAGACACGAAAGCTAAAGTGTAGGAGCACTTATATCTAATTTACAAAGAAAAAGCCATCATGCCTTATTCTTATTGGTTGATAGAGAAGCCTATCATTGAAGAGAATGATGATTACAGACATAAAGGAAGAGTTAGTAGTAGTTACAACTACTATAAAGAAATTTGTAATGTAGCAAACAATAAATAAAATAATCAATGAAGAGCCTAAATAAATTGGAACATAAATCATAAGTGAGAAGGAGTTTGAAGAGGACATTGAGGAACTATAGCTTAAAGACATATAGGAGGCACCACAACACCCTTAGGATAACCAACATGAAGTTTAAGATCCTCCAGAGAAAATTAATCTTGGCACATATGAGAAGCCAAGAATTACTTGCACCAGTTCTTTACTGAAAGAAGATATTAAAAAAACTAATTGTATTATTAAAATAATTTAAAGATTATTTTGCATAGGACTACATAGAGATGCTTGGGCTAGATAAAGAGGTAGTTAAGCATCGCCTCCCTATAAAGTCTGAATTTCATCCTTTTCAACAACCTCCCAGGAGAATGTCAAAGGAAGCAGAATTAAAAGTCAAGGATGAAATTGAGAAATTGCTCAAAGCTAGCTTCATTATGCCAACTAGGTATATTAAGTGGCTTTCTAATATAGTCCCTATAATGAAAAAAGAATGGAAAGCTTAGAGTTAGCATAGGCTTTAAGGATTTTAAATTGAGCCACTCTTAAAGATATATATAATGCCCATAGCTAAAATGTTAATTAATGTTGCCCTTATGAATGAGCTTTTATCATTCATGGATAGCTTCTCAGGTTATAATCAAATTTTCATTGCAAAAAGGATGTGTCAAAGACTGCATTCAAATGTCTAGGTGCAATAAGAACTTTTCAATGGTTGGTCATGCCCTTTGGCTAAAAAAATGCTGGTGCTACTTACTAAAGGGCTATGAATTCTATTTTCCATGATATGACTGCCATAATATGGAGATTTATGTTAATGATATAGTGGTAAAATAATTAAAAAAACGCCTCTGATCATGTTTCTCATCTGAGAAAGAGTTTTGAAAGAATGAGAATTTATCATTTAAAGCTTAACTCTCTTAAATGTGCTTTGGTTTACAAGCTAGAAATTTCTTAGGATTTCTTATACATCAAAGAGGAGTAGAGATAAATAAGAATAAGGCAAAGACAGTTCTTAAAGCCAAGCCACCTTAGACTAAGAAAGAGTTATAGAGGTTCTTGGGGTAAATCAATTATTTAAGGAGGTTTATCTCTAACCTTACTGGAAGAAGTAAATAATTTTTTAACTTGTTAAAATCTAAACAAGAAGTGAAATTTAAATGGGAAGAGAGACATCAATTTTCATTTAATAAAATTAAAGAATATTTGTTAAAGTGGCCTATATTAGTTCCCCCAAGAAAAGGAGTACCTTTAAAATTATATATTTTAGCCATAGACGAGTCCATTAGGTGTAGTTTATATAAAAAAAAATGCACTAGGACATGAGAAGCTATTTATTATCTAAATAGAATTTTAACTCCTATGGAAATAAAATATTCTTTTATTGAAAAATTATGCCTGATATTATACTTTTCTTGTACTAAATTGAGATGTTACCTTTTGAAGCACATAGTGTATGTAATTTCACAAACTAGTTTAATGAAATATATGTTGAATAGTCCAATGTTGTTAGGTAAAATTGGAAAATGGTTGCTAAGTTTTATTGAATTTTCACTAATTTCTCACCCTTAAAAATTAGTGAAAGGACAAGCACTGTAGATTTTCTAGCTGATCACCTACCCATGGAACTATTAAGGAAGGAGACCTTCCAATTTGTAAGGTTGATGTTCAGCCTTAGGTATTAAAGTTTGCTTAATCATCTACAAATAATTCAATTGGGGCTGGTGTAGTAATTACATCACCATCTAGTACAAAAATAGCCCTCAACTTCACTTTGGACCTTGAGTGCACCAATAATCAGGCTAAATATAAGGCCTTGATCATAGGCCTAGAAATTCTCCAAGACCTTAGTGCTAAAGAGCTATTAATTATTAGAGAATCTCAACTTGTAATTAAATAACTGATAGGGGAATATAGATGCACATACATGTCTTTAGCACCTTATTCTACTATTACTATTCAACTTATTAATTCTTTTGAAAATGTGTCTTATGTGCATGCACCTAGAGAATCTAATTAGGAAGCTAATGAACTATCTCAGGTTGTATATGGTTAAGAATGTTAGAAGAATTACCTCATCAGTTAATTTTTGTGTAGAAGAAAGCTCACCCATCCATCCATGAAAAGCAATTACAATTTAAGACATTCAATAATGACTTGAATATAGTAAGGGATTATCGTACTGACATTAAAAGCTATCTAGAAAATCCTGCCAAGAAAGCTCCATTCAGAGTCAAAGCTGAAGCCTTGAACTATAACTTAATTGAAAATGAGCTCTTTAGAAGAACTCTATATGGATTGCTCTTAAGATGCCCTTTATTTCCTTAAACCATAGAGATTTTAAAATAGGTACATAAAGGTGTTTGTAGTGCTCACCAAGCTAGAAGAAAAATGAGATGGTTGTCCAAAGGCATGGCTATTTTTGGCCTTTAATTTTGAAAGATTGTATTATATATGCAAAAGGGAATCAAGAATGTCAAAAACATGGAAGCATTCAGAGGGTACTAGCTAATGACATGTATTATATGGTAAAACCATGGCCATTCTGAGGTTGGGCTATTAACCTTATTGAAAAAATTTATCCAACTTCTGACCATAGCTTTATTATTATAGTTGCAGACTATTTCACAAAGTGGGTGGAAGCAATTCCTATGAAGAAAGTGGAGCAAATGATGTCATTTCATTCATCAAAGAACATATCATTCATAGGTTTGGAATTCCTTAAACTATCATAACAAACCAAGGAACAATGTTAATTGGTGAAGAAATGAAAGAATTCATGGAGGATTATGGCATTAAGCATATGAATTCAACCCCCCACTATTCTTAGGCAAATGGTTAAGCAAAGGCTTCCAATAAAAATCATCATTGGTATACTGGAGAAAATATTAGAAAATAACCCAAGCAATTGGCCAAGAATTCTGTTAAAAACTCTTTAGGCATATAGAACCTCAAAGAAGTAAGCCACTTAAACAAGTCCTTTTACACTAACCTTTGGGCATGATGCTAGGTGGGCATCCCTTCTTTGATGGTGGAAAAGCAAAATGACCTGACACTCAAGGAGTTTTTTGAGGCTATGCTGATGGAATTGGAAAATGTGGATGAAGAGAGACTAAGAGTTTTTACTAGTATGATAGCTTACAGAAGGTTTCTAGACTTTATAATAAGAGAATCAAAAAGAAGAAATTTGACATAGATGACCTGGTTTGGAAAGTTATATTGCCACCTAGAACTAAGGATAGGGAATTAGGAAAATGGTCCCCCAATTGGGAGAGTCCATTTAGAATTCATCAAGTCTTGGATGGCATTGCATATATGTTGGAAAGTTTAGACGGTGTTCCATATAAAAAATTCATCAATGGCAAGTACCTTAAAAAAATATTTTCCCACTTTGAGGGAGATGAGAGAGAAAGGATGAAACTTTGTAATTGGAAAGGATGAAATTTGTAACTATCCTTTGGCAAAAACTTATCACCAAATTATATTGGTAGTAATGTATTTTATTTGTTTTAGCTTAAATTTAAGATGGCATGTATAACTATCTTTTCAAATAAAAAAAGGTTCGTTTATTTTTATGAGTCATTTTTGCTTTAATTAAGTAATAAAGCTTGTTATGAACAATAACATGACAAAATTTTAACAGAATTGCAACTAAAAAATTGAGCCTTTTGGTATGTAATACATTGTTGTGGTGCAAAGTGTGTGAATTTTCCTTTAAGAATATATAAACTCATCAAAGTAAGAAAATATTCAAAATAATTCATCCATGCAAAATTGCCCAAAGAGCAACAAGCTGAAATTATCCAGAAATAAAGGTATAAAAGCCATCAAAGGCATAAAAGCTATAAAAATATTCATAAACTAGTTCAAGGCAATCATCAATATAAGTCACATAAAGATGATTAGAGAGAATCAAAGTTAAAACCCCTAAAGGTGTCCTAAATCTCTAAACATTTCTTGCTAGTAGTCATGGCTTCTTGCTCCTGTTCTCTCCATCTTATCACAACATCTTTTTGACTGGCCAAAGATTTTCCTATATTTTTTACTTTAAAAGTAGCCATAATCTCATTCTAATGAAGTAATTCTTAGCTTGGCCTCTTACTCTACTATCTCCTTTTCTTTTTTATCAAAAGATGTCTTAGCCTCACATTCAATAATCTTCATTTGCTTCACTTTGGATTGCTTAACTAAGAATTCTTCTTTTTGATAATGGAAGAGGCTTAAATTCTTAGAGTCATCCAACTGTGCAACATTAGAATCTTTAAGATGTGAGAAGGCCCATATAGCTTGATCCCTCAAAGCAATAATAGTTGTTGATTTAGTACTTTACTCTAAAATGCTAAGATCACCAAGAAAAGTGGATATATGAATCTCCTATAATCTAGTAATCTTTAGGCTGAGAGTTTATTTCAAGGCATCCTTAACCTTGTTAAGTTTATCTTGATTAGGCAAGGAACTGGTCTCAGCCATTAGAGGGGTGTCAAAGAAGTTATTATCCAGAGATAAGTCCTTATCATCAATAGAAAATCAAGTCTTAGGCTTTTGCATAGAGTAACTAAATAATTAGTAAAATGAAAATGACTTAGAAGAATTAATTAAGTGAAAGTAAAAATTAAACCAGAATTGTAGGACATGGAATGAAAGTAAAAGCTGGGGGAGGTGAGGAGTCTTAGCTTGTTTCTTGCCATGAATATTTTGTTATAAGCAAAATAAGGTGTCCATCTCAGTAAAAGAAGACCCTGTAGGAGAAAGTAGGGTCTTTGGGATGAGTAAGAACCTCATTCTCATAAGTGTCAACTATTTTTCCCAAGATAAGTGAGATTACAAGGAAATAATATGCAAAAATATAAATGAAAAAGAAAAGGAATAAGAAATTATTGGAACCAAGAACTAGCTCTTCACTTTCTTTATCATCATCCTCGATTTCCTTAATTTCAATTCTTGCTTGGCTTTTTCCTTTGGAAAAGTTATACAAAGCACTGAGTATGGAAGACTTATAGCTTAGAGGGGGAAGAGGGATAACCACCTTTCTTTTCTTTAAGCTCTCCAAAATTTATTTTCCCTTGCCTTTGGAGGAGGCCATTCCAACATCTTTTTCTCTTAGAGTAATAGTGGTTGTAAAGAAAGGAAAAAGGTTAGTTTTATAACAAATGAAAGTAAAATGAAATAAAAGTGAAAATTTTTTACCTTTGTCTTTATTAAGGGTAGACAATATCAACTCCTCACATTTAGCTTGCACCATTACTTGTAGTTCACAACATCAATAGGATCCATGGTGGTAACACAATATGAAAAGAGTCTCAATCCCTTTTAGATCTTTACTATCACCTCCCTAGAATAAGAAAGAGAATTAACACCAAAAGGGAAATGGTGTAGGAGTCTAGGGAAGCAAGAGGGATAGACAGCTCAAGGCCAAACTAGTGGCTACACAGGAATGGCAGGTAAAACTCAAAGGAAAGGGCAGTATGAGGAAGGACATTATCTTGATAGAATGCATTTTTACCACCTAAAATGAAAGTTCTAAGGGAGGTAGCTCTGTAGAAGACTTGCTGGTCGACTAAATATGAGAATGAAGTAGAATGATGAAGCCACCTAGGCCTGTCGATAGGACTCTTAAACAAAGATAACTTACTCATATCCCTATTCTTTGTCTTTATAAAAAAGGAAAGAAACTCTTCATGTTTCTAAAAGCATACAAAAGAGATTAAAGAACTGCTAATGTCAACAAGGGATAAGACACTAGGAGCTAATGTATCATCATTAAACTCAAGGAAATAAGCTAAGAACCAAGACTGTAAAAACTAAATTCGCCCACTTAAGTAATGAAAAGGCTCTTTTATGACACTTTTTCTCAAGTTGGAATATAGACTACCTAGAAAGATACACCCTAAATCTAAATGGTCTCTATTTGGTAATGCTTTAACTAGCGAAATGTGCTCAATGATATTCCTAATGGAAGTAAGGCAAAAAATGTATTTACAAATTAAGACCTAGAGAAAGGCTATAAGCTCCTCAATAGTAGGAGGACCATAAGAAGATAAATAATGAGAGATTACTTTTGGATATGAGTTAAAAGTCCTAAAAGACATATCAGTCTGAATATGCTTAGACTTATCAATCAATCAAACAACATCAGCCCTTAGGATAGGTAAACCCATTATTATAAGGACATTTAGTAAAGAAATGGTCATATGTGTGAAAGGAAAAATAAAATAGTTAAAAGTAGGAGACCAAAACTTGAGTGTTGCACAAAGAAGGGAAGGTTGATAAGGGATAGTTTTCTATGTCATTTTAACCAGCTTTGTGATGCCAAAGGCATCCCATGAGAGGCTGCACTTGGGTATAAGATTATCAACCCATCTATTCCACTCCTTAGAAGGTCGTACCAAGGACTTGGGATGGGATGGTGTAGTTTGGCAGTCTCTCAGAAAAATAAGATCCTTCGCTAAAGAACCAAGGTAAGGAAGTGAAGGACCTTCTTTAGGAATAGAATAAAATGGATGAGGCAATAAGGTGATTGGAGTGCCATCCTTGCCTCTGTATGAAAAATACCTAAAATTTATAGCTCATGTAAGAAATGAAAACAAAAGAAGGTTAAATGAATAAAAGAGGTGAAGAATTATTTATTTAAAGTCAAGGATGGCTGGACAAAGACCTACTTGCATGTCCTTACAATCTTGAGCTTCATTTCCTATGAAATTAAATATTGCATAATTAAAAGGATGAAAGAATTTTAATAGCCAAATAAAATATAATATACCTCAAGGTTATCCATGGCTTCATCAAAAAGTACAAGGATTTCTGGAGCAGGGCCAGAATGTAAGGCTGTTAACTAGTCAAAACAAAAGAAATTAATATAAGCAATTGCCCTAAATTCTTTAATAGAGGAAGTGGAAATTAAAGGAATACATGTTCTATCGTGTAGTCTATAACAGTACTATAGTTTAAGGCCAATGGAGCTGGTAGATAACTCAAACCACTTGAAGACTGTGGGTTCATTCTCATTGAAAATAGATAAATAGGCAATAAGAAGGATGTAGACAAGTCAAGTTCAAAATAAAATCATAGATCCCTAAGGTACATAGTAAAGTAAGAGTAAATGAATATTTACATAATTCCTAAGCAACTAAATATCAAAATAAAGGCTAAATATACAATTAATTTGGCCTTAAAATAATGAGTGGCTTGGAATATGATGAGTTATACAAGTAGAAATTATTTTGTCTATTTATTGGTAAAATAAGTAAATTTTCTCTGTAAAATAAATAAAGGTGGTTGTGGTTTTCTAAACCACATACTAGTTTATAATGGTGTACTAATATCTTACTAGCCTTTATTGGCTAAACAAGTAGAATATGCAAATGAAAATAGGTGGAGAGCTCTTTCCCTAAGAAATTTAATATGTAAAGAGAATGACTTTGATTAATTAAAAGAGTAAAGAGCATTGTGTGCATATTGAATTAAGTGGATAAATCCCAAAGAATTAAAATTTTGGCAAATTTTGCTAAAAGAAATTTGGAGAATGTTGCTAAAAGAAAGGATTAGTGCCTTTTTGGTTTTTTCCCTGTCATACCTCAAATTTGATCGTCCCCAAAAAGGTCCAATGATGAAATGAATCTTCAAAAAGACTAGAGTCTACTTGCTCATAACACCTCTGAAGTGTGCAACCTTAGAACTCTTACTAATCCCACCAATGTGCCAAATCAATCACTGAGCCATTAAGTTGCACTCCAATCTTATGAAATACTAATTATTGGAACAATAAGAGGCTTATTTAGCAATCCTCTCTCAAAACATGCAACTTGTTAAACTAGTGTTCATTTCGTCAGACCGAGACCCAACTTTATGAAAAAAATGAAAGTTAATTTTGAAAAAATGGACTTTAGAAACACATTTAGAAGGCTCCAAAACCTTTAGAAGTAGTGCTGGAATAGTCTAAAACAACCTAAGGATTAGTGCACGTCGCTTAGAAGTGCATGTTTACCTATAAACACCCCTAAGTGTCATACACTAAAAGAGAAGCTAAATTAGATAAAAAAAAATTTGGAACACATTTAGAAGACTCCAAAACCTCCAAAAATGGTCCCAAGATGGTCCAAAATAACTCGAGGGTTAGCGTGCATCGCTTAGAAGTGTGCGTGTACCCATAAACACCCTTAGGTGCCATGCACTAAAATCAAAGTAAAATTAGACAAAAAAAATTTTGAAAACACATCTAAAAGACTCCAAGACCTCCAAAAATGGACCCAAGATGGTCAAAAACAACCTGAGGATTAGTGCACATCCCTTAGAAGTACACATCTAGCCACGAACACCCCTAGGTGTCACATGCTAAAATTGAGGCTGAATTAGACAAAATGTGCTTCAAAAACACATTTAAAAGGCCTAAAAACCCTAGGAACCAACCTCAGAATAGCCCGAAAAAGCCCTAAATTATGCGTGTAATGTGCAAAAGTGCACATGACCACGTGCGAGAGTGCACAATCATGCGCACTTTATGTGGCCATGCGCTCCATCCTAGGGACGCACACATGAGCACATCTATACCCCCTCTTCCTTGATTTTTTCATTATAAATAGGTGTCTCCACACCTCATTTTGAGGGGGGGAGCAAGAGGAAACACACACACACTTAAAAATCTATCCACTCGAAGGTATTGGAAACCCACTTCTAAACAGTTTTAGCTATCCCACTATTTTTTTCTTAGGTTATTAGGTCTCCCTTCCATCAAACCTAGCCTCATCTTTGTCAAAGCATGCTTTAAAGGTATACAAACTAGTATCATTCTACACATCATTTTGAACCTCTCGATAAGGAAAGCTTGATAATCCCTCGAAACTAAAGCTTTAAAACTCACACAAACTCTATCAAATCTAAGGACCACACAATCATTTTAGCATGTTTATTTTATTTCACTACATTTTATTTTATTATCACTAGTATTTGAGAATATTGTAGTGCTTGCATGATGAGACCGGCAATATATATGCTATATGAATAGTTTATGCTTTATTTTGCTCATCTCATACCATTATTTTGCATCCTCTAGTTTCAAAACGTGAAATCACGTCGTAAATATCAATAATATGAAAAGTTCATATTTTGGACTAAAGTCATCATGTTCATGGTCCAATGATGCCATCATGCATCCTTTGTATCATTATCATACATCATTATAAGCATAATAATCAATACAAACATGCATGATTATGTACATTTTGCTTACTCTTTTAAGCGATTGAGTGTCCATTGCTTATCCCATTATTCATGTGATCGAGCAAGCTATGTGTATAGTTATGCTAACCTTACAGGTCCATTATATCTAAGCTAGATTTACTTTTTTGTAATCCTTTTTATATGTATTTTACTATGAAAGCAATGTAATAATGGTATTTTCAGGTTTATTATCTTACATTATAATGTACTGTGTAAATGCTATACAAATTGTCATTACTGAAACTAGGGTGTTATGGTAGCTATACATTGAATATCGTATAATGAGAAATAGTCAAAAAGTGTAAACGATCCCCCAAACCCAAAAATCTCTACTAGGGGCAATACTTGTTGAGTGACCTGATGTTATCCCTTTCTTTTCTTGATTTTCTAAAAATCAGGTGGCGACTCCACAAAATCAAAAAAGCATCTTGTTCTTCTTAAGACCAATCATTTATTCCTATTTAGTAAAGTTGCCATGTCCCTTGGAAATAAAATAAAAAGATCCTCATGAAACTTCCTAGAGGGAGTAATGAACCTCAAGGTCGCTCACATTCCCCAAGACAAAACGATTAAACTCTTAGTAAAGATAAGGTAATATATATTTTGGTGTACATGCTAAAATAATTACTACTTATTTAAGGATCCTTTAGATTGATGACTATGTTGATGTTAAGGTCAACAAGGGTATGCCTCATAAGTTCTATCATAGATGTACTGGTTATGCATGGAAAAGTCACTAGATATGTCATTGGTGTTGAGATCAACAAGTAGGTTGAGTTAAAAATAAACTGGTTCTAGTAATTGTCATTAATTTGGTCGGTTAGTTTGGAATTAAGTCCATGGAAGTTTGGTTAGGATCTTCTCAAGTTTTGATAATATATTAATGGCAATGAAAATAATACTTAAGTGGCTAAAAGAGATATGGCATAATAGAATTCCACCAAGATTAAAGGGAATTAATTTTGACTACAAATTGCCAAAATAGGACAAGAATGAATTAAAAGCATAAATTGCATTTTTATTCTGGCTAAGTGAAACCAAAATCATACTTTAATTAAAATTTTTGCTTGAGTAGCCAAGAATAATATTTATCTCTCATAATTTTATTTTGGCACTTTATGCTAAAATAAAATTTATGTTAAAGCTAGGAAATTCTTTTAAAAATCTGGCCAAATTTTAGAAAGGATTTAAAAGCCAAGTTTAGAATGACATTTTTTATTTAGGCAAGGCATAGGAGTTTGGAAAAACAGGTGAAGGCCAATAAAAATCCTAACATAATTGGCCAAATGCTAGGCTAATTGAACCATTGAATAAAAGCAACATATGGTTATTTGCCTTGAAAACATCCATGGACGTTTAAAGAAGATAAATTTTGGCAAAATAAAAGATGCCTTATGTTCAAAATAAATTGACAAAATTAAACTAGAAATTCTTAAGCTATACAAATAAATCTTGGCTAAAAGAGAGCAAATATGAACAGTCCAACCAAAGTGCCACGATAACTTGAAGCTAAAATAATGGAATTTGTTATTGGCTTAAATGACTAGCATTAAATTTATGATTTCTAAACTATACATGTGTGTAAGGCACGATATGTTGGCAATATGTGAGAAGGAGTGAAACCAAAAATTGATTTTTAGTGGTCATGCCCAAAGCCAAATTTTAATTTTCTTGAAAGAAGACTAATAACGAACCAAAATTTCAATATTTTGGTCAAAATAAATTGGCTAACTTTAATATTTGAGCAAGATAACACTACTTTGAAGCATAAAAATATTGGCCAAAATTAGGCTAATTAGATTATTGATTAAAATCATGATTATTTGCTCTAAGAAGCATACACCAAAGTAAGCAAATTTGGAAAAATAACAATGGTTCCTACGTTGAAATTAGATTGCCAAAATTTAAATGTTTGGATAAAATAAGCTAAACAAGTAAATTTTGGTTCAAGAAGAAATCAAGGTATAAGCACCAATTTAAATGCCAAGCTAACTTGAAGGTAAAATGGTTAAATTTATTTTTGGCCTAAGAAGTTAGTACTAATAGTGTGACCCTTTAAAGCTAAAAATGCATATGAGGAATGAAAAATTCTTGGCAATGCTTTAAAAGAAATAATAGCCAAAATTTAATTCAAGAAGGAGATGTAATACTTTAAAGCCAAATTTTAATTTTTCTTGGCCACACTAAAATTTCAATATTTTGGCTAGAATAATTTGACTATATGACCAACTAAATTAGCATGGCTCTTAAAACATGAAAGTACATAGTGATTGGTCAAAAACAAACAAATTGCAAGGATAAAGATGGCCAAGACATGTATAAATTTTTGAGTGAAGATAAAGTGTATTTGTGATTATTTTGACATAAATTGCTAAAATATAATCAAAGATACTTAAATCTAAAGAATGATTAATGGCGAACCAAGAATTTTAGTTTTTGGTTTAAGTTAAATTTGGCTAAGTATTCAAGCTGCCAAAGCATCACATTTTAATTAGCAAGTGATAAAGCCAAATAAAATTAAGAAATACAAAAATCATTATGGCATAAGAATAGCTAAAATAAAGTCAACTTTGCCAAAGCCGAATGAACTAAAATCAATAAATTTTCATCTAATAGATGTATGCACGTCTCAAAGCATTTAAAAATGCATAAATTTCTAGGAAAAGGTCAGAGAATGTAATAAGTGTGTTTGTGGTATTAAAAGAGATTTTGGCATAAATTTTCAAAATTTAATTGAAGAATTGAAGAATGAATTGTCTTGAAGGTAGTTATTATTAAAATCAAAATTTTTATTTTTATTGAGATAATTTTGCCAAGTTAAGTGAGCAAAGGAGTTGAGACTGCATTTTGATATGGACATGACCAAGATAAAATTACGTTAACTCGACTAGATAAATGCTCCATGCAATTTGAAGTTACAAAATTATTTTGGCAAGAGAATTGCCAAAATAGAATCAAAATAAAGAGCATTAACAAGGCAAAATGAGCAAAACTAATAACATTAATTTTTGGCTAGACTAATCTCTACACATCTCAAGACATTCATTAAGTGACAAAACCACCAAAATCATAGCCTTTGGCCAAATAAACATTTAAGTATGATTTCCTCAAAGATTAAAGGCCAAATATCATGCAACAAGAACTCACAAATAAAGCTAGAGACTGAATAATAATATAAGAAATTATTTAGCGAGGAATCAACTTGATTTTGGATCAATGCTGAATCAAAAGATTATATTTGACTAATTATCAAGGCCACAAATATTTCCAAGGAAACAGTATCATTTCAAAAGAGCAAGTGCACATTCTAGCATCAAAACCTATACGTCATAAATCACATGAGTTCATTCCAATATTAATTCATAAATAATCCAAACCCATTCAAATTAACAAGGAAAGCAAAGATACCTCTCTTTTCATCTAAAAATAAGTTTTTATAGGAGATTTGCTTTAGGGAATTGATTAGAAATTGCAAAAATAGCTTACAAATTGTGCAAATCCTAAAAGTGGGAGTGTGCGAATTAGAGCAACTAGTTCTACTGTGTTGGTAGCTATTAACGTCATCGGACTTGGCAAAAGAGCAATAGCATCGATAGAGGTGTTACCCAAAACAGTGGTGGCAGCAATGATAGAGTGTTATACAGCCTATCGTTGGTGGTGGATAAAACCTAAGCAGCATTCTGCTGCTTATTGTGTGATGCCGACGGGAATGAGCGGGCAATAGCCCTTGGTTGCTCGATGCCACTGGCAGGTGGCGAGGCCAAAAAATGAATGAGCAATAATAAGTGGGTGTCTGTTGGAGGAAGAATGAGAGAAAGAAAATAAAGGGAAAAAGGGATATGAGAAAAAAGGAAAGGAATAAAAAGTGGGAAGTTTTTAGGAAAAATTAGGATTTAGGGATTTATTGATTTAGGAACATTAAGAGAAATTCTTTGAACATTAATTTAAAGGAAAAATTAAAGAAGAACAATTTGAAACACTGGGTTCTTGAATAGGCATATTTTAAGAAGATTGTATTTAGGAATTTGATTCTTTTAAATTTAAATCTTAGGGAATAATTGGAGAAATTGAAGGATGATGGTTGTTGGATGGAGGTAAATGCTCATTAATTGAAAAATTCAAATTTTGATTTTAGGGATTTGAATTTTGATTTAGAGATTTAAGAGATTTCTTGAGAAGAGGATGATGAAGTTTTAGGACTGTAATATTTTTTTAGCCCATTTGAGCCTTTCCGACGAACTATCTAATTTATCTTGATATGCTTTTCACATTCCCTCTCTTCTTGACATCATTGGGCATCTAGAGTAGCAATTTTTCTCTAACAAAATTCATATAATTCACTAAATTTTACCTTAGATCTAGGCATGGGAGCAAAGAAATTGGAAGAGGATAGTGAAAATTTGATTACAAAATTCATGTTTTATGTTTTTATATGTGAAAACGGGCCATGTAATAGGCTTGCTTCTACATATTATTTAGCATTGGGCTTGGCCTAAGCTAACAATATATTGGGGGGAGGGGGGGGGGTGGGATTGTCTATACCCAAATAGAAATTTTGTGCTAAAAATATTTGAGCCCGCCAATTTAATATAATTGAAATTAAAGAGCCTAAAATAAGATAATAAAGCCTAAATTATTAAAACTTAATGACGAATCGGCTGGAGAAAAATCTAGAAACAACTGTTCATTATTTATAGAGACTTGGGAAAAAAGCATCACTCTAGAGTTTTAAGAATTTACTACATGAATTTAATCTCCAAAATTCAAGACTCTTGAGCTATGACATTTATTTAAGGAAATAAATTTTGACAGTATAAAAAGGTAAAGAATGATTAGGAGATTGATCATTTACACATATACAATCATCAACAATCAACCAATAATCATTTTCAGTCAATCATTAGAAGCTACTATTATTTTCCTTTTGTTTGTCAACTGCAGTTTTCTTTTGTTCATCTTTTATTCTATATTAAGCCTCAAAAATCAATACAATTTCCCTTTTAACTTTTCAATAGTTTCTTTAATCTTTATTTTGCTTGAAATCCAAACAAATTGTGGTAAAAGAGTTTGGGAACTCATATTTCGTTTGAAAGAAGTCAATATATTTTTTAAGAATAAATTCCTCTAGCATGCTCACAATTACTCAAAATGAAAAAATTAGCTAACAATTACATTCATGTAAATGAATTAATATAGCGAAGTTGTTACTTGTTTTGTATGAGTATAAATAGTTCATATAATTCTCAAGTAAGATATGATAATACAAGTAATCTTTTATAAAAACTTATATCCTTCACCCTCTTTCTTCTAACAAAGTTGTCTATCTTGTTTTTTCTTCCTAACAAAGTAGTATCAGAGCTTAAAAAAAGTGAAGAAAAAATGAACGAATGCATGTTTCCCTTCAAATTTCCAAAACTCACCAAAAAAAATTACGATAATTGGTGTATCAATATGAAAGCTTTATTAGGATCACAAGATGTATGGGAGATAGTTGAAAGGGTTTTTGAATAGCCTGAAAGTGATGAAGGCTTATCTCAACAATATATTGATGCTATGCATAAAGCTCGGAAGAAAGATCAACAAGCTTTAACACTTATCCATATATGTTTAGATGAAAACATGTTCAAGAAGGTTTCTAGTGTAAGAAGTGCAAAGGAAGCATAGTAAGTGTTGCAAAATTCCTTTAAAGGAATTAATAAAGTGGTTAAAATTCATCTTTAAACCTTGAGAGGGCATTTTTAATCTCTCAAGATAAAATGTTCTGAATCAATTTTGGATTATTTCACTAGCATTCTCATTGTTGTTAACCAAACCTGGAGATATGGTAAAACATTAGAAGAAGTTTGCGTTGTTGAGAAGATTTTACGTTCCTTAGATTCAAAATTCAATTATATTGTGGTGGCCATTGAAGAATCCAAGAATGTGGAATCTATGACAGTAATCAATTATTGGGATCATTACAAGTTCATGAAGAAAGGTTGATGAACGAGCAATAGAATCGAGTCCTTCTTTCAAAATTATCATTGAAAGAAAAGGATAATACAACTAAAATTCTTAAAGAGGATGCAAAAGAGGCAGAGGTCGTGACTCTAGATGTGGTAATTACAATAATAAAGTTAGTGGAAGAGGAAGGAATGATAGAATTTTTATTTTTAATAATTCTAAAAAATCAAATAAGAGACAATCCAAAAATGGTATGGAAGAGGCAATTAGAGTAGAAGAGGAAGAACAAGAGCTGATGTGCAATGTTAAAGTTATGAGAAGTATGGTTATTATGCTTCAGAGTGTAGAAATGCAGTTGTTAAAGAAGAAAAAGCTCTTTATGCTAAAGGTGGAGATAATGAAAAGCCCATGTTATTGATGATGTGTAATGGAGGTGAGGATTAAGAAACATAGTTCTTGGATACATGAGATAGCAATCACATGACATGAAAGAAAAGTTTGTTCAAGTCACTTGATGAATCTTTCAAAGGTGATATTTCACTTGGAGATGCTAGGAAAGTTGATGTCCAAAAAAGAGGTGACGTTCTTATTCAAGCTAAGAATGGTACCCATTAATTCATCACTCAAGTGTATTATGTACCTGCTCTAAAATCAAATATCTTCAGTTTAAGGAAACTTTTGGAGCAGGAATATGAGATTATGATGAAGAATGGTGCTTTAATGATGAAAGATTACAAAGGTGATCTGATTATTAAGGTACAACTATCTATAAATATAATGCTCTCTTTGAAGATTCAAATTAATTATGCCAAATGTTTGAAGGCTTGTTCATCAGATTCTTTATGGCTTTGGCATCAAAGGATAGGACATCTAAATTTTAGATGTCTAAAACAATTGACAGAAGAAAACATGGTGCATGGATTGCCATTTATTGATCATCCACATCAATTTTATAAAGGGTGTATCTATGGCAAGCAATTTAGAACCAGCTTTCCAAAAGAATCGTTCTCAAGAGCTATAGAACCTCTTGAACTTGTGCATGTTGATATTTGTGGCCCATGGCGAGGTCTTAGCCTTCCTTATAGCCCCCGACCTCACCCTCCCTCTCAATAGTCAAGGATAGTATATGAGCTTGACCAACTCTATCACTGACAATGATTCCTCCAATGGCATCATCGCCATTGAGCTCGACACCTTCAAGCAAAATTTCAACCTGGATAATAACCATATAGGTCTTGACATTCATAGCGTCTGCTCCAACATGACCATCTCTCTCTCCAACTTTGGCATCGAAATTGCTCCCACTGGAACTAAATTTTATATGCTCTAGGACTATTATAGTGGTCTCAATAAGGAACTGGAGGTTTACATAGTAGAGCAAGGGAATGCTGAGCCAGCTATGCCTGTTCTCATTGTAGATCTTAACCTTAAAGCCTTAGTTAATCAGAACTCTTACTTTAGGCTTACCGCATCAATAGGAAGAGCTGTCCAACTCAACTGTGTGCTTGGTTTGAATTTAACGATAGAGCTGCTGCCTTTTGCTATTTAGAATGCTGGGGATAACAGTGATCATAATGTTGTAAAGATCGGTATTGAGGTTAGGGTGCCTGCATTGATGCTATTATTGATCGAGGCTACAGGCTTGACTTACTTCTGCATCATAAACAAGAGGTATGCTTCCGATCCTAGCCAACTAAGAGCTCTTAAAAGTTTGCTAGGAACTCCAAGGGAATTTAAGTATAGGGATCTGAAAAAGGCAATCAACAACTTCGATAAGAAGAAAAAGCTTGGTCCAGGTGATTTTGGAGTTGTATACAAAGGGGTGCTGCCTAAGGAGAATGTCCCAATCGCTGTCAAGAGGTTCCTTAGAGATAACCTTAAGGGTAAAGACAATTTATTGGCTGAACTTACTATTATTAACTGTCTTTGCCATAAACACCTCATCCGATTAATTGGTAATTTTCCTTCTTTAATTAGCATTTTTAATTTTTTTTCTTTCTATTACTTTAAACAGATACTTTTAAAATAATTACAAAATTAAAATGGTGTTCTGTTTTTCTTCACAAACTAGTTCTTTGCAGAGAGAGAATCTTAGCGCATGCACATGCCAGTGCTTCACTCTTTTTCTTCTTATTCATATTATATGAAACACATTAAGTAAAGTTGAAAGGTTTAAAGATGTGAAAATGGCCAGATCGGAAGCAGCACCAACACTATCCTTGTATACATATTTATGGATATGCAAGCATTTATATATGTACTATTTATATCACATAAAAGTTTTGCCTACCCTATTGTCTTGTATTAATTAGTATGCATGCTATTCATTCCATTATTATGGTAAATATCAACTTTTAATTATTCGTGGAAGATATTACTGAGCACGGACAAATAATTAATGAAATTATTAAGATATTACAATATGTGGAAAACATTCCCTGATAGGAATTGAATTATATAATCACCATTTCATCATGCATGTCTTAATTTCCTATTAAATTATTAAGTGTTGAATCAATGCTAACTAATATTAGATATAGTATAATATGTGAAAACCAATGGCCGATAACAAAATATTAATGCAAATGGTGTACGTGTATGTATTGGTTATGGATTAGTTTCAAAGAGGCATGCAAGTGAATTTGGTAATGCTTTAATTATATCTAGGGTGGTACCATATGAATGGGGTGCTTCTTCTAGTATATGAGTACATGCCAAATGGGAGCCTGGATAACCACTTATTCCATGAACCTGAAAAGGAGACCGCCTTAGACTGGAAGATTATGTACAATATCATTGCTAGTGCAGCATCAGCACTGCACTACCTACATAGTGATTACGACTATAAAGTGGTGCATCGAGACCTTAAGGCTAGCAACATCATGCTTGATTCCAACTTCAACGCTCGCCTAGGGGATTTCGGCTTGGCTCAAGCATTGGAGAATGAGAAAACATCATATGCAGAGCTCGAATGAGTGCGCAGAACGATGGGCTATATTGCCCCTAAATGCTTTTATATTGGCAAGGTAACATATGAGTCTGATATTTATAGCTTTGGTATAATGGTTCTTGAGGTGGCGTGCGATCAGCATCCATGTGTTAGCAATTCGTTATAGCAAGACATTAAACATAAATTCAAAGGATCTTTAAAACTAAATATTTTCATAATGCAATAAAATAAATAGGATAAAAAAATTACTTGGATTTGTAAAAGAATTTACACTTGAAGCCATTGATGAAAAATCAGTTTGTCTCTCTTGTCTCTTAATCTTAATCATAGCTTATAGATGGAGTTAGGGTTATGTTTTTCAATTGGGAAAGAGAGGGCCAATTTTATTATATATTTATAGACATCTTTATTTTATCTGATACATCCATCATGCAACCCTAAAATTAATGTACGAGATTAATTCACACAATCTCAATCTAATTAGGATTTGGATTTTACTTTAATTAATTTTAATTGGGCCACATTTTATGGGTTTATTTCTAACATTCTCCCACTTTGTTCGATTAAAACTAATATAACTCTTATTGTGTTCATAATAATTAATCTTTTATGATTTCATCATAATATAATATGAAAATTGTTCAGTGTGAGTTTTGGCAGTTATGTCCTATTTTATCGAACACTCTCTTCCATATACTATAACACTTACAATCTATCATATCATATTCATAATTGAAAATATTCAAAAACATAATTTCATAATGGTCTACAATAATGTCAAATAATGAATTTCCTGTTTAACTTTAAATCGATCATGTGTACACAAACATAAGAAACATGAAATCCATAACGCATATAAAAAAAATATAATAGAGCTCAGAGTGTCATTACATATTCAATCATCCTAATCATCATTACTACCAAGGCCCATCCTTAAAACATGTTCCTTAAATAATTTTGGTTGGAGGCCTTTCGTTAAAGGATCTACAATCATAAGTTCAATACTAATGTGCTGAATAGACACTTTTTGTTTTTTAATCTCCTTTTTAATAACAAAATACTTTAATTCCATTTGTTTGGCACCCTTTAAGTATTTATCATTTTTAGCGAAGAACATTGTTGTGGAATTATCATAATAAATTTTTAGTGGCTTGGTAATGGTGTCAACAACCCCACATTTTGAAATAAAGTTCTGCATCCATAATGTATGAATTGTGGCTTCAAAACATGCCATAAATTCTGCCTCCATAATAGATGAAGTAATGATAGTTTTTTTTTTTGCACTTTTCCACAATACCGCTACTTCTGTTAATAGAAATAGGTATCCAAATATGGACTTTCTACTATCAAGGCATCCCATAAAATCTAAATTTAAATATCCAATCACCTCCAGTTCATTGGATCTCTTATATGTGAGCATGTAATTCTTTGTTCCTTGAAGGTACCTTAATACTTTCTTAGAAGTTTTCTAATAATCAATTTCAAAATTACTTTGATACCTGCCTAATATTCCAACTGTGAAACTGATGTCCTGTCCAGTCCAATATAGGTTTACAAGTACATTAAACTTCCAACAATAGAAGTATATAGAATTGATTCCATTTCTTTTCATTCCACATCATTTTTTAGACATTGCATAAGACTAAATTTATCACCTTTATGTATAGGAACAACCCCAAGTGAACATTTATTCATGTTAAACTTTTCAAGAACTTTTTCGATATAGGCTTTCTGAGATAATCCTAGTAATCAATGTGACCTATCACATAAAATTTCTATTCCAATCACATAGGATGCCTCTCCTGTATCTTTCATTTTAAAGTTCTTAGCAAGAAATTCTTTAGTCTCACACATTATTCCTAAATCATTAGTAGCAAGCAAGATATCATCAACATACAAAACCAAAAATATAAACTTACCCCATCGATCTTTTAATATATACATCAATCAACAATATTTTCTTTAAAACCAAAAGATGAAATAATGGTATTAAACTTAATATACCATTGTCGGAAGCTTGTTTAAGTCCATATATTGATTTCTTAAGTTTGCACACCATTTGACTTTTACCTTCCATGGAAAAACCTTTGGGTTGATTTATGTAAACCTCCTCCTCTAAATCTTCATTCAAAAAATGTTGGTTTCACATCCATTTGATGTAGCTCTAAGTCATAATGAGCAACCAGTTCTATAATTATTCTTAATGAATCTTTCTTTGAGACTCGAGAAAATGTCTTTCTATAATCAATGCCACTTATTTTAATATAACCCTTAGCAACAACTCTAGCTTTATATCTTTAAATATTGCCTTTTGAGTCGCACTTTATCTTAAAGACCCATTTACACTCGACTCTTTTATAATTTTTTAGAAATTTAATAAGATCCCAAACATTATTTTGCTTCATGGATTTCAACTCATCTTTCATGACATCAATCCATTTATCAGATTTAGCATTATTTGTAGCTTGTGAATATTGTAATGCAATCCACACAAATCTCAAGATCAGTAAAATCTAGATTTTGAAGAATTTTATTATATACTAATCTCTGTAATATTTCGTTGGATATATGACCCAAACGTTTATGCCACAAGTAAGCATAATTTTCATTCATCATGCTACATTTAAGTCCAATGTTGTTATTCATAGTAAGCAAGGATTCAACAAAAATATTATCAAGTTCTAGTTTGTATAAACCATCAATAAGAAAATTGGAACTAATAAATCCAGAATTTTTAAACAAACTAAAACGATTTGATCCAGATTTTCCATTAAAATCACAAACATCTAGTCTAGAAATAGAAATAAGGTTTCTACTAATTAAAGATACAGAAGTGGTCTCAAATAAGTCTAATTAATAGCCACTATCCAAGATTAAACAATAAGTCCTAATGCCTTCAATTGGTGCCCTCATGCAATTTCCCATAAATACAAAATCACCTATTGGGTTTATGGTTCAAATCGTAATAAATCCTACATCATATTAGCCACATGAGTAGTAGCACTAGAATCAAGCCACTAAGTATTCCTAGGAACTTTAGTTAAGTTTGATTTGAAAATTGGAGAAGCATAATAAAATATACATTTCTTTTCGAACCAAGCCTTTCATTTCAAGCAATATTTCTGCTAGTGTCCTTTTTTCTTACAAAAGTGACATCTATCAATCTTTCATTCCTTCTCTTCTACCTGAAAAGCATTAGCAGGCCTTTTGGTTTTTTTAAACTTATTGGTTTTCACTTTTATTTTTTTTAGCTCCTTAACCCATAAAATTAACAGTGTGATTCCCTTGATTCCTTAATCTCATTTCCTCATAAACAAGCCTATCAGCTAATTCATTAACATCTCACATATCCTTTATAGTATTATAGTTAATTTGAAAAGGCCCATATTCATGAGGAAGTGAGTTCAACATAAATTGCATTAAGAAGGAATCCTCTACTGCCAATCCTAAGGATTTCAGTCTTGCTGCGATATTAGTCACCTCGATGATATGATCTTGCATGCCCTTTGACTCATCATACTTCATGGTCATAAGTTTTGCCATTAATATACCAGTGACAGACTTATCAGCAGAACACAAACATTCTTCTACAAAGGCAAGAAATTCTTTAGCACTTTCTATTTGTGGAATGTTAAACTTAATGTTGTTGGCAATTGTCATTCGTAAAAACTTTAGGCATAATCTATTAATGTGTTCCCATGCCTTAAAACGCAACTTCTTAGACTCACTACTTGAATCAGTAATAGTAGCAGATTTATCTTCCAATAATGCTAAGTTAACATCCATAGAGTCTAAATGGAAATTAACTTGATCATGCCATTCAGAGAAGTTTGTACCATTAAATATTATAGTAATAGATTATGCATGTGAATGAATTGCAACAGCTGCAAAATATATCATAATGCTCATAATTAATATAGATTCAAAAAAACAATACAATAATTCTCCTTTGAGTAGATACTATAACATACTTCAAATGCCATGTAAATAACCATAATGGGTAATCATCATAATTTAATTAAACACATCTGACATCTTTGGATAATCAAACATATTCAACCAAAATATAATAATAGACCCCCATAATGTTTAAAATTTATGGAATAGTAATTTACCTTTGAGTAAATTTTTAAATTCTAATAATTGTCAAACGTCAATTTATCATCATTTATAGTATTTCATCAAAGCATAATTTATTCATGTAATAATACGTTCTAGTTTAAGTCACTTTGACAACTATAAACTATAACAATAAGTACATGTAATTGTTTATACTAAAATATGACAAATATAAACTTATAATAGTATCATTTTCATTTAAACATAATAATTAGGCCTATCGGTGCAAAAAAATCTAAACGTTTACAACATTTTGCAATTTTATCCCAATCTTTTACTTTTGCCAAAAAAAAGTCCCGGTTTGACAAATGTTTAGCAATTTTAGAACAAATATTAGTTAAAATCAAATGAAAATGTTGACATGGCATCTTATAAAATGTCAAATTTACCCTTTTAAATTTTCTAAATCTATAATGGTCTATTGGTATAAAAAAAATCTAAATGTTTCAAAGTTTTGGCAAATTTATCCCAGTTTTTAAATTTTGATAAAATATTTTAATTTATCCAATTTATTAATATAAATAAATATTTATTTAAAATTAAATAAAAAATACATAATAATAATAATAATAATAATAATAATAATAATAATAATAATAATAAATTATTTTTACTATTGAAAATTGTTAAGTTCATAAATAACTTTGATTATAATAATTTTGAAAAATAAAGATATTTTTAATATAAATAATTATTACTCTAGATAATTCAAATTATTTAATTATTTAATATTATTTATTTGAAAGTATTTCAAAATATCTAACTTTTTTAAAAAAAAAATCTAACTTCAAAATTCAAAGAAAATTTGTTATCTGTTATGTTTTACTAATCATACATATACATATATATAATTTTTAAAAATTTTATTAAAATAATAGTTTATCATAAATTTAAAAGTTTATCATATGTAAATTTAAATTTTGTATTTATTACGTAAACACTTTTTATTTAGTTAATCAAATTATTTTTAAATTGAAATTTGTTTTTTCAAAATTACAAAATGAAATAAATTTGTCAAAATTCGTAAACATTTAAATTTTTTATGCTAACAGATCTATATGGATTTTACAGTATAAAGGATAATTTTGACATTTTACGGATGCTACATCAACATATTTTATTCGATTTTGACCAAATACCTATTTATGCTAAAATTAGCAAAAATTAATGAAGTTGGGACATTTTTGCAAAATGTAAAAAGTTGAAATATAATTACAAAAGTCATAAAGGTTTGAATTTTTTATACCAATAAGCCTAATAATTATAAACAAATAAATAAATAATCTAACTTTATACACTATTAGTAATGGGTTTAGTTCACCGTTGATACCATAATTTTGGATCATATTTCACTTTAATACCAAATTTTTAATTTTTTTCTTTTTGGTCCCAAAAATTTTATTTTTGTTTCATGTTAAAGTACCTCGAACATATTCGATCAAATTTAGCATACTTGTGGGCTCCATAAAATAAATTTTACTAAAATTTTATTTTATGATTATTTTATGGGGCTCACAAGCAAATTTTATTTTATGGGACCAACAAGAAAATTAAACTATTTAATAAGATGCTTATGAGGTAAATATACTAAAAATATATTTATTCCAGCTGTTACGTATCTTCAATTTGATATGATATATTTGAGATACTTTAATTTGAAATAAAAATAAAATTTTGGGACTGAAAAGAAAAAAATTAAATTTTAATATCAAAATGAAATATAATCCAAAATTATAGTACTAACGGTGCAATAAACTCATTAGTAACTTTCTATATTTATTTTATTATTACTATTCTAATTTAAAAAAACGTAATGGAATATGGACAACAATATTGTCACCATCATTATTTTTAATTCCAAAAGCTTTCATTGAATATAAACAAACAATAAAGCTTGTTTCTTCTTCAAAAACAATAAAAGCTTGCCATCATCCCTTACCATTTTACGTTAATATTGAACATAATGGTTTACGGGCTGAACACAAGTTAAAACCCCAATCAACATCTTCATTTTCTAACAAGGAATGTTCATTGTCTTTTGTTATAATCATAGTTTAATTAAAATGTCAGGTGCCCACATGAGTCGAAGGACGAACATTCTTTTCTTCACGATAAGTGTATAATCTTTAATCATCCTATATTATTAATAGTGCAAGCAAATCAATAAGAAATTTTAGATAATTTTATAATCATAATTTGTACAGCACAATTTATTATTCAAAATAATTTGTAAATAAAAATTGTAAATTAATCGATTAATATTTATTATGTATAAAAAAATATTTAGTTTTTCAACACAAATTTTGATACCACTTGTTAACAATTCATTATAACAAAAGATTATAATCATAAACCCTAACAATATTTAAAACTAAATATTTTCATGATACAATAAAATAAATAGGATAAAAAACTTACGCAGATTCACAAGAGAATTAATAATTGAAGCCATTAATAAGAAATATGTCTCTCTCTCTTATCCATTAATTTTATTAATTTTAATCACAATCTATAGATATAATTAGGGTTGTATTTTCAATTGGGAGAGATGACCAACTTCATTATTTATGTATAGACATCTTTATCTAATATGGTTCGTCAATCAATCGAAGTACAAGATTATTTTACACAATTTCAATCTAATTAGGATTTTACTTTAATAAATTTTAATTGAGTCACACCTTTTGGGCTTATTTTCTAACACCATGGACCAAGATTGCAGGCTACCAAAGGCTACACTGTTGAGGAAGCACAGAGGCTGCTCTTGCTTGGCTTGGCGTGCTCTCATCCAAATGTAAGCCAGAGGCCTAAAACACAAGTCATTAATTTCAGGATCAATGGAAATGCCTCGCGTCCCTCCTTTCAAGCCAGCTTTGGTGTGGCCTTCTACAGCAGGACCATATTCTAGCAGTACTAGCATTAATGCAACTCGTCTTACATCTGGTTGGACCCCTCAATGGGTCATCCATCAAAACTATTCTGGAGGGAAGGCAGACAGCTTTCTTCACTAGCAATGCTCCTTTATTCAATCAGTCGTTCTGCGATTTATGTAATTATTGGTAAGAACATGGTATGACCTCGGATTGGGTGTGCGGTATATATTCAAGAAAGAGGTTAATCTTGTTCATTCATGAATTCCTTGAGACAATGAGGAAAAAAGATGGAAAAAAAATCAAGTGCTCATGTAATGCAACAAAATGCATTGACTAATTTTCTTGCAGGTCTAAGGGACAAAATAAAAGACTTAGTCATAGCTTATGTGGGAGGCCTAAGTTCTTTCGAAGCCAATAAATGATGAGTGCGAAAAGCAAACATAATGGCAAAGGATGCAAT
Source organism: Mallotus nudiflorus (assembly GCA_947683625.1). NCBI lineage: Eukaryota > Viridiplantae > Streptophyta > Magnoliopsida > Malpighiales > Euphorbiaceae > Mallotus > Mallotus nudiflorus. The sequence continues at coordinate 1,763,901 of CANTUR010000133.1, read as the reverse complement.
AATTGTGCTCATCTGCAACACAAAATAAATTATCCTCGGTGAAAAATAAAAAAACCCATGGCAGCACAATTTCTTACAGTTAACATAAAATGCTGGACATTAGGGCTGCATCTGCACAACACTTTTCCAAGCTGCAGTACGCTTTTTATTCATATACGAATTACATATCATGTGAGGAGTTGGTACGTAGAAGTTCAAGGGCTTCTCCGGCTTGCAATTTAGTTTTCTGTCGGAGCTTTCTATATTCTTGAAAAGTGAATGGGACATAAAGACGAGGGTGTTGAGAATCCACTAGTTCAGGCGGAGCTTCCACAGCCGAGTCTTTAGGTCCCAGGAGGAAAGAAGCAATTGAAAACCGTACTACTGCTTGCTTGCATTGAACTCTGTGCTTCACATTGTGGAGTCTTCCATTGCTCCATGCCTTTCGTGTTGGTAATCAAAGAAAAACATCAGAACCATTAATGTTAAGTCGTTAATTATGGAGCGCGGCGGCTCAAAGTAGATGAGAAGGAGAAAAAAAAAGGGACTAATAATCACCGTAGCAATGTCCCCAAGATTGACAAGGAGGGATCCAGGGAGAGGGTGAATGGGGACAAAAGCGCTAGAGGACTTGTCCATGACTTCAAGACCGCCAACATTTTCATCATCTTGAAGTACAGTTAGGAAGCCAGAATCAGTGTGTATCTGGACGCCAGAGGAGCCTACAGCGTCAGAAGTGAAGTTGTACTTGTTAATCCTAAATTGGGAAGGCCATTCCTTGAACAAATTATAATCAGTATTGATATTGGACAACCCCAAACTCTGAGCTAATTTTAGTGCCAAATCGGTGGACAGCTCATGAATTGCTTTAGCATACTTGCCGATTACCTCCCTGTGCGGGTGGGTGCATGACATATAAATGAGAATGATAGATATAAGTAGGAAGAAAGATGGATCTAAAATTAATGAACAAAAAAAAAAAGAAAAGAAAAAACCTTTGATAAGGAGTGGCTTCCAGCTGAGAGCAGAAATGATGCACTGCTTGGGAGGAGCCGATGTCATAAAGACCCAAGGCCTCATACAGAGGATTAGTGACGGTGGGTGACACGTAGCCGCTGCCTGCTATGACATCGGTGTTGCGGGTCTTGAGTTCGACAGGAAGGTCTAGGAGAGATGCGACCACATTTTTCATCTGGGACATGAGAGAAAATGAGATATTATGATTAACGATTCTGAAACATCCCCATCCCTCGCATGCTTTTCTAAGTCTTTCATATTCTGCTGGAAAATCTGATACGTCAATGGTTGGGACATCACATGGACTACTTTTCTCCATTTTGATATATATGCTGCCGCTGCCTGTGTTCACTAATTTAATAACCAATGATGAAGCATTCAATAATGTTGAAGAAGAGGAAGAAGAAGGAAACAATAATATATCTTACAACGCTTACACTTAACACATAAATTTTTTAATTAACACATAAATTTTTTAACAACTATTATAAATATTTTAATATTTAACTTATTAAAAAATAACATGCACAATAAGTGATTATTTTGATTTATATTAACTCACAAATCTCTAATTAGTGAGTGAGAGCTGCAAATATTTATTTATTTAAAAAAAAAAAAGACAATTGAAAATGGCAACAATATTTGTAGAATTATGTAAACAGTGCCGGGCAGATAATTTTTATTTGCTTTGCACCATTAGTTCAGTTGTCCACGACTAAGGAAGCTGCACTTAACAAAGAGACAGCAATAACACAAAAAGCTGTTTGCAAGAAAATTTTTCTTTAGTAGTGATGGATTGAATTTTTCTCAACTCATTTAAAATTTATGATTTTGCTTTTTGATAGGTGTCGATTTTGAGCATTGGCTGATGGTGCTTTTTAACAGTGTTGAGTGATCAAACAGGACTTTATTCGCTTGTTTTTGTATTATTATTATTACCTATTTTTTAATGGGTGGCCGATTCGATGTGCTGACATAGTGATATTTCAGGATTCATATGGCTGTGGAGCAACGGTCTTAAAAATTGAAGAGGTTTCGTTGGTCTCACCTGTCTTTAATTTTGCGATTTAAATTCATTTCTAGTGGGGGTGCGTACTGAGTTTAGTCTTGTGATCTTGATTTCATGAGCTCTTTGGAGATAACACGTGGGCTAGATTGGAAAATGGGTTTTTGTGGAACTTCTCGTAACTACTATTTTTAGTAGTGGCAGATTTTTCATTATTCTTTGTGTTCTCTACTATTCCATTTCCTTGAAAGGAATTTGATGTGTTTTTGGAAAAAAAAAAAAAAAAAGTGAGTCTGTCTGTCTAGTACTGGTAGTCTTCACGTGCCAAAGGCTTATGATGAATGTATGTATCCTAGGGATATACATGTGCACAGTTAGGCTGTTTTCCTAGGTAAGCAAAATGGTCAAAATTGGAAAGCAAAAAAACACAGAAATCACCGAAGAGTTAAAATGAAAGACAAAAAGTTGGCAAGCCAAAAAAGAAAGTAAGGGATTAAATCAGGGCCATTAGTGATATTAACCCTTTGTAAATGTGATTGACTCGTAAAATGGCATAAAGAAATAGTCATTCGCATAAAAAGAAAAAGTTAAACAGTTCATCACTTAAATGCAATTTTTTTAGCAGATTAAATGCCTGAACTGAATTTCTTGCAAAATTTTCTTTAGGAGAGATCAAACAAATTAGAGCTTCCTATAAGTTATCAAACTAGATACAGCATAAAATCTCAAAACATAAATCACAATGGACGTAAAACATAAGTCTAATACTTCATATAATCCTATTGTGTTAGCATCAATTTTCACTTAGAAAATCACTAGAGATACGCGTGAGACTACTTTTGTATGCACTTGCTAGATGTACATGTACTTTTTTTTTTATTTAATCATGTAACAATGAGAACTTATAAAAAATGAAACAATCATGATCCCAAACTGTTTTGGTGATAGCTAACTTTGGCCTAGTATAACCTTTATGTCAAGAAGAATATAATTTAGTGTGTAGCTACAACCAAAGAAGCGCGGGCTGCTCTTTCCACAAACAATATAACAAAGATGATTACCAAATTAACATTATGTTCTACCAATTCCCAAGCACAACTGATAAAGGAAGGTATACCTGAGTATAGAATGAATCAACAGTCCTTTGCAGCTGACTAACCTGCCAGATTGTTACAGCCATCAAATGGTGTCCCCAACATAGATGATCTCACCATGAATTAGTTTACTTTCCAAGAATCAAAGCATATTTATCTTATATGTTATAGCCACACCTTAAGCAGTTGAAGATTATGATCATAGATGGTTAAGATAATCATACAGGAACATGAAACCTACAAATCAATAGTTGTTTAATAGGTTCTAAAAGCTCTACATCATCGTGCTTTTCCCATCACCATAATGTAGAGTAAATGAAGCCATAACCTAAACAGCTAAATCCTAACTCAAAATTCTATGACCTGGTCTGATATGAAACTTATGGAGCTTGTTTGAAATGAACCATTCAACTAAATTCTTGCATAAACATTCCAGCAACTGCAACTTTTTCTTTATAATATGAAAGAATTGAATTCAAGCAATTATGACTTTTTAGAGCATGAGAATTGAGTAGACTAATTCTAATTGAATTCAACTCAATTGCATAGAACATAATCATTTGAATTCCAGATATTTCAAGAGTCTGAATATCAAATTTATCAGATAAATGCCACTAATTCAAGCGACAATTAGGCTTAAAATTGAATAAAATTTTTTAAAAAAAATAGAGAAACATAAAAAGAGTTGAAGGGTAACAATCTCAATTAGCATTATCAGATTAACTACTAGCCTAAATCCACCAAACAAAATAAACATCACAAATTCAAATTTAAATCCAATAAAAGACCACATTTTTCACTTACAGAATTAATATTATTAGCAGCAGATTTAAAAGTGAAAGCAACTAATAAGAGACGCTTAGCAGCCTGTAAAGCACTGAAAGTTCGGAACACCAATTCACATCAGATGACACTTAGCAACCTACAAAACCAATAAAAGTAATGTCACCTCTTTCTCAGTACTGTGAGTCTCATTCACAAAACAACATAACATACCAAAAGAGGACATAGTGGTTTTTTAGGGGCAGAAATCAAAACAAAGACCAAAAAAAAAAAAATACAACATCGCAAATTGTTTGAAGATGGAAAAGAATATCCCCAGCTCAAAATGCAAAGTAGGAAAAATTTTTGAGGGAAAAAAATGAAAAAAAATAAATAAATAAAAGTATTTGAGAGATTTAGATAGGAAGAAGAAGAGAATATGTGGCGGCAGCATGAAGTTGACGTGAAGGGGAGAGTAGTGTTTCACTTAAAGCAGAATTTACGGGAAAAGGGTAAACTGCACCAACTATGTTTTTTTCTTTTCAACCGAAAATCTAGAGGAAACAACGGGATGCATCTACAGATGTGAGCTAAAGTCCCAAGGGAAGCAACCAGTGAAAGAGAGAAACAGAGAGCTGTAAAAGAGGAGCAGGAGGAGAGGTGGCTGTGAAAATGAAATACAGAAAAGAAGCGACAATAGAATTTAGGGTTTCAATCAAGCAAGTGATTCAAAAGACAATGAGCTCCCAAAGTGACATGTCATTTTTGAACAGTATAAGGGAAAAGTCATCGTTTCAAGTAGGAAAACTCATGAGGTTTTTTTTTTTTTTAATATTGAAAATGGCGCCGTTTTCCAGAATGGCAAAATTGAAATTTTTTTAAAATTACACAGATTTCACAGTTGATGAACAGTGAAATCCATGTCATCCTTTATAGATATAGGAGTGAAATAACCTGCATTTCACCGCAAGATGATAAGAAAAAACTAAATTTCAAGAATATAATGGAAAAATTAATTAACATAAAAAATGTATATAGAAAAGCGTATATATATATATTTTTGGGATCTTGTCGCAATGCAAGTTAAATAGGTACATACGTTAGGCAAAGATTCAAGGGAAATGATTAGAGAAAAAGCTACATAATTGTGGAGGAGTAATGTGTGAGGCAGCTATAAAAATAAAATACAAAGAAGTGAGAAAAAATTCATTTCTAATATGGTTAGATAAAACATTGTTCTTTCAAGTAAATTAACTAACATTGCAATAAAGGAATACATCAAACAATACATATAATAATGAAAAATACAATAAACTTGGATTTACACACAATTCCTTGCGAACATAGTCCAACAAAGCATGATATGAAACTACTGGTCCCATTCCTCACTCTTCACAAAAAAAAAAAAAAAAAAAAAAGATAAGTACAATTTTATTCCGTGTAATTTTTACTTTTGGCAAAATCAGTCTTGTGTTTTTATTTTGGCATTTGAGTGCTCTATGTTTTATATATATATATATTTTAACCTTTTAACAAATATTGTTTAAAATATATATTTTAATGTAAAAATAATATGCATGTTTAATGCTAAAATCATATAATAAGTAACATATCATTCAACTAACTATAATAAATTCATAAAAAATAAAATTTAGATGTATTTTTACTTTAATTGTGAATAAAAAGAAATGATTTTTAAAATAAATTTACAATATTTTTAAAAATAACAAATTGATCATAAATTATATATAGAACAAATTTATCATCAAAATTTAAAATTATATTAATGTTTTCTCATAAAATAATGATGATATTAGTTAGAATGGTACTAAAATGTAAAAAAAATGTGAAATACAAGGTGTTTAAATGTCAAAAAAAAAAAAACAAAGCACTGGTTTTGCCAAAAGTAAAAAAAATATATATATATAAAGTTAAAAAATGTAATAATGTTTAAGAAACAATCGTAATCCATTTAATTAAATGAAAAAAAACTTGAGCCAGGTTTCTTAACAGGCAAATTATCTTTTATGAGATATTAAATTTGATTAAATTATAAATTTAACTTTTTAAAAAGCTCATGTTTCTTTGTCGGCCAACATCACAAAAGTTTACAATATATATATATATATATACAAGAAGCTGAAAATCTACGATATCTAAAGCTGGAAAATTTTCAAAAGAAGCATACAAGTCCTTGACTAAAATAATTATAACGTGAATAAGATCATATCAAATTGCCAAGAATTTGGAGTCATTTTGTTTGGGAAGTACACAAATTTTGGTCAATTTGGTCATTAAAATCACTGCAAGATATAAATATAGATATAAAAAATTTCTTTACTTAAGTCTTATAAATACACAGCAAAAATCCAAGCATAACTTTTACTAAATAAGTCATAGCCCTTATGCAGGCAAACAAACCTCAATCAAATTGTACTCAAAGTCACAAAACTAATAATCTGATTTTTTCAAACGCCAGTGAAGAATTATATGCATTGACCCATCAGAAATAGAACATTGATCTTGGAATACAAAGTTTCAGGAATTCCAAGATAACTCCAAAAGATAATCATAATTACAATAAATTAAATTAAATAATTCCACTTCATTATGCTAATTTTAAAATAAATCAAAAAATAAAATTAATGACGACCCCCTAAATATCCAAGTGAAGCAATAAACTAAAACTAAGCCGATGGGTCATTTCAAAATTTGCAATATATTGATATCATAAATTCATCACCAAATAGACAAATACCTAAAAATAATAAAAAAATTATACATATAAAATAAATTAAAAAGAAAACAATAATTGATTCAATTTAAAATAGACTAACATATATAGAGTGAAGTCACATGAAAAAATGCAGAATTGAGAAGTATAAAATTGCAAAAGGGACCATGATGGGAAGTGGGTTAATATTGACAAATATAATTCCAATAATTTGCATTTGTAGTTAAATTTGAAAATATATATATATATACAAATGTTGTCACTTTTAGAAAAAACAATTTCATGTAATACTTTGAACTTCTTAAAAAAGAACAAAGCTAACACTGCAATAAAATCTCAGATCAACTGAGTTCCTCTCAATAATTACTTTATCTTTCTGAAAGAACAAAAGTACATTTTCCCTTCATGGATGGGTATTAACATAAATTAATCACATAAGAATAAATACATAAAAAGATTTAAATGAGAGAGCAGAATCATGACCTTGGTTCTTGTTATCTCAGGAAAAAGAATGCTCCCATACTTTATTACAGCTGCACCAGCAACAGAACCTGCATGCAACACAAATCTATCTTGTAAATGCAAAACATACAAAGATAGATACACAAGAAATGGCCTTTTTTAAGCAGCTGATTCTGTATAAAATTTCCAAGAAACCTCAGTTTCTTGCTCAAAGAAGAGAATCAAGAACCAGTCTGCTACCCAATTAATCTTGATACAGAATAAGAGTCCAGTAACTGTTAAGTGACTTGAGAGATAGGGTTGGTGGTGTCATTAATGGTTGGAGTTTCTTCATTGCATGGATAGGAGGAGAAGGTCCTTTTAGCTTGAGGTTTGGTTTGAACTTGATGATAGATTTCGGGTGTTGAAGGTGAACTTTGGAGAACCTATTAGCTTCTTTTTTGTGGGTCTTAACGAAAGCTGGTTTTGTAAGGAGTATGTGTAGCAGAGCCGCAGAGCTCTGTTTGCTGTCATGGCTGCAACCACTATTGCCATTATCTCTTCTCTTTTCCCAGTCCAGGCTTCCTATTACTATGCTAAAATTACAAATAATTGCTTAAACTATGGCTTTTTATCAAATTTTAAAAAAATAAAAAAAATTCCAAAAAATTCACAAAAATTATGATCTTGTCATTAATAAGAAGGAAGCTATTGGATAACTCAGCTAAAAATTAATGAATAGATAAAATAAACAAATAAAAGTGAACTTTATTAATTTTTAGAACCTTAATTGATCCTCAGCTATTTGAACCTGAGTTTCTTTAGGGTGGTGAAAAAATTCTGCAATGGAAAGTGAGATTTGATAAGCGTTTTGATAACTCAGTACGACCACAGTTGCGAATCAAGCAAAACAGAAAATAGAGAGATCGGCGGCAAACACGGAGTTCGCAAATAGAGTAGAGAGTAGGAGAAGTGGAATAACGAAGCAAATTAGATGCAGTTGTTAGTGGCTAAGAGAAGAGATGAAATTGAAAACCAGTGGATGCACGGAAACGTCACTCCAGCGACGTTCCTCCGTTTCCGATAAGTTTACTAAGCGGAAAAGCCAAAATACGTCCCCGGAACGTTCCGGGGCCGTGTCTGTAATTACCAAAAAACGGAAACGCGTTTCCTTCTTGAAAATGCGTTTCCTATGTTAAAAAACAATCACAAAACCAGATGAAGGAAAAACCAAGCAAACCATTTTTCAAGAAATTAACCCAGTTGAATTAGGAGAATTAAGAACAAATTCAACTCCAAATCCAAAAAAGAATAGGAAAAGTAACTCAGAAGAAATTAGAATCCAAGTCTAAAAAGAATTAGAAAAACTCAAAGATCAAGAGTCTCTACCTATATAAACATCAAAGAAGAAAAACTTAAACTCACCAGCTCAACATTGAACTCTATAATCTTTAGCAACCTCTAGGTCTTTATACAGCAAATTAAATTTCTTATAACTCCTAAGAATACAGGAACAACCTTATCCCTACCGATCGATACTCGAGCAACAGCTTTTATCTCCAAGATAAAATTTAAAAAAAAAAAAAAAAAAAAACATTTTTCATGGAGAAGATTAGGCTTTTGGGTTTAATTTTGTGAAGTTTTAGTTGGTTTGGGCTTTTGCTTTGGTTTTACCATTCTTAACCTTTATTTATTAATTTATCATTAATTTATGTAGTTTTGTTAAATGTTTTTTTAACTAATTCTTCTTTTATTTGGATGCATCTTCATTGGATTGCTACCGTTTACTTTTTATTATTAATTTATTATTTAAATAATAAAATACAATATAAAAATTTCTATAAAAATTTTAATTTATACATTTTATGTCATTTATTGCTTTCTTATAATTAGATAACTAGACTTTATTATTATATTACTAATTTTTTTAATGAAGATTCAAATCAAAGCAAAGAGAGAAAAAAAATAGTGAAGTAATAGAAGAAGTACCAATGATATTTACTCTATTATAATCTTTTATTGAGTATTAATTATGTTTTAATGAACTTGTAAATATTTTTTATTTTAATGAATTTTAATTATTATTTTTATATTAATTGTTATATTTAATAATGTTGAATATATATATATATATATATATAAATTATATATATTTATAGGCGGTGGGGTTTAATGCGCGTCCAAATGTTTGACAACCATGATATTGTGTGGGTTCGAGGCCCACTAGGAAATACGATATAGGTCTTAAACCTATTCAGAGATGGAGTCGCCACCCGGATAAGAGTCAGGACACACTGTACAACAATTGGATCCCATGAAGGTTTCCAGAAGCCGTCATCAGAGATCGGGTTTGGAAACTGGGTATGAGCATTTGAATGCTCACCCAATCTTGTAGTTAACCTCCATTTGTGTTTTGCATTTTATTACCGTTTAATTATTTAATTATTTCCTCATTTACATTCCAAGTTGCACTTGCCTTCATTTACTTTTCAAATTTTATAGTTAAGTCCAACTTTGCACATTAATCCAATTTCATGCTTTTGAGTCCCAACATTTAGCAAAAATAAAATAAATAATAATTTACAATCATACATTCGAAATCAAATAAGGAAAGGGATTAAGGATTACAACACTTTTATGCTAAATAAACGAATAATATATAGGAAATAAACCAATAAAATAACATAAATAAACCAATAGAATAACATAAAAGCAACAATGTAAAAAGGATAACTAACAAAGGTGATTACTCAATGATGGAGATCATCAAGTAATTCCTGCAAATAATACATAGTTAGTCCTTCTTTAAAAAAAAATGAAATTACATATAATGATACTTATAAAGTGACTTCATAGAAAAAGGGTTTTCACATTATGAACTAAAGAAAGCATCAGACAATCTAGATTAAACATCGTCATGCAATGATATGGGCATGTTTAAGGTCAAAAGAGGACATATCAAAGCAGACATCATGATAAATGTTAAAAAGACAGAGCAGAAAACAGACTGAAAAGGAGGCGAAACAAAAAATAGACCGCCTCATTGAGATGAGGCAAGAGGCGTCGTCTGATCAATAGGCCGGTTCTGACTCTCAAAACATTCGGACTTCTACTCTAAGTAACAATACATGCATATACACACTCTACAATCATCAGACTACGACTACATGCAAAAATATTCAAAGATCACATTAATAAAGTGAGGTTTTGAAGCAAGATAAACCACAAATATACTCAAAAATATACTAATGACTTAGCTATACACAAGCAAAAACACACAAAATGATGGACATGTCAAGCTTAAGTGCAGGTTTTATACCAAAATGAGAGGCCCTCAGAGATGTCTTAATTGAGATCCTTGTTAAGATATGATATCTACCCTTGACACAAGTTTCTTCCTTCTTCCCTTATGGAGATGTGAACTCCCTTTGCTTCAATCTCTCCTTCTTCCTTTTAGGACATTTTTTTTCTTTCTTCTCCCTTCTTTCTTTTTCTTTTCAGAGCTTTTTTTTTCCTCCTTTTTTCACCAACCCCCTCTCTATCTTTTTTTCCTTTTATTCCCTAACTTTTCCATGCCCCTAAGCCCTCTAGCTCATCATGAGCTTTCATAGCCTTTTTCCCTTCCCCAAAAATCTTTTTCTCATGCAAGAAACAGGTATGGAGGGTGGGGCCTACATTACTTGGCCTTTATGATTACAGCTGCATTAAATGCAGTTGCAAATGGGCTGCCATATAAGAGGTGCTTCATCGATGAGGCACTTCATCGATGAGGCGATCGCCTTATTGCACTGAGGTGACGCCCCTTTGGCTCAGGCCTGCGTTGGGCCAGGCAAGCTCAGGCCAAAGTTGGATAGTTGGGCTAGGTTTTGGGCTTTTCTACGCTTTGGGCTTTCAAGTCCACTTTCCATTAGAGATTCAGACCTCATTGTCATGTCCATGTTTCACATTCTCATCATTGCGCTTGACAATGGGCCGATCAAACTGAGTAACCCTAATTCGTCCCCTAACACGGGCCAACCAAATTGGATGTCTACAGTTTATCCCTTGATTTTTCAAAAAATCAAATGCATGCAATGACTATTTTTTGAAAAATCATATGCACAACAACAAATAAATAATAAGATAAGCAACATACCTAACTCTCGGGTTTCACCCGAGAGATGAATTCTTCAATTATGAAACGTGACTGTGATCCTCGAGTTTTTCTAGCCCAATCAGCCACTCATTAATATTTGATAAAAAAATTTGAAAATTGCTGACCTCGGGTTTCCCTGGCCTGATTATCATCTTGTTGGGGACATAGACTTATGGGTTTTCCTGGCCCAATTATCCGTCACTTGAAATATGATTCTTGGCTTTTCCTAGCCCAATCCTCACAACACTGAGACTCAATTCTCGGGTTTTTCTTGCTCGATCCTTACAACACTAAAACTTGATTCTCGAGTTTTCCTAGCTCAATCCTTGCAACACTGAAATTTGATTCTCAGGTTTTCCTGGCCGGATCATCACTGGCGATGTGGTTTTCATATTTTCTTGGTCCAATTATCACTTTTCTGGGGACACAGACTTCCGAGTTTTTCTAGCCCAATTGTCCTTCACTTTCGACTTTGGGGATACTACCCAAACAGTCATCTTAATCTTTGAGCTTCGGGGATTCAAACCCGAACAGTCATCTCGATTTTTGAGCTTCAGGGATTCAAACCTGAACAGCCCTTTCTTAGAGCTTCGAGGATTCAAACTCGAACAGCCCTCTCCTTTCAAGCTTCGGGGATTCAAACCTGAACAACCCTCTCCTTTGAGCTTCAGGGATTCAAACCCGAACAACCCTCTCTTTTCAGTGTGGGTTTTCCTGGCCCATTTTTCCTGAAACTTTATCTCAAAAATTTGTACTCTAAATTTTGCCTTCCTAGTATGTGACACTAATTTCCATTCTTCATTTTTCAATCATTCAACACACTCTTTTTTTCTCTTCTACTTTTTGTCACTTCTCTTTTTCCTTTTCCTCCTCCTACACTTTCTATACTCCCTACATCTTTCCTCCCTTTTTAGTTAATGGAGAATGAGATAACACCCCATATGCCCGAGTGGGATCATATTCCGCCTCTTATTAATGCTTCTAAGAGTCTGGTATTGACTCGTGGGGACTCGATTCCTCTTCTGGCAGATCCAAGGTCTCATATTTGCTCTTCTGCATCCGAAGAGGTTAGTACCCTAAAATTTCCTACAATATCATATTAGGTTGGTGATTAATCTTACATAATTATTATTTTAAGACATTGTTTAATCGACCATCATGTGAAATTTTTATTTTAATTGTTAAAAATTAAAAATTGTCCTTATCTGAGCCTCACAAAGGCGATCGCCTCATCGATGAGGCGATAGGCTTCTGTGAAGAGGCGATTGTCTGTCGCCCCTTCCCAAAGTTGATTGCCTCTTTAATGAGGCGATCACCTCTATGATGAGGCAATCGTCTCATTGGTGGGGTGATCGCTTCATCAACAGAGCGAACTGTGCTATTTACATGTACATTCATTCTGAATTTCTCCCTGAAATCATAAAATGCATAAATTATACTTCCCTATCTCTTTATTTGTAGCATGACACTCAGACATTCAAGGGTGCCAAGAATTTCCATGGAGCTCGGGTCTTCTACAGCGACTTGACCGATGAGCAGAGGGACCAGATTTAGGAGACGGGGTTTGAGGACTTCGCACTCTTGCTTTCATATGAGTAGAGGCGCATGGACTACCAACCACTGCATGCCCTGACAGAGAGGTCGTTTGATACGACCCACACTTTCCACCTCTCATTCGATAAGCTTACTCTAGATCCAGTGTCATTTGTCGCTATCATGGGGATTGCCTATGCCGGGGATCCCATTCCCTTTTATGCGAGTCTACACCACCTATCTCCGAATAAGGCTACATATATTGAGTGACTTTTAGGGATGACTCCTGACATAAAGGGGACTCTTACCCTTAAGTTAGACTCGATCAAGAGTTTCTACACCAGGGATCGGGCCGCAATGATGATCACTCCCCGTGAGATTGACCAAGTGGTGAGGGCCTTTCTGCTCTACCTGCTCGGTACCACCTTCTTCGTTGACACTACTAGCTCCATAAACCTGATGTTCCTACTGGCCCTTCAAGATCTTGACCAGATTCCCACATTCGATTGGGGTAGCTATGCCCTGGCATACTTGTACCAGAGTATGGACGAGGTGGTCTGAGGGGCTAAAAGATTCTGTGGCTTTTGGCATGTTGTTCTGGGGCGTCATGATCCCTTTTTTCTTTGTCATATTCTGACCCCCCGTTACTTACATAAGTTTTCTCAACTTCTCCTATTTTATTTTTCTAGGTCTGGGCTTTGGAGTTAGAGCTACTTGTGGGCATCACATGAGTGGAGGACCACTTCCCAGCCCTTAACAGGTGGGGCGCTAACCACGTTGTGAAGAGGCACCTTGCGCGAGTTCACATCCATAGACAACACCTGAACTCCCTAACACAGGATGTAATACCTACAAAGCACAACCTTTCTTATTAGCAAATTATGCATACTCAACTCTCTTACATATTGATAACTCCCTTTTTTACAGATTCGGAGTGACTTGTGGGGGCCCAAGGACACTTGGACCATTGAAATGACTTGCTCCACGCCCTTAGCCGGGAAGAGGGTACTCCTCTTTGGCCCTGGATATCGAGCTTGGTATTTAGGAGACTAGAGGGCAGGTGTTAGAGCTAGGCGGGTCCCTAGGTCTCCTCCTAACAGTATGCTTTGGGCTCATGAGCTGGAGGGCAATGACCTTGCTCAGGTTGTTGCAGGCTTGCCAGCTATGGATCACATAGTTCACGTGAAGAGCCAGTATGTGAAGTTCATCTGTACCCACCTTCTGCTAACGATCTCCTTCTAGGCTACTTCTACCTCTTAGGTTTATCCTTGTCGTCTTCCCTTTTCTTGCAAATTGACTGCATTCTCAACATGTTTCTCCTATTTTTATCTTCAAGCTGCACTTGCTAGGCCCATGGCCCCGATTAGGTCCTGAGTACGGGGGGAGAGAGCCCTTAAGGCGTCGAATGGATCCAAGCAGGGAGGAGACTTCTGCGGTTGGGGAGGAAGCCAGGCCAACTACTGCCCTCGGTTTTGAGTTAGTCCCGAGCAGCTTCATTCACGTCCCTGACCCTTTAGCTCGATGTTGGGTTCCTCCTGGAGAGTTATCACGTTAGTTCTTAAACCTTGGACGAGGACCTGATCCCTGCATGCACCCCTGGTGTTGCTACTCATGTAAGTTCTTTTCCTGACCTGCTTTCATTATGATTCTCAAACCAAACGTTAGTTCTAACATTTATTTCAGTAATGCACATTCCGCTGGAGCAAGGCCTATATATGTATCGCATGATAGAGGCCCAGAGGGACTACATGCTGGAGATCACCTAGTAGTGGAGGGTAAGAACCTCTTTATTTTCTACATGCTTGCATGGTTTACTTATTGGGTTTTGTGATACAAATGCTGTGAAAAAATTAGAAAATTTATCACGTTCCCAAACCTGGATCTATGTAATTCAACTACTTGATTAAATTTAGGGTTTCAAGAATCTCACTAAGATGCAGAAGATGCAGGATTTTTTGAAAGGATGAGAAGAGGTTCACATCGGTGACACCTTACCTCGAGCCTTTTGCTTTGGTTGTTCGGATCTAGACGTCTCCAAAAGGATGCATCCTTTATAGGTATCCACACGAACAACCCTTCACAAAATGAATTGGAGTATATGCTAGCAACCTCCTTGATTGTCTCACAAATCAAGAACAAAAGAAAAACTTTGCCTTTGTTTTCTAAGAAGAGAGAAAATGAATTTGGAGGCAGGAAAAATAAGTGTGTTAAACCCTAGAGAATATAACATATTTATAGGTTTCACCTACCAATAACCTTTTGGTAACTTCCATTTATTATATTCTGATTTTGTTTAAAAATAAATCAGAAATAATATTTGATTTATTTATTTAAAATAACATTTATCTTAAATAAATAAACAAATAAATAAATAGATAAAACACTTTAATTATTTATTTCCACAAAGTTTATTTTTTGGGCTCATTAAACCCAAATTCATTTTAGGTTTGTTCTAAGTGTATGACCCTATAGGTTCATATAACATTGGCAATGGGCCTAAATCTCTATTAGGCCTACAAGTTATAAGTGGCCTCTACCAAGACATTATGTCATGAAAAATATGCCTAACGAGTTTTGACACCATGGTGGGTGATTTGAAAGGCATACATTCTCCCAAGCTTAACTATAGTATGTAGGAATACTATAGAATATTCTATAATAGGCTAGAATAAGCTAGAGTTGTGTGGAGTACTCTAGCATGTTATGGAAGTGTGTAGAGAGTCCAAGAGGGTTGCATGGGAAGCTTATGGAAATATCTAGACTTGAGGTGTCTATAACTCTCCATGGGAGGAGAGGAAGGGAAGCTTCAATAAGTGTGACATGGGAAGGTTCTAGAGAATTCCCATAAGGAGGTGGAATAGTAAGGAGGTGGGAATAGTAACCCATCCTCACCTATAAATACCTCCACCCTTATTTGTAAAAGGACATATAGAAACACATATAGAGGAGTCTTAGGAGCCATCAAGCCAAGTGAGAGCTAAGCCTTGTAAAGCCATAGGAAGCATACTTTCTTGTAAGCCATTCTTGTATAGTGTAAAGTAAGGTTTCTTTACATATAACACTTGTGCTATCTTTTCTCTTCTTAAGCATACATTTTTCTAGTGGGTGTGCTAGCTTTCCAAAGATAAGGCACGATCCTAAAAGTGTGGGTAAGGAGGCTTACTAGCATACTTGCGTGGGTTGGACGAGGTATTGCTAGGCCGCACGTGGGCGAGTGTTAGGAGTTAACAAAACTCACGTGACAGTTGGTATCAGAGCTCTTGGTTGAAGGATTTGGGTTGCCTTCTTTGGAGTGTGTGTTGGTGTGTTAGCACAAAAGAATGGCGGGTTTAGGTGAACAAGCAACAAGCCAAGCATAAGGTGGTGCGAAGAAGGGTGGACGAGAGAAATCTCGTGACTTGCTAATGGCCATGGAGGAAAGGTTGGTCAAGGTAGAGACCACCATGTCCGAGTGGAGGGACAAGCCCAAAGACATGGACCAACGCATCGTGGAGCTCGAGTCCAAGGGTGATGACGAGGAGGAGCTTCGAGGGGAGATGCAAGGTGCCTTGAATGAGGTCGTGGACAAGTTGTCTAGGGATGACAAAACCTTAAGGCAATGTTGCAAGCTTACAAGGAGAAGGTCGAGAAGCTCGAGATGGAGCTTAGCTTGGTAATGGCCGCGTTGGCGAGCAGTGGGGGAGTCTAAGCTACGATCGTTTAAAAGGTGGATGCTCCCAAGCCAAAAGCCTATGGTGGGGCGAGGAATGTGAGGGAGATCGACAACTTCCTATGGAGCTTGGAGAGCTACTTTGAGGCTGTAGGCATTATGGACGAGAATGCCAAGGTGAGGTCTGTATCTCTCTACTTAAATGATGTGGCTACTGTGTGGTGGAGGAGAAGGTGTGAGGACGTCAAAAGGGGGACGTGCACCATCGCCATATGGGAAGACTTCAAGAGGGAGTTAAAGGCCCAATTCTACCCCAAGGATGCCGAGAATGAAGCGAGGGCCAAGCTTCGTCGTCTTCAACACAAGGAAGGGTACATACGAGAGTATGTTAAGGAGTTCTCCGAGTTGATGTTGGAGATACCCGATTTGGGAGAGAAAGAGGCATTATTCAACTTCCTCAATGGATTGTCCTATTGGGCCAAACAAGAGTTGGAGCGACGGGATGTCAAAGACCTTGCTACCGCGATGGCCATTGTCGAAAGCTTAATAGAGTTCAAGAAGAGGGACCCGAAAGACAAAGGCAAGAAGGTCTAGTACGATAGCAATTATGGGGGAGACAATGGGGAGTCTTCCGATGATGACAAAGAGCGCTCCCGCCCAAGGCATAAGGGATGAAGCAAGTGGAGGAGGGATGACAAAGAGGGGTCATCCAAACCATGGCGTAAGGAGGATAAGGGTGAGTCTTCTAAGCCAAAAATTGCTTGCTTCATTTGCAATGGGCCACATCGAGCATATGAGTGCCTTAAGTGAGGGAAGCTTGCGGCTTTGGTAAGAATGGAGGGAGAGAATCAACGCGAGGGGAAGCTTGCTAGCATCAATCTCCTTGATTCCATTCAATCCAAGAGTGGAGAGTAACATCATGGCCGAATGTTGATCAAGACTAAGGTGTGTGGGAAAACCTTAGAAGCTATGATCAACTCAGGTGCCGATGCGATCTATATGGCGAAGGAACTTACCGACGAGATAGGCATGCCATATAGAAAGTCAAGTGGCTTTGCCAAAGGGGTGGACGACAAGATGTTCAAAATCGAGGGGAAGGCTCGTGGAGTGGACATCGAGATTGGTCCGTGGCATGGCAAGCTTGACATTTTGGTGGCTTCGCTTGGTGGAAGGAAGTTCTACTTGGGAATGGACTTCCTAAACATGGTGAAAGCTGTCATAGTTCCCTACGCTAACACCATGTATTTTATGGAGGATGGCCAAATGCTACCCATACCCATCAAGAGGGAGAAGTGTCAAGACATGGGGATCTTCAACATACAAGTCTCCAAGGGTGAATCTTGAGTAAGGCAAGGTAAAAAGGGTGCAAAGAGGCCTATAAGTCGAGGGAACAAGTACGAGAGTAGGCAAAGGAGGCTTACTTCACCACCAAAGGGTAAGGTGGAAGATGAGTTCAAGACCATCCATAAGGGTGATATGGGTGGCAAAAAGGCATCAAGGGGTGCGCCAAGGAAGGAAGATGTTTGCAAGGGTACGCGAAGGACTTCCCAAAGGAGCAAGGAGTGCGTTGACGAGCATGATCCAAGGGGAGGATTGAATGGGGCAACCGTGAGAGCACGAAAGGTTCATGACCAAGACAAGGGAGTCTTGCAGAATCATAGGAGGCGCAAGTCGACTACTCAAGCAATGCGAGTCAAGCACGAGGGTCTTGACATGGAGGCGATAAAGGAGCTGCTTCAAGGGTTAAAGAAGCTTGTGAATCTCTTGGAATCGCCAAAGCCTTATGAGCGACAAGGGCGTCACTAGGTTTGGTGGGGGAGAATGTCACGAAAAATATGCCTAATGAGTTTTGACACCATGGTGAGTGATTTGAAAGACATACATTCTCCCAAGCTTAACTATAGTATGTAGGAATACTATAGAATATTCTAGAATAGGCTAGAATAAGCTAGAGTTGTGTGGAGTACTCTAGCATGTTATGGAAGTGTGTAGAGAGTCCAAGAGGGTTGCATGGGAAGCTTATGAAAATATCTAGACTTGGGGTGTCTAGAACTCTCCATAGGAGGAGAAGAAGGGAAGCTTCCATAAGTGTGCATTGGAAGGTTCTAGAGAATTCCCATAAGGAGGTGGAATAGTAAGGAGGTGGGAATAGTAACCCATCCTCACCTATAAATACCTCCACCCTCATTTGTAAAAGGACATATAGAAACACATATAGAGGAGTCTTAGGAGCCATCAAGCCAAGTGAGAGCTAAGCCTTGTAAAGCCATAGGAAGCATACTTTCTTGTAAGCCATTCTTGTATAGTGTAAAGTAAGGTTTCTTTACATATAACACTCGTGCTATCTTTTCTCTTCTTAAGCATACATTTTGCTAGTGGGTGTGCTAGCTTTCCAAAGACAAGGCACGATCCTAAAAGTGTGGGTAAGGAGGCTTACTAGCATACTTGCGTGGGTTGGACGAGGTATTGCTAGGCCGCACGTGGGCGAGTGTTAGGAGTTAACAAAACTCACGTGACAATTATGACTACCCAAGTCATGTGAAGTCAATAATCTGACATAACCTAATTACAGTGAATTTTATTATCCCTTTATCACATGATATCCTAATTGAACATAAGGTATAGAATGTCATCCTTATATAGTTCAATATTATGACTTGATTCCAAGTAGACTGAAAATGATAACTCTTTATTAATTCATTTTAGCATGGCCATGCATTTTCCTTCAATCTATCTAATCAAGGGGCCAATAAATATCTTTCTCATATTAATGAGGGATAAATTCCTTTTGAATCACTCACATTCCTCACATAACTAATTTCATATCCAATAACATCCTATTTAATCGTTCGGTTAAAGACAATGTTAGAATGTGTCAAAACATAAAATAGCTATGTAGAAATCCATTATGATTTCAAGGTCAAAGGACCGAAATAAAATTACTGTGATAAGAAATACTTATGACAATAATCTATGCAGTATTCTCATAGCGGGTCAATCCAGTACATGATCTCTCATCATGTACCTATGAGTTGACTTAGTATCTCATATTCATGATTAGTAAAACATAATTATCAGTTAACATCATACTAGCCTTAATACTTTAATATTTGTATAATGAATAAATGGCTAGGGATAATTAGAATAAAACTCTTATTTTAATCTAAGGGTTTTACTATCAAGTCACATACTTGATGGCCTTAATAAGAATTAACCATTCATATAATTATCATAAAATCAAATGATAATGAAATACCTCTTTATTAATAAAATAAGAAAGTTAATACGTAATCACAAATGATTGACCTAGTGCATATCACTAACATTACTAACCTGTGTTTTATCCGAATAGGATCGGGATGAGGCTAGCAGGGCAAGGATCACCATTCTTGAGTGTCAGATTGATGAGGATGACAAGGACGAAGACATGAGTGGCAGTGGAGCCGGAGGAGAGGCTGACCCTGAGGGTACTGGATCAAATGCTTGATGTACCGGGGTTAAAACTTGTGTAGTCTTTGAACAGTGAACATAAAATTTCAATTTTTGATTTTATAGACATAATGTTTTTAGAATTCATCATTTTCCTAGATTAAATTCATTTGTTTTTCTTTTCTTATTTCTTCACATGTGAGTTGATTTCAATGTTTGCATACGTAACTGTCCCACTATATTCTGATTGCACCTATTTAGACTGTGTGATTTGAAGAAGCGCAATTGGCCCATACTACTAATGAGGTGATCGCCTCATTGATCTCTGGTGAAAAGGCAATTGCCTCTTTCTACTGAGGTGGTGCCTCATTGATGAGGCAATCGGCTCATCGATGAGGCGATCGCCTCAGCAGTAGGCAGTCCTGCCCCTTTAAAAACCTATATTATGGTGTTTAGCCCCACGTCTTTAGCTTCCTTCATCCCTAACCTCTTATTTTTCTCTCTCTAAGTACCTCTGAAAGCTATAACCATGACTGAACGGAGCCTGCAGATGCTACAATCGATCTTGAAGGGTCTAGGCAATGAATCTTAGACTAGGTTAGAACCGTTTCACCTTCCGTTCTTCAAATCACTCCACACTAGGAGAATCAATTTCTCTTTTCTCCATGCCATGATTCAATTTTGGGATTCCCATAAACACATTTTCTAGATCAACACAATAGAAATATGTCCCCTGCCAGAGGAATTTGAGGCAATTCTCGACCATCAAATAGACTCTACTTGCCGACTAGCGGTTCCTGTCCTTGAAAACCCGTATTCTCACTCCATTCAGCAATAAATGGCACGTATGTTCAACCTTCCACCCCAGTCTTCTTTTCACTGCATCTCTGACTCAAAAATTAAACTAGAGTCCTTCTTTGAGGTCACCATGAATATGGATAAAGAAGAAACTTACTGGTCTCGCATGTTAGCCCTCTATTTGTATGCTTAATTTCTATTAGTTTCTCCCTCAAGGCACTGCAATATGAAGATCCTTTCCATCCTCGATCAAGTGGAGTCAGGGTTCAATCCTTTCCCTCTCATATTAGCAAAGACTATCATCGGATTAGATGACTTCACGAAGACACGATAATTCTCAGGAAGTCCATTCCTGTTGGAGGTAAGTTTCTCGTTGTCCCTTTTTTAACTTCCAACTGTCACACTACCTGCATCTAATCATTTGCAATTCCATAAATGTGGTTTTATAAAAAGTTGGGCATGATCGAACCTCCTCAAGACATCAGGTGTTACCAAGCCAAGCATTATTGAATAAGAAAACTACATCCCATCCCTGTAGTCATTCATGGCTGGCTGTCAACATTTCTTAATACACTAATCCGCTGGATGTGCCCTTGGTGGGGATTGCAGCATGTAACCATTCGGTCCTACGTATACTGCATCCCGGTTGCCGGTCTCCATTTTGTCACTTTCTATAATCCAGCCCGTCTCTGCTGCCAGGGCCGCTTTCTCAAAATTTCCTGGACCACCTGGTGGCAACTTGGCCTCAAAGAGTCATCGAAAGGAATTTAAGCTACGACGGTGATTAGACTACCGATGATCATTACAAAGCGTGGGTTTTTTTGCAATAAATAGAAAGAGATGAGTTTATTAACTATAAAAGGACAAGAGAATTACAAATGTTAAGTTCACAGGTAGTCAACAAAAGAAGAGAAAACAAAATTAGCTCATGAAATGAAGTCGTCATTTCCCCCTTTTTTTAGAAGTAATTTCCCTTTTGTACTAGTTAAACAGCTTGTAATGGACACTTTATGCAATGTTTAATGATAATTAAAGCAATCCATTTCATTTCATTTAAGCATAAAAACATATATACATTTCACTTATGGTACATCTCATGTTATTAGTTGGCTTGCCCTTGCAAGTTTTTTGACTAATCATTTTGTGCCTCTCTCTCTCTCTCTCTCTCTCTCTCTCTCCTTTTACATGTCTTTAAATTTTGCCTGGACCGCCTCTTTTAAGGTTTTCAGTCCAACATGACTTTTTGTTTCTTTTTCTTTTTAGTCTCTAACTTTTGCCTATACAACCTCTTTTTGAGGTTTTCTCCCTAACGAGACTTTTTACAAAAAGTATTTCTTGAGCTTGTTTAGGTTGATGGGTTCTCTGAACTCATTTCCCTCCATGTCAGACAAATTAGTAGTGCTTTAAAAATAACTTCTTTACCAGATACGGTCCCTCCCAGCTGGGCTTAAACTTTCCTCGAGGGTTGATCATGACTGATCTTATAAGTTTCAACACCAAATCCTCTTCATGAATCTTTCTTGGCTTGATTTTCTTATTGTAGGCATGGGCTATTCTTTTCTGATATAGTTGAAAATGATACATAGCCTTCATCCTCTTTTCATCCTGTAATCTCAACTGAGCCAACCAACTTTCGACCCACTGATACTCAGGAAGTTTAGATTCCAAAAGGACTCTTAATGACCTTATCTCAACCTCTACCGGTAAAATAGCCTTACACCCATAAACCAAAGAGTATAGAGTTGCTCCTGTCGAAGTTCTAGCTGTAGTTTGGTACCCCCACAATGCGAATTACAAGTAATCGGCCCAATCTCGATAATTTTTCATCGTTTTGGCCAAGATCTTTTTTACATTCTTATTTGCTGCTTCCACCACCCCATTTTCCTGTGGCCTATATGGAGATGACATGTGGTGCTCAATCTTATAGTCTTTCAATAATGTGGCCATTTCTGCCCGAAATTGAATGCCATTGTCTACAATTATGTGGTGCAGCAATCCGTATCTGCATATTATATTCTTTTCAATGAACTTCGACATCTGCTTCAATCCCAAGGTAGCATAGGATTCAACCTCAACCCATTTGGAGAAGTAGTCAATGGCCATAATGATATACCAATGGCCATTAGTTTCTTTTGGCCTTACCTCCCCTATAATGTTAATCCCCCATACAGCAAACGGCTAGGGAGAAGTCATTCCTTAAAGCTCCATAGACGGTAGGTGGCTAACATCATTATATGTTTGGCAATTATGAGATTTCTTCATAAACCCAACACAATATGCTTTTATGGTGAGCCAAAAGTACCCCTGGCAGGCTATTTTCTTTGCCAAGACGGTCCTATTCATATGTGGCCCACACACCCCTTCATGAATTGCTTCTATAAGCTTCCAGCTTTCATCCTTATCAATGCACCTGTGGTGTACCCCAGCTGGCATTCTTTTGTATAACATCCCATTGTGGCTTATGAACTGTCGAGACAACATTTGTAAGGATATCCTTTCTTTCTTATCGGTGTCATTAAAAAATTATCCAGTTTCTAAATACCTTTATAAATCATAGAACCAAGGTTTCTTAATGGTGTCAACTAGCATTACTCTCACCTCTTCGTAACAAGGGGCTCGAGACTTCATGAGAATTAAGGGCCTGGCCTCTAGTTGTCTCCCACTTTCCCACATGGAAGCCAGTATGGCTAGGGCATCAGCTACCTGGTTTCCTTCCCTTGGCAAATGGACAAATTTACATTGAGTGAAGGAGCATAAGATGGTGGCCAAGTATTCCTAGTACAACCATAATCTGTCTTATTTTATCTCCTATTTTTTGGTGGCTTATTTTATAACTAGCATGGAATCCCCATAGACAGTGACATTTTCTGCCCTTGCGCTATGCAATGCTTCTAAACCAAAGATGCAGGCTTCGTATTTTGCTTGGTTATTAGTTGCTTTAAACTCAAGTCTTTTTTCCATCGGGATCATTTCTCCTTCTGGTGTAACCAAAATTACACCTAATTTGGCCCCTTTGTTGTTGACAGCTCCATCAAAGTACATTTCCCAACCTTGTATCTTTATCGCTCCTAGATACTCGTCAGGAAACTCCAACTTCCATTCTTAGTCATCATCCACCAGGTTTTGTGCCAAGAAGTCTACTACTGCTCTTCCTTTTACTATCTTTTTGGCCATATACTCTACGTCAAATTTTATGAGTAAAACGAGCCACCTAGCCAATTTTCCTATAAGAGATGAGGTCTGTTGGAGGTACTTGAGGGGATCATGTTTAGAAACTGCCTGCACTTTGTAAGACTGAAAGTAGTGTCAAAGCTTTTTCATCACCCAAATTATTGCTAGGCATGTTTTCTCTACTAAACTATAAGTAGTTTTGTAGGGCAGAAGCATCTTACTCAGGTAATATACAATATGCTTTATCTTCCTTTCACCTTCCTGTGCCAACATTGCCCCTATTGCATCCTTCTCAATTGTCAGATACAGAATCAAGGCTTTACCCAGTCTCGACGACTATAAGACATGAGGATTCATCAGATAATCCTTGATAGCTTCAAAGGCTTATTGACATCTTTCATCCCACACAACAGGTTGGTCTTTTCTTAGAAGCTTAAAGATGGGATTGTAGATGGCCGTTAACTTGGCTATAAATTTGCTGATATATTATAAACGGCCTAGAAACCTTTGGACCTCTTTTTCATTCTTTGGTGTCGGCATATCCTTGATTACTCTGATCTTATCTGGATTGAACTCTATTCCTTTTTGGCTGACAATGTGTCCTAATAGTTTCCCAGATGTAACCCCCAAAAACACACTTCTTCGGGTTCATTCTAAGATTATACTTTTATGCTCTAGCTAGAAACTTGTCTAATGCTTCAAAATGCCCTTCCTTAGTTGCTGACTTTACCATCATATCATCTGCGTACACTTCTACCTCTTTATGAATCATGTCATGCATTAAGGCAGTTGCCATCCTTTGATAAGTGGCCCCTACATTTTTTAACCTGAAAGGCATCACTCGATAACAGTACACTCCCCATTCGGTGATGAAAGATGTTTTTAATTTATCTATTACTACTATCATGATTTGATTGTATCCCAAAAATCCATCCATGAAAGAGTACATTGCATTAGAAGTCGCACTATCAATCAACGTGTCGATGTGAGGTAGTGGAAAGTCATCCTTGGGGCAGGCTTTATTCAAATCTTGGTAGTCCACACATACTCTGACCCTTCCATCCTTTTTAGGAACTGGAACTATATTTGCTAACCACCGAGTGTCCTCTACCACTTCTAGGAACTTTGCCTTCAACTGCTTTTCAACCTCTTCCTTAACCAAGAGAGCCCATTCTGGCCTTAACCTCCTTTGCTTATGCTTTATTGGCACTATGTGGGGGTATGTGGGGATCTTATGTTCTGAGATCTCCCTATCGATTCTGGGCATGTTTTCATAACCTTAAGCAAATACTTTATGTCTCTTTTTTAAGATTTCTTCCATTTTTCCTCTCTCACCATGAGTTAAACCAGAAGCAAGTAATATATTTTTAGGATTATCATTTGTGCCTAAATTAAATGATTCAATTTGCGTGGAATTAATGTCAAACATATGCATGAAATGATCATCACAAACAGAATAACCATTAGGGGACACATCATACAAATAAGCAAACTCAGACTTATTGCATTCACATTTGAAAAGAAAAGATCGTCAGTTTCAAATAGAGAAGCAAGAGAAACATCAAAGTCATTATAAAGGGTATCTATGATAGAATTGAGGATGTAGGTTTCAAAATCAAATTCTTTGCTTTGATCATCAATGCCATACTACTCCGAAGTAGCTTCATCTTTCTTAAACTCCTCTTCAGCCAGTACTAGCTCCTCAGTAGGAGCTTTTTCGACAGCGACTCCCTCAGTTTTGTTCATAAATTCAGCAAAAATCTCGAACCTCAAATAACTTCCCCAGCCACTAAGAGAGGTTCTGGAGTCCTATTGTACGGGTGCCTAGTGCCTTCCTTTACAAAGATTTCCTATAGAATTTTCTTTCTAGCCATGGTTTCCTTCTCCTTTTCTTCAGACTGGTCCCACATACTCATCTTTTCCCTAGCTCCATCAACCTCTTTGAATCCTAACCCATGCTTTAAAATAAGTACTTTGTTTCCCACAAACTCTGAAGGTCTGCTATGGTTTTTCCCTAATCCCATATCGGGCAAAAATTTCATATTGTGCATCATTCTCAGAACCTTTTCATCCATCTTATCCTTATAGGTCACATAGACTTTAAAACTAGGGCTAAGGGAGATCTCCTTAGGGATCAACTTCAGTACGGCTATGGCAACTTCAGTTTCAGCTGAGATGGTGACAACCCTTCCTTCATATGGAAACTTAATCTTTTAGTGAATAGTGGATGGAATGCCATCTAGAGGGTGAAACCATGGCCTCCCTAATAAAATGGCAAACGTTACGGGGATATTAATCACATGCAGGTCAACCCAGACTTTTATAGGTCCTGTTTTAACCAATGCCCTGAAAGTTCATTCCACATATCTCTTGGTGTCATCATAAGCCTTGATAACTACCTTAGAAGGCTTTAGGTCAGCTACCGTCAACCCTAGTTTTAGCAGAATCTTCAATGGACACACATTGATGGCAGAACCATTATCAACCATCACATAGCAGGTCATCTTCCTTTTTACCTCAGCTTTGATAAATAGAGCTTTGTGGTGGTCCCTCCCTTCCAGAGGAAAATCATTGTTGGAAAATGTTATCATTCCTTGAGGAGTTTCCATTAGTGATTGGACCATCTGTTCTAGAGTGGAATTAGTGAAAATCTTTATCTGATCTAGTGCTAAGACTAGGGCTTCCCTGTGATCCTTATAATGCATGAGTAACTCCCAAACACTGGTAATGGTCTCTTTGCTTTGTTCTATCTCCTTTCCCTTCTCTGCACATTTTGCCTTTTCAGGTTCAAACCTGATAACCCTAGGTTCCTTTTTCTTTTCTTTGACCTTCCTTACAGACTGACTTGGCTCACACCCCTTGTTGCCCTATAGGTCATCTCGTTCTCTACTTTCATAATCGGAACTCCATATGTCCAATACTTGTACTTGTAACTCTGTAAGTTATTTGCTTGGTTTTAGGTTTTTAGGTTTGGTTTGTTAGGAATTGTGAGAGACATAAATGAAGGAGTTTAGGACTTCCTCGTCCGTTAGGCCATAGTTGACCATCAGAATGGGTGGATTTGGAGGTGGTACATTTCGATAATTGGGTAATGGGTTAGTTTGTGTGTTTGATTTTTTATTTTTTAGGTCAGTAATTTTACTTGAGTCTATTAGATCTTGGATTTCATGCTTTAATTGGGCATAGCTGTATGTGTCATGCCCGATGGTCTGATGAAATTTATAGAAAAGCTTTGGGTTGGCTCCAAGCAAGGGTTGTTGTGAAGGTAAAGGTCGTAGCAAGTTCTTCTCAATGAGCTTATCGGGGACTTTGGACATAGGATGTCCCAAATTTGAAAATTTTTAAGGCTATCTAACTACACTGACTTGTACATTACTGCTCGGTGGCTAAATAGCATGAATCTGATCATTACTGCTTGAGTTGGCCCCCTTTTTTCCCCCAGATCCTCTCCCAAAGAATTTCTTCTTTTGAGCCAAATCTGACTCTTTTTGGACCCCAAATCTGTATAATTCTTCAAAGTTCCTGATTCCCAGATCCCTCAATTTCCTAGATAATGTTGGAACACACCCTTCTATTGCCAGGACCAACTGGTCAGACTCAATAGGCCTATGCCTTATTAAGGACAATTTTCCCCTCCAATGAGTCAGGAAATCAGCAAAAGGCTCATTAAAGTTCTGTTTGTTATTCTGCAGATCTCTCAAGGACACCTCTAGTTAAACATTAAGACCTTATTGTTTGACAAAAGTAGCACACAATTCTTTCCAATCTAACTGAACATGTGGTTCTAAGTTGTAATACTAACGAATCAGCGCTGCTTCCAATGAAATAGGGAACTGCTTGATAATTTGGCTCTCAATTAGCTCAGTAGCCTTTATGTATATTATATATTGCTTAAAATGGAAATGGGGATCTTCGGCACTAGTATACTTCTTAATGTCTAGGAATTTAAACTTATCAGGCAGCGGTTCATCACCCTTTTCTAGATTCAGATTATAATCTAAAAGAGCGACCATACCCTTCTCCTTCATCATCACCTGCATCTGGTTCATCACTTTGGTCATATTCTTAGCCCACTCAGTCTGACCCACATCCTTGGCTGGGATGACATTTCTTTGTTTCACTATATTGGCCAACACTATCACATCATCTTCTTCCCTTCCTCTAATAGGTATTTCCTCATCGAGATCCACCGGATCAATTAGCGGTGCATTGGGTGGCTGTGCTGGGTTCTTCTTTTAACCGTGCCCTATCATTTCTCTCATCATAGCCTGGGTTTCTGTCATTACTTCTTCTTTTAACCATGTCCCAAATGCTTTTGGATCGAATCCTCCAACCATTCCTATTTCTGAATTTCTGACCAAATGACCTGAACTAGCTCGGACCCACTATGCTGAGCTTGAAGGATCTATAGTGCTGTAAAACAGTAGGTTAGAATGATGCATGACGTGTATGCATGATATGTAAGTCCATTTTATTTAAAAATTTGAGAAACAAAAGGTCACACACAAAATATATACAAGATCAAAATATGAAACTTAAACATGTAAACTTCTGCCCTTATTCCTCCCACACACGTATTCAATGGTAAGTATCTTATCCTAGGATTTTTGGCTTGGGTTTTAATTATCAGCGGGGGATAATAAAACTAACGTATGCAAGATAACCCTCAAAATGATTCAGACAAGTGATGGTTCCTTTAAATAAAGCCCGAGTCCACTTTCCAAGATTCTTAGCACCATAAACTTACTTATCAAGGTCCATTTAAAATGGGTTATGAGTAGGCATGAGAGGCCTTTGTTGACTAGCTTATTTATGATGGGCTTTGGTTAGACATGAGGGCCCATTTTATTTTGGCCTACTTATTAATAGGCTTGAGATTTATTTTAAGGGTCCATTATATGGCATAATACACATGCATGTGGGAAAATTCCTAAGGATAGTGACTAGGTCATTACATGGGCTTGAGTCTTGGGTAAAAAGGCTTCGACTCCCATAATGATATACATCCATATACATCTCCCCACTCAAGGGTCAAACAACGTGGATTAGTACATGTCATGAGTGACAATAATCAAATATTCCACCACCAGGTTTGAGTGAAGTGTAGGTAGCGAAGTATTGATTATTATCGGGTTAATTCAGGACTAAAGTGCTCATTGTGTGCAAAATGTGCAGTGAATGCATAAATGCAAGAAGAAATAAGAAAATAATTGAAGATGATAAAACGTAAAACACTAAAATCACTTTCTCTATCCCCAGTGGAGTCGCCATTGTAAGCGATGGGGTTTAGCACGCGTCCAAGTGTTTGGCGACCACGGCACTGTGTGGGCTTGAGGCCCACTAGGAAATATAATATAGGTCTTGGGCCTATTTAGAGATGGAGTCACCACCCGGATAAGAGCCGGGACACACTGTACAACAATTAGATCCCACGGAGGTTCTCAGAAGCCATCATCAAAGATCAGATTCGGAAACTGGGTATGAACGTTTGAATGCTCACCCAACCTTATGGTTGGCCTCCGTTTGTGTTTTGCATTTTATTACCGTTTAATTATTTAATTATTTCCTCATTTACATTCTAAGTTGCACTTGCCTTCATTTACTTTCCAAATTTTATAATTAAGTCCAAGTTTGCACATTAATCCAATTTCATGCTTTTGAGTCCCAACATTTAGCAAAAATAAAATAAATAATAATTTACAACCATACATTCGAAATCAAATGGGGAAAGGGATTAAGGATTACAACACTTTTAGGCTAAATAAACGAATAATATACATGAAATAAACCAATAAAATAACATAAATAAACCAATAGAATAACATAAAAGCAACAATATAAAAGGGATAACTAACAAAGGTGACTACTCAATGATGGGGATCATCAAGTAATTCCTACAAATAATACATAGTTAGTCCTTTTTTTTTTAAATGAAATTACATATAACGATACTTACAAAGTGACTTCATAGAAAAGGGGTTTTCACATTATGAACTAAAGAAAGCATCAAACAATCTAGATTAAACATCGTCATGCAATGATACGGGCATGTTTAAGGTCAAAAGAGGATATATTAAAGCAGACGTCACAATAAACATTAAAAAGAAAAAATAGAAAATAGACTGAACCTGTCAATGTGGTGATTGCCTCATTGATGAGGCAACGCCTCATCAACAGGGATCCCTATATGTCTAAGCCAAATAACATAAAGCACACATATAGAAAAAGAGAGCCTTTTAAAGGCCTGTCAATGGGGTGATTGCCTCATTGATGAGGCGATCACCTCATTGATAAGGCGATCACCTCATTGGGATGAGGTAGTGGCGTCGCCTGATCAACAGGCCGGTTTCAACTCTCAAAACGTTCAGACTTCTACTCTAAGTAATAATACATGCATATACACACTCTACAATCATCAGACTACGACTACATGCAAAAATATTCAATGATCACATCAATAAAGTGAGGTTTTGAAGCAAGATAAAGCATAAATATACTTAAAATATACTAATGACTTAGCTATACACAAGCAAGAACACAGAAAATGGTGGACATGTCAAGCTTAAGTGCAGATTTTATACCAAAATGAGGGGCCCTCAGAGATGTCTTGATTAAGATCCTTGCTAGGATTTAATATCAACCTTTGACACAAGTTTCTTCCTTCTTCCCTTATGGGGATGTGAACTCCCTTTGCTCCAATCTCTCCTTCTTCCTTTTAGGACATTTTTTTTCTTTCTTCTCCCTTTTTTCTTTTTCATTTCAAAGCTTTTTTTTCCTCCTTTTTTCACCAACCCCCCTCTCTTTTTTTCCTTTTATTCCCTAGCTTTTCCATGACCCTAAGCCCTCTAGCTCATCATAAGCTTTCATAGCCTTTTTTCCTTCCCTAAAAATCTATTTCTCATGTAAGAAATAAGTCTAGAGGGTAGGGCTCACATTACTTGGCCGTCATGATTACAGCTGCATTAAATGCAGTTGCAAATGTGTTGCCATAAAGGCGGCACCTCATCGATTAGGCGATTGCCTCTGTGATAAGGCGATCTTCTCAATGGCAGTTGCCAATGAGGTGATCGCCCCTTTGGCTTGGGCCTATGTTCCGGGCTCGGGCCAAAGTTGGATAGTTGGGCTAGGTTTTGGGCTTTTCTACGATTTGAGCTTTCAAGTCCACTTTCCACTAGAGATTCAGGCCTCATTCTCATGTCCAAGTTTCATATTCTCATCATTGGGTCTGACAATGGGCCGGTCAAATTGAGCAACCCTAATTCGTCCCCTAACACGGGCCGACCGAATCGGGTGTCTACAATATTATTATTATTATTATTATTATTATTATTATTATTATTATTATTATTATAATAATAATAAAAATTTAACATTAACTTAATAAAATTATAATTCATTACAATTTTTATAATTCTTTCATTTTAAATAATTATATGATATTACTTTAATATTTTTATAATTAATTTTTCACAACTATAGAATTAATTTCATATAAAAAAATATTATGGTCAAAATTAATTATTAGATAATAAAAACATTTTAGTTACTTGATAATAAAAAAAGTAAAAATAAAAAAAAAGTTATGTTTTCTTTATATAACAATTTAAATATTACAACCTCAATAAACTTATAATTTATTACAATTTAGTAAATTTTTTATTTGAGTTATGACACTTTGTTTCTTTAATATTTTTAATATTAATACTTTTATTTACACAAAAATTAATTTAATATAATTTTTTAAGTTCAACTAATAATTAAATGATAAATTTCTAAAATTCAGTAGGACTATTTAAGTATTTAAATGGTAAAACATTCATTTCATATAATCCTTAACATATGATAAATGTTATCCAATATTTATCTATTTCTTCTAAAAAAAAAGTGTTGTAAAGATGTAAAATATAGACAAGTGTTGTATTAAAAAATGTGCAGTGTCAAGTGTTGTACTAAAAGAAAAAAAAAAGAAAATTAGTAAAAAAAATTAACTTAGTAGCAATGCTTATGTGTCCAAAGTTTAAATATAACAATTAAAAAATAAATGTAGAAACATGTAAAAACTTAGATATTTTAGAAATAGTTTTCTATATATATGTGTTTTGTAACGTAGAGAATGTAAGAAAAAAAATCTATATGAATAAAATTACCATGAGTTTTTACATTTGTGAGTAGAAAGCTATCTCTCTATAAGTTTTCTTAATCTTTTTATATTTTTTGATCCATGGTTTGAATGCTTGTATGAATTAATTATTCACAGTTATATTAATTGTATTTTGTAAAATTTTAATTTATACTATGAATTTTTAATACTTTGTCTATTATTTGGCAGTTTGTCTGTCTTTCATGCATGCATCCTTATTATGGTATCAAAACATATAGGTTAAGAAGAGAATTTGCAAAGAGTCCAGAAAAAATGAAAAGAAAATTTGAACATTTGTTAATAGGAATTAGTAGTAATAATGAACAAATAAGTTCAGATTTTGATAGTAATACAATATTATGTAATTATGAATAATCACATAATAATTATAGTATAGAAGGTAATGCTGTAAAAAATTTAATAATTGATATGATAACAAACATATGATTTTTTTTATATAATAAATTATTAGGATTACAAGAAAATAAAGAAAGTCTAGAAAAAATTACTATAATTCTTGAAAAAATATTAGATCAATTGTATAGGATAAAATTATTAGTAAAAGAAATTTTAACTAATGAGTTCTACAATAGATAAAATTTTAGAAAATATATGTATATTATATTAGAGTCGGTTATCAGTTATGACATCATTAGGAGATGAAATAGATAAAACTATAGATGCAAAAAAAGAGACTCAAGAATTTTTAAAAAGCCAAAACATGTCAAAATTTTTAAATATAGTAGAATACAATAATAAAATAATAGTATTAACAATTTTTAGAGATACTATAAACACTATTATTAGTGAAGGAAATTTAGACCCGTAAAATGAATAATCAAAATATAGAAAAATATTCATTTAATTCAGAAGAATATTTAAAATTAGCAAAAATATATGCTAAAATACGTAAAGAAAGTAAAATTTGGTTTGTTAAACATAGTAGTACACATCATAGCTATGAACATAAAATTTTGACATCTTAGTAAAAAAATTATATACTAAAGAAGAAATTTCATCCTTAGCAAATAAACATGCAGATATGTGTAGAGAAAATATAAAATTGATTTGGAAACATGATAATAATCATAATATGTATAGAATTAAAAAAATAGACTAAATTTTAATCGAAAAATGACTTTTAGATATGAAAAAATTTATAAACAAATTAATTAATTAATTAGCCTTAAAAGAATCTTCTGTTTATAAAACAATATTAGAAAATGCTAGGACTTATGATGAAAAATCTGCAAAAATAATAGTCCTTATAGGATCATCCAAAACACAACAATTATTAGTAAGACAAAATAATACTAATTCTCATATAAATTATTTATATTATAATAATACTAAAGAACAAATAGAAGAACTTAGAGAGGAAATTGTAAAAATAAAAAATATAGTAACTAGAAATCCTAAAATATTACAAGTAATTAATTGAAAAATAGAAAAAAATAAAAAATTGAATATAATAACAAAGAATGAAATAAAATTGGAATTTTTAGTATAGAAACTAATTATGAAGAAATATTAAATTTAATTAATGAATTAGAAAAAAATGTCATAGAATAACAAATAAATAAAATGGAAATAATTGAATCTTCATTTGAGGAAGATTTAGATACATAGGAAAAAATTTTAATGAATGAAACAAAATTTCAATCAACAGCACTCGTAACATCAATAAAATATCCAACCGTAGGAGAAGATACTAAATCTTCAAATAGACATGAACAAAGAATAATAGAAAATTAAAAATATAAATAATAAGTATATTGGCTAAAAAGAACATGTGAAAATACGGCAAAAAAAATAAAGATTGGGCAAGAATGAATTCAATCATAATAATAGGAAGATATTTAGAAGTTCGAAAGGCAAAATTATTATTACAACAGACATTATTAGAAATTTTAGCTAATTGGTTTGAACAATTACCAGAAACTGAAAAAATAGGAATAAAAAATGTAACTACAAACATAGAATTAGTAAGAAAATATGAAAAATTATTATTAAAATATTTTACATGCAAGAAAGTAGTAATTTCAAAAAATACTTATAGAGAAGATTTAGCTAAATTACAAATATGTGATATAAATTATTTCAAATAATATGCAAGTAAATTCAAAGAATATTATATAAAAGCAAAAATAGACCCAACAGACAAAGTATATTTAAACTTATTATTTCATAAATTACCAATATCATAGGGAAATAGAATATCACAATAATATGCTAAATTAAATATAGCTGAAGATTTTTTTAGGAACAAAAATTGATTTTGTGCAATGGTATTTGGAAACATAATGTATGTCATTAAATGAATATATATTAATATATAAAAAAATTAAAAATAAATAAAATCTAAATTGTAAAAAAATTTCGCTAGTACCCAATTATGGACGTGAATCCTATAGACATAAAAAACATAAACATAAAAAGAAATGAAAAATATACTTTGGGAAATATAGAAAGCCATATTATAGCAAGAAAAGAAAATATAAAAAGAAATATAATAGAAAGTTAAATATGTAAAAATGTAAATGTTATATTTGTAGGCAAAAATGATATTTTGCAAATGAATGTCCAAATAAAAAAAATAAAAAAGTAGAAGGATATATGGTAATTTTAGAACTCTTAGAAATTAGTGAGGATGAAACTATTTATGAAATAACTTCTAATGAATAATCAGAATTCGATTAAATAAGAAAATAGTAATATGGGAAAAAAATTACATAGAATAAGAATTTGATAAAGAAAAATATTTAGAATCAATAAATTATGAGTGCAATATTAGTATAAAAGAAATTTTTGAGAAACAACAACCAAAGAATAATTTTAAAAGAATATGTAAAAATCCAATTTTTAAAAGAAAAAAAAAACAATATTATGTACAAAAAATAGCTAAAGAAGCAATTGATGTACTTGATATAGAAGAAAATACTAGGATATCTATTCTTAATAAAGATATTGTTATAACTAGAATTTTTGATAAATTATGAAATTAAATTCTAGTATTTTTAGTATTAATAATCATTTTATTTATTTGTGATATTATGATTATTGGGTGAAATTAAATTCTAGTGTTAGTATTTGCTTTATTATTTCATATTATTATTATTAATTTGAAATTAAAGTTTATTTTTTTTGTTAATAATTATTTAGTTGAGTAATTTTATTAAATTAAATTAATTGTTAAATATATATGTATATATTTGGTGGTATGAAATTGTTGAGAAAGATATTTTAATATTTAATATTATTTCATTTTTTCTTTTTATACTTTTTAATAACAATAATAAAATGACAAAAGCATTAAAAATTTTGGGTATTCTTCTTCTTCTTCTTCGGTTTGTTGAGCTAGTTGCACACCACCCCCACACTATCCGATTGCCCAGCCATTGTGCGCCTCCACCAGTTGTCAGCGATGCCACCTCCTCCTCCCCCAGCTTCGGTGAGCTTCCTCTCTCCCTCTTCTTTCTTGGTTTTGCATCGGCCAGTTCTCCTTCCTCACATCGATGATGATTCCGACGTCTTCAAGCATAAAAGGATTTGCTTGATTTTCTCCTCTTGTCTTGGGCATCATTTCTCCTAAGGTGATTTACTTGAACAACATTTGACTTAGCTCAATTTTGATGTTTTGAGTCTAGGTTTCTGATTTTTAATTTGTTTAATTAAGTGTTAATTCGATTTTATTAGACATTGATGCTTTGAGATTAACTGTTATATAGGTTGTGAGGTAGCTAAATATTATTTTTATTTATTTTTTCTAAAAATTTTGAATTTTGGGGCTCCGGGTTACTATTCATATGTACTGTTTTGAAGTCAAGAAAAATTTTATATTTTTAATAAATTCTATTAATTATTTTAAGTATATTTTGTGAAGAAAGTTTGTTGAAATTGAGTACTGAATTTTTATTATGAATTTTTGAATGTTTATGTAAAAATTAGATTTTTGGAAAAATTAGTATAAATTAGTAGTTTTTAAATTTTAATTGAAATTATTGTTAATTATTATATTTTGGATAATTTTTATGTAAATAATAGTATTAAAATAATTTTTATGAATTATTTACTTTTTTTAGCTGATTAATAATAATTTTTGGAAATATATTCGAAAAATCTATTATTTTTGAGATTAAATGAATTTTTAGTTATTTTTATTATATACTTGGGCAATTTAAATAATTATTTGTAATTTATGCTATTTGATTTTGTATACTTCAAAAATGGATTTTATTAATATTATTTAATTATATTTGAGATTTTATTATTTATTTTGGAAATAAATATTTTTGATGCTTTTATTATCTAAATAAATTGAATTGTGGTATTTTATGATTTTTATGAGTTTTGGTAAATTATTAGTATTTATTATTATTTTTTAAATTTTGATTATGTTGGTTCTCGGTTGGGCATTAGAATGTAGTTCGGGGGTCCAACTTGAAAAGTTGAGCTTTGTGATTATTTAAAGTGTGTTTGCATGCAGGATCAACTCTACTTTTAGAAGAAAGACGTGCATTTTACAGAGGAGAATCTACTGAATTTTCGGAATAATTCTCGTAAAACATAACATCGAGTCGGTCCTAAGTTTTGAATTTTTGTTAAGTCGTATTCTACATTAAGTCGTTCTCTAGAAATTCTAGAAGTATAAAATTAGGGAATTAATTCTAATAATAATTTTTTTTCCTTAGTTGCTTAGCAAGCTAAGCCTATCAAATAGGGCCAGCTGAGTCAAGGTAGAAGAGCACACTTGAATTGTGAGTTATTATTATATGTATACATTTCATATAGAAAATATATTGTGAGCATCCATATTTTGAATAAATATGAATTTCATTATGTTTCAATTCATTAATTATTTTTATTTTTATTTCGAATATATATATTTACATGTGATTATTAAATTATGAAAATGGATGTTGTTCATATTTTATTGTGAATTTCATTATTTTAAATTATGAAACAATGGTTTAGAGGATAGTTGTAGAATGTGCCACCTAATGGGTCACATTAGGACTGTTGTGCAATAGTATGCTAGATATTAGACTTTGAACTTTAATTGATTTCTAATATGAAAATAATGATTATGGTGAATGATGGATAAAGGGGTGTGACTTTGGATCATTGGTTGACTTGTAGGGTACTCAGGGCCAGTTAACATCGGTAGTGGGACTATGGATCCTCGGTTGACCCTTTGTGTACTCAGGGCTAGTCCACTACCAAAAAGTTGGATAAAAGATAATTTTGGAGTTATGGAAAGCTTGTTGGCTAGTGAATTGCAGTGATCGAGGTTATAGAAAAATTTAAGGATTCTGCTGCGATCTTCCACTTAAAGTTCTTCTACATTTGTTGTTATAATAAGAATAAATTTCGAGCATCTGTATAAAATACATGTATATATTAAATAAATATAAAAATATTATCATACTAATGTTTGAGTGTCTATGTCTTTAGGTTGCATGTATATATATAATAGTAATTCACTTAGTGAGGTTTGACCCCTTAATTTTTTTTAGGATCTTGTACTTTAGACCTCCATAGTATATCTCTTCGTCGGACTCTTTCCTCCCCAACCAACTTATGTAAATATTGAACTATTACTTTTCTTTTATTTTAGTAAACGCTGCAATAGTAGTGCTTCTTGTTGTAGTACCTAGTATTGTATTAGACAATGATTATGTATTTGAAGAGTTGTATCAATATATTTTATTATTTTATGATATGAGGATTTCTTTTATATTATTTAAAGTTTTTAATTATGAGGTATTCTTGTGGTATTTTTTATATGTGCTTTTATTTTAAGGCTTGCTACAGGTTCCAGATTCATGTGAATTCCTATTCCTTAGCATCGGTCATGACTCCCGGGTTTGGGTCTGAAAACTATAATAGAAAAGGAATTGATGAAAATAGCAGAAAAAGAAAGATACCAATATAAAAATTTACAAATAGGAGGAATAAGTATAGTAGTAAAATCTTACTTCCAACCTCATATTAATTCACCTTTTAGTTTAGTTATAATAGATGATAGAATGAAACATAGTCTAAGAAATAGTATAATAGGAGAATTAGACACAAATTTAATGAAGTTGTTATAAACATATTTCCAAACTTTAACCTTAGTCTTAGAGATGAAAATATAGATCACGCATTAAGAATATATTAGAAATTTTTTAGAGTAAAAACACTCCTAGGAAGTAAACTGATTAGTATAAAGATAAAAATTTTATATGCATTTACTACTAAATATGAAATTTATAATAATAAGATATCAACAAGTTATGAAGTACCACCAATATTTAAAGAATTAATAGAATATAGACCGAGAGAAATAACTAATATTTATAATTATCCTGAAAATTATACTATAGAATTTGATAAAATTGAACAATAGGAAAACCTAAGAAAAATAAAAATATACATAAGAATTATAATGAACTATAAAGATCACTGACAATAAGAAGAAGAATATATCTAGAGAACCTAGTACTAGTAACAACCAAATAATAATAAAAAATAATATTATAGACATTACATCAGAAAGACAAAACCACCAAATGTATATAAAAGCAAAAATAAAAAATAAATAGACACCAATACTAATAGATACAGGATCATATGCTTCTCATATACATGAATCATTATTAGACTTAGAAGATGAAGTCTAAATTTTAAGAGAACCTTATACATACATACATACATACACACACACACACACATACACACATATATATATATACTAAGAAACTTTTATCGAGCAAAGCTTAAGCTAGTCAGCCTAAGGCCTCCATTCTCGGAGATAATCATTGAAAGGGGGGAAATTTCAAAACCCAAGGCACGGGGGAATTTTCCTGCCTTTAAGTGTCATCCTGACATTAATCGCATTGTTTATAATTTTTATGATTACCGTGATATATATATATTACCGGTTGTTGACATTTTTCATCCAATATTACGGGTTGATCTTTCTTTAGGAGCTTGAAGATTAGTTCATAAATTGTAGTTAACTTAGCTATGAACCTACTAATGTACTGTAGGGGCCCCATGAATCCTCTAACTTCTTTTTCATTCTTCACCGTGGGCATTTCTCTAATCGCCTTACCTTATCTAGATCCACTTCTATCCCTTTTTGACTAATGATGTGTCCCAGTAGTTTCCTAATTGTTACCCTAAAAACACACTTTTTTAGATTCAGTTTGAGATTATACTTTTTTTCCTTTGACAAAAACTTGTCTAGAGCTTTGAAGTGCCATTCTAATGGTTATAGACTTCACCATTATATCATGCATGTATACTTGTATTTTCTTATGGATTATATTATGCAATAGAGTGGTTGCCATCCTTTAATAAATGGCTCCTGCATTCTTTAATCCAAAAGGCATTACCCGATAGAAATAAACACTCCATTCAGTGGTAAAGGACATCTTTAGCTTATCTATTACTACCATCATTATATGGTTGTACCCTAAAAATCCATCCATGAAGGAGTACATCATGCTGGAAGTTATGCTATCAAGCAATGTGTCAACTTGTGGCAATGGGAAATCATCTTTAGGGCGAGCCTTAATCAGATTTCGGTAGTCAATGCATACTTTGACCCTTCTGTCTTTCTTAGGGACCATGACTATGTTTGCTAACTACTGGGTGTCTTCTACTACCTCTAAGAACTTTTCTCTTAACTGCTTTTTGACTTCTTCTTTAACTAGGAGAGCCCATTCTAGCCTCAGCTTCATTTATTTATGCTTTATCAGTGATATGTGAGGATATATGGAGATTCTATGTTTTGAGATCTCCTTGTTAATTTTAGGCATATCCTCATAGCTCTAAGAAAATACTTTCTACCTTTTTGTTAAAATTTTCTTTCATTTTCTCTCTCTCATCATGAGCTAAATCAAAAGCAAGCAATATATTTTTGGGATTATCATTTATGACTAAATTAAATGATTCAGTTTGTGTGGAATTAATCTCAAACATATGCATGAAATGATCATCACAAATAGAATAACCATTAGGAACACATCACACAAATAAGCAAAATTAAACCTCATTGCATTCATTTTTGAAAAGAATAAATCATTAGTTTCAAACAAAGAAGTAAGTGAAACATCATAATCATCATAAAAAACATCTATGATGGAGTTGAGGACATAGGCTTTGAGATCCAGCTCTTTGCTTTGATCATCAACATCTTTCAGCTATAGAGTAGTTTCGTTCCCTTTAAACTCTTCTTTGGCCAGCATTAGTTCTTCCATAGGACCTTTTTCAACAACAGCTTTCTTAACATCATCCATAAATTCAGTAAAAATTTCAAACCTTAGGATTACTTCTCCAGCCACTAACACAGGTTTAGGAGCTCCACTATATGGATACCTGGTGCCTTCTCTCATAAAGGTTTCCCATAAAGTCTTCTTATCAGCTACAACATCTTCTTCATTTCCCTCAAATCATTCCCAGATGTCCACCTCTTCTTTAGAATCATCAGCCCCCTTAAATCCTACCCTATGCTTTAGAATAGGTACCCTATATTCCACAAATTCAGAAGGTCTACTTTAATCCTTTCCTAGCCCTAAACCAGGCATAAATTTCATGTTACACATCATGTTCAGAATCCTTTCATCTATCTCATCATTGTAGATTATGTAAACTTCAAAACTCAAGCTTATAGGGATTTCCTTAGGAGCCAGCTTTAGGGCAGCCATAGCGGCTTCAGTTTCAGTTGAGATGGTGACAACCCTTCTATTATGTAGAAACTTAATACTCTGATGGATGGTAAAGGGAACACCACCCAAAGGATGAAAACATGGCCTTCCCAATAAAATAGCAAAAGTCATGAGGATGTCAATCACAAGTAGATCAACCTAAGTTTCAATAGGTCATGTCTTGACTAATGCCCTGAATGTTCCCTCAATAGGCCTTTTTGTGTCATCATAGGCTTTAATGATTACTTCAGAAGGTTTTAGGTCATCCATGATCAATCTTAACTTTGGCAGGACCTTGAGTGGACATACATTAATGGTAGAACCATTATCCACCATCACACAATAAGTCATCTTTCCTTTCACCTTGGCCTTAATGAATAAGGCTTTATGGTGATCCCTCCCTTCCAAGGGCAAATCATAATCAAGGAACATTATGGCACTTTAGGGAGTTTCTATTAATGAATTAACCATTTATTTAGGAGTGTAACTTATGGAGCCAAAACTAGTGCCTCCCTATGATCCTTAGAGTGCATAAGTAATTCCCAGACACTATCAATAGCTTCCTCACTCTTTTTTACTTCTCCCCCTTTTTCTAAATTTTATGCCTTTTTTGGTTCAGACTTGGAAATTTCAGCTTCTCCCCTTTTCTCTTTGACTTTTCTCATAAACTGGCCTAACCTTTTTTCCTCATTATCCTATAAATCAATCTTCCCATTATCCTTATTATTAGAGCTCCAAATGTCTAAGATGTGCACATGAAGTTCCATAGGTAGTTTGCTTGGGTTTGGGTCCTTAAGTTCGTGTTCCAGTGGGCTATGGATAATATCTATGAAAGAGTTTAAGACTTGCTCTTCCATTAGTCTAGTGTTGATCATTAGGATATGTGCATTTGGTGGTGGCGTGTTTCGATAATTGGGTAGAGGGTTATTTTAAGTGTTCAATTTTCTTATTTCTGGATAAATGATTTTGCTTGCATCAATTAGGTCTTGGATTTTGTGTTTCAATCGGCCATAACTGTCAATTTCATGTTCGATGGTATGATGGAATTTATAGAAAAGCTTTAGGTTGGCATCGAATAAAGGTTATTGTGAGGGTAGGGGTCATAGCAAATTTTTCTCAATAAGTTTTTTAAGGACTTTAAACAAAGGTCACCCTAAATTTGAGAATCTTTGGGGTTGCCTTACAATGTTAATTAGCAGACCATTGCTTGGTGGCTAGATAGCATTAATTTAGACATTGTTGCTTGAACCGACTCCTTCTTTGCCCCTATACCTCCCTTTGAAGAACCTTTTCTCTTAGGCCAACCTGATCAAGTCACGCACATACTGACTCCGTGCATGCTCTGGAAGACTGCAATAGCTGATGTCAAATGGAACTAGGGATCCCCTAAAGGTAATCCTGGTGATAGTAGAGAAGCTCATAGGCAAAATGGTCAGCTCACCCACACAAGTATGAAAAGTGTGGGTAGTACCATCCATCGCTCAATCAAAGCGAATAAAGAGTAATGGTCAGATCGGCCTCGAATAGTCAAAAGTGCAGCGATGAAATGCCTAAATCCAGAAGCCCAAATCAAATGTGTCACCTGTTCCGACAGTCCATGAAACAATTCTCAGGCTAGATTGAAACAGCCCGTGAACTTCATCGGAGGCTATTTCGATTTCAAAAAGAAAATAATAACTAATTAATTGAAAGATTAATTAATTAATCAAAGAACTTAAATTGAAGGATTTGATTAGTTAATTAATTAATTGACTTAAAAAAAATTCTGATCGGCAATATAGATTGACGACCGGCAATCTAGAATGTCAATCGGCATTCTACCATGTCAATCGGCATTAACCCGGTGGATCAGAAATCTGGAATTCCGATCGGAATTCCAGACATCCGATCCTCCATTCTGACAACCCGGGAGTCAAATTTCATATTTTCAGAGTTAATTTCAATTTGTCATGCATTTTCATATTAATGCTGACTAATATACATGTCAATGTTAATTTCTACTCTACAACTAACTCTAATTATTGATTATATAGGTAATATTTTTGCAGAAATAAATAGAAGTGAGAAAAGTTACCTTATTACCCACATCTCTGCACTTGTGGGTATGTAAATGAGTCAAAGGAAAGATAGTTGAGTCTTCTCGAAGTTCTAGATTATTTTGAGGAAAACGAAGAGGTAGAATCCTATGACATTCTGAAGTCTCAGCTCCCTCATATTATCTATGTGATGAGGAGGCCATAGGATCAGACGGATTGCAAATCGAACAACAGATGGTGAAGAAATTAAGAAAAGAAAAATCAAGATTAAGTGAAAAAGAAGAAGAAGAAAAGAATGGGAAGAGAAGTGAAGTGATCGACAAAAGGGAAAGAATATATAAAAGGAAGAATATCCATTTTAACCCTTTCAATTTATTTACTTTTTATCTATCTTTTCTTTCTTGCAGTTTGGTCTATAGTTGCATTCTGATTAGGAACATGTTCCTAATTAAATAATGACATTCATCAAATTAATAATTCATTGAATTATTAATACTGCATAATCAAGCTGTGATCCTGAATCTTCTGCCAAATACAGAATACAGAACAAGATTACATAACTCATTTTTTGCATTTTACATGCATGATTTCAATCAAAGGTTTCATATGCTGCATAGTAGCTATGATATGAATTTCAAATCATTATGTTATATGCTGCATAGTAGTCATAACCTTCATTATGTTATGTACTGCATAGCAGCAATGACATAAACTTTGAAATTCCTTATTACTAGATGTTCCACAAGAACTATAACAAGTTTTCAATTCAGTTACACTAGACATCCCACAGGGAATATAGTGTGCATCGTTAGACGTCCCACAGGGAATATAACAAAATTCAATTCAATTACACTAGACGTCCCACAAGGAATATATTATGCATCGTTAGATGTCCCACAGGGAATATAACGATATTTTAATTCAAAACTATATGACCGAGTGTAGTCGACATTGTACGATCGAGTGCAATGTATCCACAATTGATTATATGACCGAGTATGATGTAATTTATTTCAATTCATCCACACTAGACGTCCTACAGGGAATATAGTGTGCATCGTTAGACGTCCCACAAGGAATATAACGAAATTCATCATTGCTAGACGTTCCACAGGAACTATAGCAAGTTTTCAACTTATCATCGCTAAACGTCCCACAGGGAATATAGTGAAACTCATTTACATAAATTCCACTAGATGTTCCACAGGAAATATAATGCGACTTATCAAACACTACAGCTTGCTCAACAATTTGAGCATCAATCTATCATTTAGGATACAATCAAGTGTCCTAATTTCTTTCTTTCAAAATTGTGTGCTTCTTTTTCTTTGCCGCAATTTGTCAAGTAAACAACAATAAAGGGGGGTAACTATAAGCACCAAATTTCGGGATGCAATTGTGCACAATTGTGATGTAAGCCCCTATGATGAAATTTATTCAAAAATTGAACTTGGTTGTTGATTTTTTGGACTTTAAGGACTAAATTGCAATTTGTTTAAGGATTTGATTGCAAATAAGTCATTTTTTTAGGGGTCATTTGGTAATTAAAATTTTTTAAAAAAAATTCTAGGATCGGCATTGGTGTAATGCCGACTGGCATTACATAATGCTGACCAGCATTGTGTAATGCCGATCGACATTACACAGTGCCGATCGGCATTTCACAATGTCGATCAGCATTATACAATGCCGATCGGCTTTATATAGTATCGATGCATAATAATTCCATTTTTTAATTTTTTTTACGTATTTTTCCTTATTTTTATCAATTTTTTCAATGTTTTGATTGGTTGAAAATTCAAAATTTTATCTGATAAGGTTTTTTTTTAAAAGAAACATAGAAGATTTTTTTTTGAAATAAAAACAAACGCTATTTGATCTAATCAAATAGGTCTGTTCCTCCTTTGGAGGAAGTTCAGTACACGTAGACTCTACATTTAAAAGCAGAGTCT
This sequence comes from Mallotus nudiflorus, assembly GCA_947683625.1. Taxonomy (NCBI): domain Eukaryota; kingdom Viridiplantae; phylum Streptophyta; class Magnoliopsida; order Malpighiales; family Euphorbiaceae; genus Mallotus; species Mallotus nudiflorus. The sequence goes on along the minus strand of CANTUR010000133.1, from coordinate 1,719,329 downwards.
TCATGTGTGCTAGAGAAGAAGGTTTTTTGGCGAGAGGATTTTCACAGACGGAAAAAAGGCTTTGATTTCTCTGTTCTTTAAAAAACCCTAACTTTTGCAGTTCATTTGAGGAAGACGATACAATGATTTTTAGTCTCTAAATCAACACTGAGTCAATTTCATCGATGAAAATCCTAATCTAAGGGGCCGAAAAAGGGCATATGCACAACATTCACTTTTTCTTTCCTCTCTTCTGTGATTTTTATTCATTTTGTTAATTGTTTTATTATTTAATTTCACTACTAATTTGATTGTTTTTTTTGTGGATTGAGGAGGAGGATACTGCCTATGTTTAATTGAATAGAAGATCCATGGAATGCCATGGATGAACCTGTACTGTTTTAATAATAGTTCTTAGGATTTTAATTGTTGTTCTGCATTTTTGTATCCTATGTATTTTTTTTAATTTCTGGGTGTATAATTATTTAATTTTAATTCTGTACGTAGTTGTAATAGCCCCAGTAGTGGGAATAGTGAAAGATTTAAATTTTTGTCCTTTAAAATTGATTAGTAATTAGGTTCAATTGGGTAAAAATTAATTAAAATTAATGGTGGCTTTAGTTAAATTAGGGTTTGCATGTAATTAATATAGGGTTTTTTTAGAAAATCACTGTAATGTTTGTTTGATCTATTTTTTGTGTTTTTTGTTTTTTTTTTATATTTTTATGTTTTGGGCCCCAAGCTCACGTTTAGGTCTAACCTACTTAATAAATAGGCTTAAAAAATGATTTAGATTTTTTATATAATTAAAATCAACTTAGGCCCATTAGGTTAATTAGATTTTAGGCCCGCTTAGTTCTTTAAAATTGAATAAACTTAAGCTCATATCTTAGAAAGACTAAAAAAATATAGATTTAGGCTCATTAATTAATAAAATGTAGGCCCACTTTTTTCTATTTCACTTGTAAATAAAATGTAGATTTAGCTAACTTATTTAAGAAAAATTAACATAATTTAGACTTAGGGACAACGTGATCTTAAGTTCATTTTTTCTTGTAATTTTATTGACTTATTGCCTTTTTGGGTAGATGGATGTTAATTAGGGTTTAATAAAATTGCATGTAATTAGAGGATGAAATGATCATTTATAAAATTATTCTAAATGAACACAAGACTAAGAGAAGTTAGTATTATGTATCCAGAATTTCTTGGTTGTGGTGCTAATTTTCTTTTAGAGAATCAAGTACCACCAATCAAATTGTCCCAGTTATTACCCTGGGTGGCGACTCCTCATCTCCACGCCATGTCTTTGTGATAGTGGTTAGTGTGTTCTCTAAGGCCCTGAGCCTAAACAATGTCACAGTTGCTAAAATCTTGGACGCGTGCTAAACCCCACCGTCTACAACCCTACTTATCTACAGAGCTGATGTCAAATAGAATATAGCAATAATTAAAAGATACAAAATTTATAATCACAATAGAAGCAACTGGTGAAGATAGTAATCAACCAGAACCCAAAATACATCAACTATTCAATTTTAACAAAAAATTATTTATAGAAGCCTACTTAAATCAACAAAGATAAATAGATAAATACCTAGAAAGTAGCTTTAAGCTAGAGGAGAGGCAAAGGCGGCAATGATTGACTTCGAGAAATGACGGCAAGAGAAGGTGACGAGTCAGGATGAGAGGAGTAATGACAAGGAAGGATCTAGTAAACTATGGAACAAAATTTGAATAGAAATAAAATAGAATAGAAGCAAGTTGCACATGTTTAGCCTATCCATATTTCTAGGATCATTTGTAACTCCCTCTTCCTTGAATTTATAATCATGTTGAGATAGACTTTTGACAAACTCATGGTGAAAAGGCAAAATGATTGCATTCATAAATAAATTACATGTCTAAGGGGAATAACAAATCTAAAACATTTCGTCTTGTAACCCACATGTTTAGCCTATCCATATTCTTAAACCTCAAATGCCTTTTAAAGTCATGGAAAAGGCACCAATATAATAGAATACAAAGTATACCTCATCCTTAACTTGCATTGTCTTTTTTTAGTTCCTTCACTTTAGAAATGCCAATAAGAAATTTTTTTTGCCTTCCACAATCTTAGCTTTGACACTTTGGTATGGCCTACCAAAACCCGCAACTTAATTTGTTAATTAATTAATCAATAAGCTCTATACCATTTGATCTCCCCTAATTTTCTTTACTCCACCTCTGATGACTAATGAGATTTTCTATACGAACATTATAAGGAAAAAGCAGGAAATCTCCAAATGTTATATTTCAATTGCCCAATCATAAAAAACCTTCGTTTAATCATCATTAATGTCAGTATTAAAACAAAATGAAGGACATTTAGAGGGTGAATTAAGCATAAATATGAAATAATGAATGGCACAATCTAAAACTTAAAATGAATGGCACACTTGAATTTAAGAATAGAGGTGAAAAAAATAACCCTTCCAAATACTAAAATGAGAAACTAAACAAATGGAAAAGGGAAAAGAACAGATGGTGAGATTTCATACCTAATGCCATAAACAACATCCTTTAGTTCAAACAAATCAATTTTTCCTCTCATGTCTATATCATATCTCCTAAATACTACCTATGAAGAGAAATTTACAAACTCATCATTCAATAGCTGAAAAAAGCACAGTACCAAAACCCATATTTTAAAAACCTCTAAAATTTAATACACTTTCACTATTGCACCAATTCAATGCCCAATTAGAAATGGGGAAGCAACACATCATAAAAAGCCATAAAAAGAGAAACTAAAGAGAAGACAAAATGAAAAGTGAAAAAAAACCAAAAGCCGTCATAAGCATGAAGCATGAAAAAGAGGAAAAAAAAGGATGAAAATGTAGAAGCCTGAACAACCACATGTCACTATATTGATACAACTTGTCCTAGATGGCAAAATTCATGTACTCGATTATAAGTAGGTGGCAAAATTCATATACTTTTATATAAATGGGAAGAGAATTGAAGGGGAATTATTCCCTCTCATTCTCCTTAGAGAAAGGAAAAATTATTACACCATAAATTGGGGTGTAAAAAATTTCCCCTCCTAGGAAGGAAATTCAATTTCTATAAGTAGACATTTTTATCCTACTATTTTTTTTGACAATTCTAAAATAGCCCTTTTATATATATAGGTTTTCTTTCTTTTCTAATTTGTTGTTCTTACTTCTCCCCTTTTAAGTAGGTTTTTCCTTATATTTTTATGAATAATTTTTTTATATTACTAATTTATTAATAAATTGATACTTGAAAATTTTTTATATTGATAAATTAGTGTTAATATGTAAAACATGATATAATTTATAGGAGAATAAAGGAAAATCAACAAAATATGTGTATAATTTAAAATATAAAAAATATAATATAAATATGTGGATAGATGTATTATATATATATATATATATATATATATATATATATATATATATATATAATATTGGTTTAGTAATCTTTTTACAATTATTATTCCATTCTTCTTCTACTTATCAAAGCACAATTCTAATATTTCTCTTTACTTTACCTTTTCTATTTATTTTTTATCATCCAAAAACAATTAGATCTAAAATTTTCCTTCCTTTCCCTTCCTTTTATATTCTCTTCCCTTACCCTTCCCCTTATGTTACCATGCATAGTGTAATGGTACAAGGCCAAAACTAGTTCATCAGGTGGATATATGTATCACTAAGGGTTATAGCGTATAACATGTATACATTTTACAACCTAGTTAGTTGCCTTATTGGCCTGCCAAGGAATATAACAAAAAACATACTGGTTTTTAGGTAAGTTTTTAGTTTGGCTATGGTCTAAATATTGTGCACAATAGTTTAGATCTCCTATGGGTAATTGCCACCCTGATCAGTAATTGCAGTGATGAGAAGCAGATTATCTGTTTCAAAAATATCTTGGTGAATACTTCGGTGCTTTACTTATAAAACAATAGCTAGAATGGCATTTGCTTCAGTAGTGAGCATGGAAGACGTAGGATGAGAGAACCAATAGCCTTTAAGAAGATGACCTTAATGATTGTAGATCAAGAAGGCCATTATAGTTGTACCAGTTATAGAATCAAAACTAGCATCAATGATGCGGGCGTCGAAGAACAAGTGATTCAATTTATGGAAAATTATAAAAAATTATAGTAATGGAATTTTTGTAATTATTAGTAACTTTGGAGTTTTGGATTTTGGCAAATCAAGAGCCTAATTTGATTGGAAATGGCCCAATGATCACAAGTCATGAAGTTTTGTGAGCTATGTTGCTTTTCTAGCATATTAAATTGTTTAGGCCTTCAAAAAGCTAATATTGTGTTTTAGGACTTTTTTTCCTATTTCATTTTGGATTCTTTTTAGGGTTTTTCTATTTAAGCTTTTGTTTTGGGATTCTGTTTATCGTTATGAATAAAATAATTTTATTTTTCTTTATTTTCCAAGTTCTTTGAATTTTTATGCCTATATCCTGAATTTGAGAATTGTAGGCTATAGATGATTGGTGATTAGTAGTTGTGTGCGATTCAATAATCACTAATTCTTATCTTATCATCCTTCTGCTATGTTAATTAGAGTTAAACTTGAGGGATCCTAGAGGAGGAGTAAACCATCGAGTTTAAAGAGGTGCTGCAATTCTCAAAAAGGCGCTATGATGGACTCCATAAGGAATGCTCTAAAAAGCTTGCCAGGCATTGTGAGCTATATGGATAGCTTGTTGAGCTTCTAAGTGGATGGGTGAAAATAGGAGAGCATTTCATTGCTTATAAGTTTGCTAGTATATGAAAATATAGAGATTGATCAATTGTGATTGGCCTATGGCTATAAACATAGCATGAATTTCTTACCATCAATGATTAACAAAATGAAAACCATTTAGATTGGGCTTGTTTCCAAATGGAGAAAGGAACCAAATTGTAGTAGCTTGATCATAAAGAAATAACTAATATTCAAATGGATTCCATAGCATGTTGGCATAATTGACATATAAGAGAATTAATAATCCTCCTTTTATAAAGGTTATCCATGGTGCTAAGAGAGTTTTTCATAACTCTCCTAAGAAAAAATTGTAATTTTAAAGGAAATTTGGTTTTCGAAATGGAATACCAAAATTTTCTCTCATGATGAGAATTATAAAAAGTGCTGGGTACATTTGATGTCACACGTTGATTGCATAAAACATGATAACCAAACTTGACATTGTAGTTACCAAATCGATCGTAATGCTAAACCTAACAATCGTTACTGTTAGAGTGACTTAAGGGGATTTTTCAAATTGCTTGGACCTCATTTGCATTAAACAAGGTACTAAGCATGGCCACATTCCAATTTTGGTAATTTTCTAGCAATAATTCTTCCACAAATAGAGTGTGAATCCTATAAGGTTAGGGGATAAAACTTTGAAACCTAGAATGGAGGGAATCCATATGTCTTCCCATATCCTAGTGTCTCTCCCATTATAGATATTTTTACGAAGAGTAGCTTTGTGTAGATTATGCCCTTAAAGAAAGCTTTGCTAATCTTAATAAAAGTTAGCAATTCAGTTTGTATCTAACAAGGATTGACCATGACCATTTTTTATGTCTAAGATTATTTTTAATAAACATTGACACTATGTTTGAAAAAGGAAGGAAAGAGAGAAAAAAAAATTAGACCGGAAAATATGATTATTTTCCTTACCCCCTTTTCCTCTTTTGTGTTTGGATTTGAAGGAAAATAATTTAAGGAAGAAGGAAAGTTGCTGTATTTTTTATTGGGAAGATAAAATTTTAAAAATTAAGAAAATATGTATATGCTAAATTTACTTTTAGCCCCCACATACAACATATAGTACTTTATAAAAACCTTTTATTTTTAAATTTTTTATGAAACCTTTTTTTTATCAATTTTTTTTATTGATGAACTCTGTACAAATATAAAACTCCAAATTTTTTTTATTAAGAACTTTGTAAAAATATAAAAATCAATAAATTAGTCAATCCAAATTTCTTTGTTTTCAGAAATCCAAACTATTAATTTAACAAAAATTACTTGTATAGTGATGACATATTTATCGATTAAAATTGTATTAGGTTTAACAATAAAAAATTTGGCAACTACAATAAAATTACTTATCAAGCAACCCATCGGCTACACAAAATACATAGAACAACAATCATAATTACATAACATACACTTTTGTTCTACAAATTCATTAGTACTTACTAATATTTCCAATGATCTTATAGACCATATGTAGTTTTAATAAAATAAAATGCAAGGATACATAATAATGTTCTAACTATCCACATAATTAAAACTTACTAACAACACACACACACACACACACACAAACACACACACATATATATATATATATATATATACATATATCAACCATAATTAAATCGTTTTACCACCTTCTTAGATCTTACCTATACTCCTCATCAACCATTCCAAACGTCTAGCTCAGGGAAGACCGAAAAAAGCTCTTGTTGCTACTAGATTATTTGATAAATAACAATAAGAATTCATCATAAAATCTGGATGCATTCCTATTAATTCCAACTTTGAGTAAATCTCTTCTTCCTTATAGTAATGAGGTTGACCACTTTCAAGAATTGCTAGTGATCTTTCAGCTATAATATTTCCTCTTTCCAACACTTCAAAAATACGTTAAATTCCATAATTCAATTTTTGATATTGATTTTCTAATAGTTCCATCATGGTTGCCTTACGTTTCGAATTATTAGAAGATAATGTGCCTTGAGAATTTATTAAAGGTGTTAGCTTTGGACTAAAAGCATTAATATTACCTTTGTCATTTTGCATGTCATATGACCAATTTCCTTCACTACATGACATCATCAAACCATCAATTGATTCATTCAAGTTAATTTGTGATGATTTTTTTCCCTTTGCCAATGTTGGACCTTTTCTTTTGCACTTTCTGCATATTGACCAATCACCCTTTGTTCATGATAAAGCTCATATAGTTTATCATAATTACGAATTGGTGTATGCATCCACTTATAAGCTTGTGGTTTTGCCTAAATACAAAATTAAATAAAATTTATAGACATTATTTTCTAAATAATAAAATGAATATGAACATGAATTTTACAACAAATAGTTACCTTAATCAAGTGCTCCCAAACTTCAATCTCAGCCTAAAACATCATAGTTATAGAATTCCAAGCAAATCCACTAAGACCATCAAATAATTCTTTGAATTCTCCAAAGATTCTTTTCAATGTCTTCATCCTATTCTTAATATTTGGCTTTTATAATAATTGGTCCAAATGCATTTTTTAGTAATGCCAACATGTTGTCAAATGCTCTAGGACTCCATGTTCCATCTGGTCGGTTTCCTTTACGGTCTTCATCTAATATAGCATCAATCAACATATCATCCATTTTATAAGTCCATACCATATTGTCTATTCCAAAACTATTGCCCTTAGTATTACCTACTTTTTGTCTCTTCGGCATTTTGATGATGTAAAAATATAATATATATATGGTACAAATATAATATATATATATACACACACACACACACACACACACACACACACACACACGTGTGTGTGTGTGTAATTTCATTGATAAAAACAACATAGGAACAAATTAAAAAAAGAGGAAATATTATACAACTAAATATAAAAAGACTAGAAAGTGTTCAAAAAAAATTTAAGACTAGAAAATATTAAAATTTTTTATTACAAACTACTGTGAAGTATAGTAAAGCACACTATAACAAGTGAAAAATAAAATTACATAAATTTGGCAATATAGATAATGTCATAAATCATCATAAACAATTGACTATAAGCTAGCTCAATAGTCAATCCACATATCTCTTACAATATTATCTCTTAGCATTGCTCCTACCCTAGAGTCCACATCATTAGATATTCTATCACTAAATATAGGAGCACTATCATTTGCTTGAGGAAGTTCTGCATCAACTTCAGAAATTAAATCTTCATCAAGATTGACATCCATTAAAAAATTATGTAGTATAAAACATGCAAGTATTATTTCAGTCATTATTTTAAGTGGATAATAGGGTTCAATGCCATTGGCTATAATTGGAAATCTTTTCTTTAGAACACCAAAAGCTCTCTCAATGACATTTCAAAGGGACGAATTCCTATGATTGAATAATTCTTTCGCATTCTCTGGTAGACATCTAGAGTGCTCTTTCAGGTGATAACAAACACCTCTATATGGTGCAAGTAAACCACTCCATAATGGGAACCTGATGTCAACTAGATAAAATTTTCCTATTACAAAGATAAATCAATTAAAGCATATTGTTTGAAAAGAAAAAATTTGTGAGTTTATTTTCACTTACCTTGAGGAATTATGAGTTTATCTTCTCTAATTAATGCATTTTTAATAGTTTTTGAGTTTGATGTGGTTCCCTCCCAACTAGGCAAAATGTAAGTAAATTTCATGTCAAAAGAACATGTTGCTAATACATTTTAGGTTGGCCAATCTTTTCTCCCTTGAAATCTAGAAGCATCCCCTCGTGGCACTTTAACACGAATGTATGTACAATCAATAGCACCAACATAGTCTTGTAGGTGAAAGAATATTCATCTCTAATTATAGCATGTCATATATGTGAACTTATATGTCTATATGAAAATTGAAATTCTTAATATTTGTCTAAATGTATAAGTCTTACCTTGAAATAAGGATAAAATATATTATTATTGAATATTTCATAAGGAACTTCAGCTCCAAAAGGTTGGTGTAGGAATTCCCCTTCTAATGTGATGACAACTCACCATACACTATGAAAGTGACGACTAATTATCTCACCCGAGCATTGGAAAAAAAATCCCAATGCTCGATTTTAAAATTATGGCCTAATATGTGAAAAAATTTGGCAATGTGATATTTTATTATTGTAAATTTATAATCATTCAATACACCAGTTCCTCTCAATATTCGACATAATAATGTAAAAGCAGAAGGACTCATACGTATAATATTACGGGAATCCTTTTCATTCTCAATAAGTTGAGTCTTATCTAACAACTTCTATTTTAACATTATTGAATGTTTAATAAATGTAAAAGATGCACAATATAGCAAACTAATTGGACAACCACATGAACACATAGACGTTGCCAATTTTTCATAATATTTTTCCATATAATTGCAAACTCTTGCATAGGAGTTGAAGTATGCAGTAACATGTCACCCCAAGTACTCTCCATGTTTGCTTGTAAGTAATTCTCTATGTTATCTTTCCTATCTGTCTTCAATAAACAAGTATTCAATGATTAATGAAATATATAAAAATATTTTTCCGTTTCAAATAAAAAGCTCCACAATCAAAATAAATGTTAAACTAAAAAAATTAAAAGAATTAAAACATAGAAAACCAAGTGTTGCAATGAAAAATAAAGGTTCAAGCCACAGTCATGTAGAAAAATTCAATGAACCAATACCATAAAACCCCTAAACTTGAAAGCGCATCCACATGCAAGGAAAAATTTGTAAAATATAAAATGTAAAAAAAATATAAAATTATAAATATAATATTAATTTACATTTAATATTATAAATTATAATTTTTTTTAGACATTGTACTAAATTTATGGACTAACTGATATACTTTGTTTTATAAATGAAACAAGATCAAAAGTAGGTATGAAATAGGGTTATACCAAAACATGACCAACCTATCAAGAAGCATTAGAATGTCTCCAAATAAGCACCAACATAATTGCTGAGACAAAATTTAAACCGTAACCAAAATCAAAACTACTTAAATTGTCAAATAGCTACACAAATTACCCTAAGGTTTAATATGCTATTCCAAGATAATTCCCCCACAATTAATAAGCATCATACAAAGTTATTAGTAGAATTCAATTATCCTAATACACATTCCGATCAATATTCTCCTATATCAAACATTAAACCAATTCCAAATTAAATATCAAACAAAAATTGACAATGCTCAACAAAACAAGCACATTTACATTAAGGATTTTGAATGACATATGCTCAATGAAAGAAAAATAAAAGCAATATATTAGCTTCCATAATCATACATAATAGACCAGTAGCACTTCCTAGACAACAAAACATATCAGCCACTAAAAACATAAAATACAAATTATAAAACTTCACTTAAACCCATTATTATTGTTTTTCTAAAAAAGAGCTAACCTTTTTCTTTGTTCTTTAACAAAAGGAACCAGAAATGAAAAAACCCTACAAAAATAACCAATTCTGGAAACAATTGACCACAATCTAAAAAGATAATTCAACATAATAGACAGATTAAGTAATGAAGGAAAAACAAAGTTTGAAATGAAGAACAAACGCAAAAGAATACCTTGTAAAAAAATAAAGGAGAAAAGTGGGAAATTAGAAGCAATAGTATTAAGAATGTGAACAATTTGCATCTAATTTCATCCAAGTTACTTTGAGATTCATATACATACATACATACATATATATATATATATATATGGAAGTTTCAAAAAAAAAAGGAAGGGGTGAGGTTTTACCTTCGTTGGTTTAGTAAGGGAGGTAACGAAGGAAGGAAGGACTATAATTGTTTTGTTTATGAGGGTTTAGTGAGGGAGATAACGAAGGAAGGAAGGACTGTAATTGTTTTGTCTGTGAGTATTTAGTGAGGGAGGTAACGGAGGAAGGAAGGAAGCTGAGAAGTAGAAGGAGAAAAATGAGACGAAGAACATAGGACAATGAGCAATAACTTGTAAAAAATATGAAGAAGCCAACCAAGAAGATCTCTAAGACTGGCGAGATCACAACAACATAACAAAAGCCCAGAAGAATGGACATTACGACATTAATTGTGTCAGAGATGGAAATCAACTTCGATTTGAAGAAGACGAGTACAATGGGCATCCATATAATGTTCATGGGTAAAGAAGGGCTTGAAGGCAAAGATACAAATGAGGATCATTAATTTATGGGGGAGACACAATCGATGCTCATTGATTCATCAATAGCTGAACTCCAACCCTCTCTATATAAACAATATTAACTAAGTTTAATTTTAATTTTGAAGATCTAAGGTTTTCATGCTTAGATTGAAGAGATTGTTTGGAGGATAGAGAAAGGGAGCTATAAAGAACTTGGAATTTATGGGGGAGACGATAATGAAAAGATGAAAAAATGAAGGGCAAAGTTTGCATCAGACATCAATAGTGGATTTTTACTCACGGTTTGTGCGTTTTTCTCTCCAATTTAGGGAGACAATGATCAGTGGAAAATAAACATTATTTTCCTTCCTCTCCAACTTTCCTCACCCCAAAACAAATAAGGAAAAGTGCTTTTCCACCCATATTTTCCTCTACCATTTTCTTTCCTCTACAACTTTCTTCCTCCTTTCCAAATATAATGTGGGGGTTATTAATAATGCACCATACTTTTTTTTTGCCAAAAGAGCAATATTAAAAAGTTCGTTATCTCGAAACCTACATCCCCTAAAGAATTTTAAAGTTGATATTCCCTCCCATTTTTTCCAATGAACACCATACTCGCTTAGGTTATGCTCCCACCAAAATTTATTAAAGATTTGGTGTACTTTCAAGCAACATAAGGCATAGGAAATAATGGCTTAGAGGATAGCCATTGGAGGTAAGAAGTGAATTTCACTTAAAAAAACAGTAGTAATTTTGAAAATTCACACAAATTAAAAGGCAACCTATTTCAGTAATTTAGGGAAAAGACAATTTTGGACTTGGGTATATAATGGTGCTTCATTAGCATGGAGGATGCGGAAGTCATTTCTTTAAAACGACGTCATTTCATTCTTTGGTTACAATGGAATCTAAGGCAAAACATGAATTTAGCATTCAAAAAAATGGTGGCAATTTCATAATTTTATGCAAAATTGGAGGGCAATCTACTAACTGTAGATTAATAGTTTGAATTAAGAACCCACCTTTATATCTTTTAGGAAAAAAAAGAAATCTTTTGTGCTTAAGTGTGTGTGTGTATATATATATATATATATATATATATATATATATATATATATGCTTTATACTCCATTTAAGAGATTATAATTAAGACATTTAATTTATATAATGCATGTTAGTTTTAATAAATAATTAAAGTTTCAAATATCCTAGAATTTTTTTTTGAAATATAAATATGTATATTTATATAGATATTTGGCTGATATTATTTTATTCATTTTATACACGGAAAGTAAACTAAAATAATACAAATAATAAAATAGAAATATATGAAATATATTTTTCAGGTTTCATGCATTTTGAAAAAAATGGACACTTGGATTCAAATTAATTGATATGCATATATCAATTATTTTTATTTTTTATTTTAATTAATTGAATACAATTATATTTGAAATTTATTATTAAAGGCCAACTATTTCTTTGATAATTTTTCTAATAGTACATACTCATTGAAATTATCATACTCAGATATTGCTTTTATGAATTTGAGATATTGTTTTCAATTTTAGATATTGTTCTTATTTTTAGATATCCTTTTTGAGTTTCAGATAGTTATTATATTCAGATCATATACTTTTTTTTTGTATCATATATGAATAAGATTCCAAAAATATACTAATAGTATTCAAAAATGTATATAACCAAATAATGAATATGACACCTAGTTTGTGTTTTCAACATATACAAATAAGATTATGAAAATATACGGGTAATATTAAAAAATGTACATAACTGATTCATGAATATGACACTTGTTTTGCATTTTCAACATATACGATTAAGATTTTGAAAGTATACAGATAATATTAAAAAATGTTGCATAATGAATATGAAACTTGTTTTGCATGTTCAACATATATGAATAAAATTTAGAAATATTTGAATAATATTAAAAAATGTTGTATAACGATATGACACCTATTTTTCTTTATTTTTTTTATTTCTTTTTTTAGTTTTTTCTATTTTTTGTTTATTTTTTTCTCATTTTCCTTTATATTTATGAGTTTGAGATACTGTTTTTCAATTTTCTAATACTATTTTGACTTTCGGATATTGTTTGAGTTTTAGATACTTACAATATTTGGATAATATACTGTTTTGATTGTATGATATACAATTATCAAGAAATGGAATCTCCCATCAACCTTAGTCTACTATCACAAATAGGTAATTTGTTGTATAATACCTATAGTCTAATCGGCTGCCTATGAGATTAAAATTCACAAAACGAATTTGAGTGTGTGTGCTAGCAACCTCTTGACTGTCTCACAAATCAAGAACAAAAGGAAAAACTCTGTCTTTTTTTTCTAAGAGGAAAGAAAACAAATTTAGAGGCAAAAACAAGTGTGTGAAACCCTAGAGAATATAACATATTTATAGACTTCAAGTTAGGGTTTCACTTACCAATAACCTTTTGGTAATTTTCCATTTATTATATTCTGATTTTGTTTAAAAAAAAATCAAAAATAATATCTTATTTATTTATTTAAAATAACATTTATCTTAAATAAATAAATAAATAAATAAATAAAAAACTTTAATTATTTATTTCCACAGAGTTTATTTTGGGCTTATTAAACCCATATCCGTTTTGGGCTTGTTCTAAGTGTGTGACCCTGTAGGTTCACATAACATTGGCAATGGACCTAAATCTCTATTTAGGCCTACAAGTCATAAGTGGCCTCTAGCAAGACATTATGACTACCCAAGTCATGTGAAGTCAATAATCCGACATAACCTAATTACAGTGAATTTTATTGTCCCTTTATCACATGATATCTTAATTGAACATAAGGTATAGAATGTCATCCTTATATAGTTCAATATTATGACTTGATTCCAAGTAGACTGAAAATGATAACTCTTTATCAATTCATTTCATCATGGCCATGCATTTTATTCAGTCTATCTCATCAAGGGGCCTTTAGATATCTTTCTCATATTAATGAGGGATAAATTCCTTCTAAATCACTCACATTCCTCACATAACTAATTTTATATCCAACAACATTCTTTTAATCATCCGGTTAAAGACAATGTTAGAATGTGTCAAAACATAAAATAGCTATGTAGAAATCCATGATGATTTCAAGGTCAAAGGATTGAAATAAAATTACTGTGATAAGAAATACTTATGACAATAATCTATGTAGTATTCTCATAGTGGGTCAATCCAGTACATGATCTCTCATCATGTACCTATGAGTTGACTTAATATCTCATATTTATGATTAGTAAAACATAACCATTAGTCAACATCATACTAGCCTTAATACTTTAATATTCATATAATGAATAAATGGCTAGGGATAATTAGAATAGAACTCTTATTTTAATCTAAGGGTTTTACTATCAAGTCACATACTTGATGGCCTTAGTAAGAATTAACCATTCATGTAATTATCATAAAATCAAATGATAATATAATACCTCTTTATTAATAAAATAAGAAAGTCAATACATAATCACAAATGATTGACCTAGTGCATATCACTAACAATCTCCCACTTGCACTAGGCCCAATCAACATCGTATCGTATACCCATGGACCTAGTATGACTCTCATGTTTAGGCTGTGGAAGAGGCTTAGTTAGTGGATTAGCAACATTATCATTTGTAGGTACTCTGCATATCTTGACGTCTCCTCTCTCAATAATTTCTCGAATAAGATGATAACGCCTGAGTATGTGTTTGGATCTCTGATGTGATCTGGGCTCCTTAGCTTGGGCTATAGCTCCATTATTATCACAATATAAGTTCACTGGATCTGATATACTAGGAATAACACCTAGTCCAGTTATGAACTTCTTAATCCAAACAGCTTCCTTAGCTGCTTATGAGGCAGCTATGTACTCAGCTTCTGTTGTAGAATCAGCAACAGTGTCTTGCTTGGAACTCCTTCAGCTCACTGCACCTCCATTCAAACAAAACACATATCCTGACTGTGATAAAAAATCATCCTTGTCAGTTTGGAAGCTGGCATCTGTGTAACCATTTACAACTAGCTCATCTTCCTAACCACCATATAGTAAAAATGCATCCTTAGTTCTTCTCAAGTACTTAAGGATATTTTTAACTACTGTCCAATGACTTTCACCTGGGTCTGATTGGTATCTGCTCGTTGTGCTTAAGGCATATGAAACATCAGGTCGAGTACATAACATTGCATACATGATAGATCCAATAGCAGAAGCATATGGAATCTTACTCATACGGTCTCGCTCATCTTGTGTCATAGGACACTGAGTCTTGCTGAGACTAATGCCATGTGACATTGGCAAGAATCCTCTCTTGGAATCTTGCATATTAAACCTGTTCAATACCTTATCAATATAAGTGCTTTGACTTAGGGCAATAAGCCTTTTAGATCTATCTCTATAGATCTTGATGCCTAATATATAAGCAGTTTCACCTAAGTCTTTCATTGAGAAACAATTCCCTAACCATGATTTAACATTTTGTAAAATAGGGATATCATTTCCAATGAGTAGTATGTCATCCACATACAACACTAAAAACACAATAGCAATCCTACTAACTTTCTTGTATACACAAGGTTCATCATCATTTTTAATGAAGCCAAATTCTTTGACTGCTTCATCAAAATGAAGATTCCAACTCCGAGATGCTTGCTTCAATCCATAAATGGATCTTTGAAGCTTGCATACCTTTCCAGAATTCTCAGGACTAATAAAACCTCTGGCTGTGTCATGTACACATCCTCAAGTAAATTTCCATTAAGAAATGCTGTTTTGACATCCATTTGCCATATTTCATAATCATAGTATGCAGCTATGGCAAGGAGAATTCGAATAGATTTTAGCATAGCCACTGGTGAAAAGGTTTCATCATAGTCTATACCATGTGTTTGTTTGAAACCTTTTGCAACCAGTCTTGCCTTAAAGGTATGCACATTGCCATCCATGTCAATTTTCTTTTTGAAAACCCATTTGCACCCAATAGTTTTTAAACCATCATTTGGGTTAATCAAGGTCCATACTTGATTATCATACATGGATTGCATTGCTGATCTCATGGCTTCAAGCCATTTCTCAGAGTCAGGAATATTTATGGCCTCCTGATAGGATGTGGGCTCATTTTGATCCACAATTAACACATCATAATCACTAGTTATGAGAATTCCATATCTCATGTGGATTTGACGTGTCCTATCAGACCTCCTTGGGCCTTCTGGTACTTGTGCAGGCTCAACAACTTCTTGTTGATTCAACTGCGGTTCCATATCATGTACAATGCTATTCTGTGGGCCTTGAATTTCTTCAAGTTGCATTGTGCTCCCACTGGTTCCTTTAGAAATAAACTCTTTTTCCAAAAATACACCATTCCGAGACACAAACACTTTGTTCTCAGATGCATTGTAGAAGTAATATCCTTTAGTTTCTTTAGGATATCCCACAAAAAGGCATTTATTAGATTTGGGTGCTAGTTTATCTGAGATTTGACGTGTCACAAAAGCATCACAGCCCCAAATCATAAGAAAAGACAAACTAGGAGTTTTTCTAGTCCATTTCTCATATGGTGTCTTTTCAACTGCCTTTGATGGAACTCTATTCAAAATGAATGCAGCAGTTTCTAAAGCATATCCCCAAAAAGAGATTAGAAGATCAGATTGACTCATCATAGATCGAACCATATCCAATAGAGTTTGATTTCTACGTTCAGACACACCATTCCATTGTGGTGTACCTGGAGGAGTCAATTGTGAAACAATCCCACAATCTCGAAGATGATCTGTAAATTCTTAGTTTAAATATTCACCACCTCGATCAGATCTTAGTGTTTTAATATTTTTACCAAGTTGATTTTGTACTTCATTCTTGAAAATTTTGAACTTTTCAAAAGATTCAGATTTATGTTTCATTAGATAGAGATAACCATATCTACTAAAATTATCTATGAAAGTTATGAAGTATTGAAAACCTCCTCTAGCAGTTGAGCTTAATGGTCCACATACATCAAAATGTATTAGGCCCAATAAGTCATTAGCCCTCTCACTCTATCCATTAAAAGGTGTTTTAGTCATTTTTCCAAGTAAACAAGATTCACATGTATCAAATGATTCATAATCAAATGAATTTAAAAGCCCATTTTAGTGTAGCTTTGAAATGCGTTTCTCATTTATATGGCCTAAACGACAATGCCAGAGGTAGGTCAATTTTAAATCATTAGATTTAAACTTCTTTGTATCAACGTTATAGATTGGCATTTCATTAGTGTCTTCGGCATCTAAAACATAAAGTCCACTAGTGCATGGAGCATATCCATAGAAAATGTTATCCTGATAAATACTGCATTTATTATTCTTAATAATAAATTCAAATCCTTTCTTGTCCAAACAAGAAACAGAAATAATATTCCTACACAAAGTAGGTACATAATAACAACTTTCTAAAGATAAAATAAGTCCACTAGGCAAAGGTAACTCATAAGTTCCTATAACTAAAGCAGCAACTCTTGCTCCATTGCCAACTCATAGGTACACTTCGCCTCTTGCCAATGATCTACTCCTTTTTAGACCCTGCACATTTGTACAAATGTGAGATCCTGATCCAGTATCTAATACCCAAGAATCAGAAGCAGAAGTAGATAAATTTAATTCTATAACATGAATACCTGAAGAGGTAGTCTCACCACCCTTTTTCTTCTTCAGATCATCCAAATAGAGCTTGCAATTTCTTTTCCAATGGCCTGGCTCATTACAGAAAAAACAAATTCCTTCCTTTGTTTTGGGTTCAGCTTTGGATTTGGGCTTGGGCTTGGGCTTGGGCTTCTGAAAGCCTTTAAAGACCTTGCCCTTGCCCTTTCCAACCCTTTTCATCCCCTTTCCCTTATTGACCATGAGAACATCCTTGGTGTTACTCTTGATGTTCTTTTCAGCAGTTTTCAGCATCCCATGCAACTCTGAAACAGTCTTCTCCATACTATGCATATTGAAATTCATAATGAAGCTATCATAAGCTTCAGGCAAAGATTGGAGAATAATATCCATAGCTAGTTCTTGTTCAATCTTGAGACCAAGCTTGTCCAAGTGATCAAGATGACCCTTCATCTTGAGAACATGAGGACTGACATAGCCGCCAGTAGTCAACTTGCAGGAAAGTAAAGCCCTGATGGTATTGAACCTACATTTCCTTGAGATGGCCTATCATAGTATAAGCCTCCATTTCCTTCAGTTGCTTTTGCAACTCAGATTCCATACATCCAAGCATGACACAAGTGACATCAGTAGAATCATTGAGATGCTTGGTATAAGCATCCCTTTGTGCTCTAGGAGCATTGGCAGCTGGTTCCTCAGGCATGGGTTGATCAAGGATGTATTCCTTTCTCTCATGCCTAAGAACAATTCTTAGGTTTCTGTACCAGTCAAGAAAATTAGTCCCATTGAGCTTATCCTTCTCAAGGATCGATCGTAGTGACATGGTAGGTGTAGTGTTTGAAGTCATTATCTACAACAAATATATGCAAAGTCCATTCAGTATTTTATTAAATATTTATAAGGCATAATAAAAAACTCCCACTAAATTTACTCAAATCAATAACCCTCTAAGTTAATTTTAGAAATTTTAGTGGGCCAAGATCCATATTTCACCATACTCTAAGTGAGCTTTGGCTCATGACCTAAAATATGGTTATTTAGGTAGATAACTCTTATCAATTACATCTCATGTAACTCTTGGATGGTATGGGATTTGACATCACATGTCATGGCTAAAAATCCCATCTAATGCCCTAGGTCCAAAACCATTTTGATAACCTAGTTAAGTCAAACCATATCAAACGTTTGGATAGCACCATTATCCAACTTGCCTTCCCCAGATAAATTTATACACCCTGCTTTGGCAGGCTCATATATAATAATCTAAGGATTGACAAGTGTTGAACTTATGGAAGGCATTATAATGACTTAATATTAAATGAGGGTTCATCTTTATTTAATCATATTCAGTTATTGTTATGTTATATTGCATGGCATCATATGGCATCACATACATGGCATCACATGGCATCGCATACATAATAACAAATAAATAAATGTGACATAGCATGGCCCAAATCTAAGTTGATCTTCATAAGCCAATATGAAGATCAATGGTCAAACCTAGGTAATATTACAATTACAAATTGAGCCTCCAACTTAGATCTCCATCTTCTACCATGGATCTCCCTTTTTGGTTCCCACCTTGGATCTCCATCCTGGGCCTCCAACTTGAATTGCACCATGGGTCTTGATTTACAAAAATTATTGTTATTTATTCTACACTTTTCTAATAAAAAAAATACAACAAAACAAAAATGACTCGTAGGCCGTATTTAAAATTACAACCCATAAAAATAAAATCCAATCACATTGGTCTGAGGGCCATGCTATGCACCATGCATAAAACAACAAACATGTATAACATAATAATCTATTTAGTTATTAAATCCAATCATTATGTTAAAAATAAACTAATGTGACAATTCTTTTGGGGTCAAGGGGCAGCGCCCCTAGTGGGGTTCCAAGGGGCAGCGCCCCTGGCGGAGTCCGGGGGCAATGCCCCAGGTGGCGGGTCCGACGGTAAACACTTTACCTTAGCTCTTCGGTGAGTTGCCTTTCAAATTTCTGAACATTAATGAATTTTCGTAATCAAATTACTATAAAATCAATTTGTTCAAAATAGACAAAAACGCTCAATTAAAACATCCACCTTAAAACCCTTATTTGCGTCAAGGAAGCAATTAACCAATTTTCGTAATCATATTACTAAATCAGTTTGTTGCTTAAAAACATCACTTTTTTGTAAACATTTTACAATCTGAAAAATTCGTTCAAAATAGATCAAAATATTTTTTTTTATTAAAACAGACGCATCCATTAAGAAAACCCTAATTTGTGTAATTAAAATTACAGCTTGAACGAATCTATAGAAAACATATCCATTTTGCATAATCTGTTTAACATTTAAATAGATTGCCCTTAACACATAATCTGCATAATCACAAAATTTATGTTTCAGATTTAATTAAAAATGATTTTCCTAATCAAATAGAAAATGTTTTTCTAATTAAAATAGGAAACAAATAAGCTGCTTCAATTAATCATATTAATCAAAACAGAATACATAACAGATTTAAATCCTTAAGTGATTAGGTTTTTGAAAACAGAATTTCTGTTTCAGATTTAATTAAAAACGATTTTCCTAATCAAATAGAAAACGTTTTTCTAATTAAAATAGGAAACAAATATGCTGCTTCAATTAATCATATTAATCAAAACATTATTCTTAATTCGTTTTTCATAAAAACATCATACAAAATTCATTTTCATGAAACAACATTCTTAATTCATAAAATCATAGGCTGCTTTTAGTTTAATCACATTAAACCATTACAAACATTAATCAAATTAATGTTTAATTCCATTTTCAAATAGATTACCCAGAATTTTCACAAAACAAATCAAAACCCCTTTTCAAAATGAATCTTAAACCCTAACATATATCACATATACACAGAATCAATTAATTGAATTAATATTCAATTCATAATTTTATCATGCGCATTCTTTTACTTTTTTGGAGACTTGGGCTTCTTGTCATTGAACAATCCACAATTAGGCAGTCTGTTCTAAAAGTAGAAGAAACTACTTAGATTGGGTGGGTGTTTAATTATAAAACTGAAATATCACTAGTGAGGTGTTTAAAGAAAAAATCATACATTGTTTTCCCAATTGTTTTGTACACATTACCATTTAAGTGTAGAGCCAAATCATATTCACATCCCATATAAAATTATTCATCAAACATATTCCACACCCACCAATTAACAAGATAAACTAATTAATCTACACAAACACTACATACCCAATTAATGTAATACACTAAAGCTTTAGTTTAATTTTTTAGTTTGGTACAATTTAAAGAGCATAATAAACAAGAAATGAAGAAACAATATTTTATATATGTGTGTGCATGGGAAAACCATCAATTCTATAATGAATTTTAAGCCACTTATCAATTGAATCCTACTTTGAAAGTCATTTCAATTTGCTCATTCAACTTTATAAATTGTGTCAATTCTATCCAATTTTATTTAAAGGACCTAAATGTATTTTTAAAAATTACTTTTAGATCCCTATAAATGAATTTGACACTTATTAAATTATTTTATCCTCTTTTTCCTATAAAAAAAATAAAATGTAAAAAAATATTTTTAAATTCTAATTTTATCATTCTTGACCTAAATTTAAAAACTCTTTCTAAATATTTTTGATAAATTTTTAATTTTCCACTAAAAATTCCTAAATTTTAATTATTTTAAAATTTACTTCTTAACTATAAACCATATTATTTAGAAATTTTCTTATAGAGGTCAAACCTAAAAAGTATTATATTAAAAAACTAAAATTTTGAGATACTAAAAATATTAGTTAAGAATATAAAAATTATTTAGTTTTTAATTGGAAAATATATAAAAAAAGAAATTAGAATTTTATTAATATTTATAGTAATAGTTAAAAGTGCTTGCTTTATTTATTTTTATTTTTATTAATATTAGTCTATATAATAAATTGATGCACAAGCTATCATTTTTTTTCTTATTATTTTTAATTGATTCATAAAAGTTAAAATTCATGTAAAAATTTTAAAAAATTAACTTTTAAATTTATTTCAAAAATAGTAAAATTAAAATTTGTAATAATTTTCAAATTTTATCTTCTTAAAAAAGAAGAAACAAATTGAATAAGTATCAAATTTATTTTATAGGAATCTAAAAGTAATTTTTAAAAATACAATTAGACCCTTCAAATAAAATTAGATAGAATTGGTCTAATTCATAAAGTTAAAGGAGCAAATTGAAATGACTTTTAAAGTAGAATTTTGTAATATCCCTTCACCCATCATAATATTATATGAACATATACATCACTCTTATTTGAACACGTGCATTTCACATGCATTACATATCATATATATGGAAATATAGAATATAACATAAGCATTACTTGTATAGAAATTAAGATAAGGATAGAAATAGTGAAGATTAAACATTAAGGGTTTAGTTGAGAAAATAATTAATTAGTTAGAAGTAATAAAAAGTAAGATTGAGGGTTAAAAAGGGAGTAGCTTTTGAAAAAAACAAAAATAAATAGAAGGGCATTGGAACAACTAGATAAGAATAAAAGAAAAGTGAAGCGAAGGAAGGAAAAGGGAAAGTCAAGAAGAAGAAGGAAGGAAAATGAGAGAATTCTAGGTTTTTCTAATTTTGGTAAAGGTAAGTGATTTCGTATTATTTTCTTAAGTAATTCTTCGTTCATGACAAGCTAATCATGGTAATTAGAAAGAATTAAAAAGGAAATAAGTTAATTGGTTTTGATAATGAAAATAGTTATTTATACTGAGAATTCTAGATTACATCTGAAAATTACACTCCAGTTTTCATGGTCATAAAAGAAAAATTAGGGGAATTGCAAAACATGAAACTTATAGGTTTATGTCTCATATTTTTTCCTTTAAAAGGGTTTTGTCAAATAACAATTATGTAAAATTCTATGGAAGTTTATTTCCAACAGGTTCGTGTAGCAGTTCTGGTAGGCTACCTGATATTGATTAGTTATTTTAAGAATGTTAGAGATGGATTTAGGCAAAGTGATAAATATGAGTTTTGTTCCTATATATGTTATCTAAAATCCTTTAAAACAGTTTAGTGAGATAATATGTATGTAATAATAAATCATCCTTGGAGTGACGCTAATTCTATTTGCTACACTTGCAAGCAGTCTGATTTTGCCCAATTAATATGAAGACATTAGAGACTGAATTACATGATTTATAAAACATGAAATTTTTTCCTCTATGTGTTATTGAAGTTCTTAAAAAATTATTTTACAATTAGACTTGTATAACTTGAGAAATTCTGAACTGAATGAGACATGCTCAAACTGTTTCAATGCCAAATATAGGTTTGAATTCAAAATTTCACCATTAATTTTGCAGAGCTTATATTGTGCTGATTTTTGAATATTTTGTAGCTCTATGTGAATATGTTTTAAGAAAAATTAGTTAATTAATTTGAAGTTGTATGGTGAAAGTTATCTACTTTTAGGTCTAGAAAGGTCCAGCTGTGTATGTACAAGATTCAAGGAAAAATTTAAAAATTCACCATAAATTTGGTAGTATTTAGTTTAATCTAGAATTTTGATATGTTATACTCTCAAGTGTCTAGTTTTATCAATAAAAATAATTAGATAATTTAGGACTATATAGAAAAACTTATTAGCTTCCTAGTGCAAATGCATCATAATATTATTTGTATGAAAAATGCTAATCATTACATAAAAAGCATGAAAATTCATATGAGGCACAATTATTTTATTTTAATTAAAAATAAATGTTATATTCTAGGCTCTCAAAATATTACTAAAGTTTGAGAAGGCAATACGAATCATGTTTAAATTTTTTATTACCTAAGGAGGTGAGTATATACATCAATTAGATTCTGATGTGCAATTATGTGATTATATAAACATGAATGTGGAATTTGTGACTTGTAGCTTGATTGAAATATGTTTCCTATGAAACTTCAATTAAGTTTCTCTATGTCTTCTTACATGAGTATTGATGGATTATAAATTATTTATGCTTGTGCTTATGCGAATATACGACAAATGATAAATCTATGATTATAGTAATTACTTGTTATATACATTGGCATTTAAACATTAGCATATGGATATAAGAGGACATTGTGACCATCTTGATTAATACTTTCAAATCATTTGGCAAATGTTAATGATTAAAGGATATCACTTGATTCACTTGTTATATGCTAGCCAGCAAAATCAATTGTCATTTGTCACTTATTTCAAATGAACCCGGGTGCGGTATTGTCTTGCAAGGTGACAACAAATAAAAGGAACCAAAGCATATGCGTTTGCTATATTTTAATCTTATATTTGTTTTATAAGATGTTTGAGCTAATTTTAGAGATGCCTTTAGAATTTAATTGATGTTTATATTCATTGAGTCACGACTCATCAAATCGTAATTATTTTTCAAGTTGAGAAGTCTAGTTTTAGGCCATTTTAAATCATGAAGCATGGTAGTTAAATCATGGAGCATAAGTTGTTGGTCATACCCTCACTCTCTCTCTTTGTAACATAAATATGCTTACTAGTTAATGTAAATGTTTGTTTGTATGTATTTATATACACATATATATGTATAGTAATTGCATGTGAAAAAATGATATTTAGTAATAATAATATGAGATATCATGATGTGTAATAATAACAACTGTATAGGATGTTACAAATTTAATTGATAATTGGTCTAAAGTTGAGAATATATATATATATATATATATATATATGTGTGTGTGTGTGTGTGTGTGTGTGTGTAATAATAGTAAATGTATAGGGTGTTATATATTTAATTGATGTGCAATAATAGTAAATATATAGGGTTTCACATATTTAATTGATAATACATTATAAGAAATATCTATATTTTTAGTAATAAATAACACTAGGAAAGAGCATGAACTCGCTAAGTGTTGGCTTAGGGTTTTGAATACTTGTAAGCTAATAGATTTGTTCTTAGGATTTGGCTTAGAGTGTGAGCCTTGATAAAATACTTAGGTTGAGTATGATCCTTAGGAAAAAACTTAGTAGCTTGGTTTAAGCTTGTAAGAGTTTAATCTACACCTTGAAGTAGATTGATAGTGGATTAAAACTCTCAATAAGTGGTTAAGGAGGTGAGTAGGCTTTGAGGGATGAACCTCTATAAATCATTAGAGTTCTTATCACTCTTCTTCTTCATTTTATTTAGCTCTTACTCTATTTTTTGTTGCTATTAGGTGTGAAATAAAAATTACCTATATTTCTTAAAAAGCCCATTAAGCCCTCCCCCAATTGGCACTTATGGAATTACATTTGATATTAGAGCTTTGGTCTCCATTCTTAAAGGTTTAAGCATTTGGAGAAAAGATCATGGCCCCTATAAGTCAAGTTGTTGCCGCTCCTAATGTTCATGATCCTAGCTTCATAAGACCTATATTTTTTTATGGTATCGATTGTGCTTATTGGAGAAGTAAATTGGAAATGTTCCTAGATAGTCAAGGAGTCAATTTATGGGACATTATTGAAGAAGTTTGGAGTCCTCTAATAAAGAAGAATAATAAACGCATTGGGGTGATAATTCCTAGAAAATAATGGAGTGATGAGCAATCTAAGGCTAACTTGAGAAATAAAAAAGCAATTACCATTCACTATGGTGGTTTGAGTAAAGAAGAATATAATGGGATATAGCATTTAAGGTTGGCCAAAGAAATTTGGGAATGTCTTAAGACCAAGCATAAAGGAACTAATCAAGTAAAGAATAAGAAATTACAAATGCTAAGAAGAGAATATGAATTATTTAAAATAAAGCACAAGGAGAAAGTTAGTGAGATGTATGGTAAACTTATTACTCTTATTAATTATATGAGGAAGCTTAGCAAAAAATTCTCAAAGGAAGATGTCAATAATAAAATACTTGGGATGATTTTAATGAGTCTAGTGATAATAACACCAATAATAAAGTTGCAAATCTTTGCTTCGTGGCTTTAGAAGAATCTACAAATGATGAGGTAACTCTAGACTTTGAATCTAATGATGAAATGCTACTTGCTTGTTAGAAATTAATGCATAAATGTGATAAATATTTAAATAGAATTAATTCACTCAAAGAAATGGTAAATGCACTAGAAGAAGAACTTGAGAATCAAGAACCTATAATGAAGAGTTAACTAATTCTTTGAATGAAAGTAATTCCAAGAAAATTGAGATTGCAAATGAAAATGCAAAACTTATTTAGCAAAATATGTTTATAGAAAATGAAAATGGCAATCTCAAGGAATCCATTTCTAGATTTATTAGAGGAAAGGAACTCATAGATGAAATAATTTCCATGACTTCCACTCCCTTAAAATCCAATAGTGGAATTAGTTTTGAAAATGCTCATGCTAGCTCTTCAAAGAATGTAAATCCTAGAACTCAAATTACAAAGGTTTATTAAAGACCTAATCTTAAAACTAATGGACCTAAAAAGCCTAATGGTTATAAGACTAACAACTCTAGAGCAAATAACTCAAGAGGACTTAAGCCTAAGAGATCCAATCATGCTCATTCTCATAGTTTTCATAGTTTTAAAACGAAAGAGCATACACCAAATGTTAGATATCATTATTGTGGTTTGATGGGACATAAAAATTCTAGATGTTATATAAGAAAGACTCATTTGGGTTACGCAAGTGATAAATCTTTCAATGCTAACCCCCAAGGACCCAAATATATTTGGGTACCTAAAATGAGATGAACTATATCCTTGTAGGTGTTCTTGGAATCCATAATATGCAAAGATAATTAGTATCTAGATAGTGGATGTTCAAGGCATATGATCGGGAAGGCCAACCTCTTCACACATTTGGAAATGAAGAATGGAAGCAAAGTTACATTTAGTGATAATGCCAAGGCTAAGATTGTTGGCATTGTTTGAGTTGGTAAGAAAGACTTTACTTATATTGAAAATGTCCTTTTAGTTGATGGCTTAAAGCATAACCTACTTAATGTTAGTCAATTATGTGATAAAGGAAATAGAGTGACTTTTAAACCTAAGGAATGCTTTATAACTCATATGGAAGAGAATGAAGTCATTTTCAAGGGTGAAAGAGTTAACAATGCTTATACTACTGATTTAAGCTCTTTGACTAACCAAAGTGTTGAGTGCTTTGTTGCTATTAAGGATGAGACTTGGATGTGGCATAAGAGACTTGGTCATGCTAACATGGAGCTCATTAGATATCTAAGCAAGGGTGATAATGTCATTGGCCTACCCAAAGCAAAATTTCAAAAAGACAAAGTATATGGAGCATAAATGTGTAAGCAAGTGAAAAGTTCCTTTAAAGCCAAAAACAAGGTAACTTCTACTAGACCTCTTCAATTATTGCATATGGATTTATTTGGTTCTTGTAGAGTTGCAAGCCTAAGTGGTAAGCATTATGCATATGTCATCATTGATGAATACTTTAGATTCACTTGGGTACTCTTTCTTACTCATAAGGATGATAGTTTTGAAGCTTTTAAAATGTTTATAAAAAGAATTCAAAATAAAAAAGGTTTTAAAATTTCTTCTTTAAGGGGTGACTATGGAAAAGAATTTAAACATGAGTATTTTAAAACCTTTTACAATGAAATGGGAATTTCACACAATCTTTCTTTTCCTAGGATACCTTAATAAAATGGGGTTGTTGAAAGAAAAGATAGGGTCTTGGTTAAGATGGCAAGGAAAATGCTCAATGAGTATAATTTGCTTAAATACTTTTGGGCCAAAGCCATTAATACTGCTTGGTATCTTGCAAATAGAGTTTTTATTAGACCCATTTTAAAAAAAAAACTCCTTAGGAACTATAGAATTAAAGAAACCTAATATTTCATATATAAGGGTATTTGGGTGCAAATGCTACATATTAAATACTAAGGATAACCTTAGAAAATTTGATGCCAAAATTGATGAGGGAATCTTCTTTAGTTATGCAACTACTAGCAAGTCATATAGGGTCTTCAATAAAAGAACTTAGTGGTAGAAGAGTCTATGCACATTATTTTTTATGAGACTAACCCATTTAAGCCAATAAAGATTATTGTTGTTGATAATAATGATGTAGGTGTTCTTAAAGAGCTAAATCAATAAAAAGGAGCAATTGAAAATAAGCAAGACATTTTCCCTCCAATTGAGTCCTCTCAAAATGTGATGGATGCTCAAAAGGAAGAATTTGTAAAGGAACAAGTGGCCCTCATAACTTCAAGTGTACATGAAGGCCTATCTAAAGAGTGGCACTTCAAAAAAGACCACCCTAAGGACTTAATCATTGGTGAGCCATCAAAAGGGGTAACTACTAGACACTCTTTTAGAAATTTAAATAGTCTTGCCTTTGTCTCTCAAATTAAGCCAACGAACATTGATGAGGCCTTAAATGATGAAAGTTGGGTTCTTGTTATGCAAAAGGAACTTAATTAATATGAGAGAAACTAAGTATGGACTTTAGTCATTAGACCCAAAAATTATCCTATAATTGGCACCAAGTGGGTTTTTAGAAACAAACTTGATGAACTAGGTGCAATTACTAGGAATTAGACTAGGTTGATGGCTAAAGGCTATAACTAAGAAAATGGTATAGACTATGATGAAACATTTTCTCCGGTTGCAAGATTAAAAGCAATTAGAATGCTCCTTGCATATGCATCATAAATGAATTTCAAACTTTTTCAAATGGATGTAAAATGTGCATTTTTGAATGGTTTTATTGAGGAAGAAGTCTATGTTGAACAACCTCATAGTTTTGAGCAATATGACTTTCCTAACCATGTATTTAAACTGTCAAATGTTTTGTATAGTTTAAAGCATCTTCAAAAAGCTTAGTATTAGAGGTTGGGTACATTTCTTTTGAAAATGATTTTTCCAAAGGTAGAGTTGATACCACACTTTCAGTAAAAAGCATAAAGATAGCATTCTTATTGTGCAAATATATGTGGATGATATTAGTTTTAGTGCTACTAATGAATTTTTATATGAAGAATTATCTAAGTGCATGAAGAGTGAATTTGAAATGAGCATGATAAGAGAAATTAAATTTATCCTTGGATTACAAATAAAATAATACATAAGTGGAATCTTCATCAATCAAATAAAGTGCACTAAAAACTTGCTTAAGAGATTTGGAATGGATGGGGCAAAAGCTAATAACACTCCTATGTGCACCACCATCAAACTTGACAAAGATGAGAATTGCAAGAACATTGATGAAAAGAAATATCAAGGTATGATTGTTAGTCTTCTTTATCTTACCGCAAGTAGGCTCAATGTTATGTATGTCGTGTGTATGTGTGCTCATTTTTAATCTTCTCCTAAAGAGTCACATTTAAATGCGGTCAAAAGGATTTTAAAGTATCTTGTTGGCACATCTCATTTAGGACTTTGGTATCTTAAAAATGCATAATTTAATCTTATTTCCTATTCAAATATGGACTATATCGGGAATATCCTAGATAGAAAAAGTACTTTTGGTGCTTGTCAGTTTTCAGGAAATTCCCTTATTTCTTAGTTTAGTAAGAAACAATTTTTAGTTGCATTTTCTACTACCAAAGCGGAGTATATTACCCCTATTTGTTATTGTGCTCAAGTCTTATGGATTAAACAATAACTCATGGACTTTGGATTAGTTCTTGATCACATTCCAATAAAATGTGATAACATTAATGCAATAAACTTGTCCAAGAATCTAATTCAATACTCTAGAACTAAAAAAATTGACATTAGGCACCATTTTTTGTGTGATCATATGCAAAAAGGTGAAGTTTTATTGGAATTTATTGATACAACTAACCAATTTGCTGATATATTCACTAAGCCTCATTATGAAGAAAAAATGAACTTCATTAAAGGAGAAATTTGCATGTTAAATGGTAACACTTTATGATATGCGTTTGATTATAGCATTATAATTAATTGATTTAACCATGAGTGGAAAATTTATTGTATCTTTGATCCTTGATTGATTGTGATGCAATATTAAATTAGTCCTAGTTATGTTTAAGGAGGCTCAACCCAAGTTCAAAAGCTTGATTTTAAAGAATCTAATTTTAATTCATGATCATGATGAATCTGTCATTATCTATGAAAGTTCATTCCTTGATTAAAATAGACTCATGTTTTATTAATATTTTTTAATTTTCATGATTATAAAAATATCATTCCTAGTTATGATTCATCAGCACCCTATCCTTGATGCATTCAAGTTAATTTTTATTTGGACAAACTGTTGCATTAATTAGCTTTAACAATGGCAAAAAGAATTTTTCATGAGTCCTGACATATTCTTCATCACTTGTGATGCATTTTAAATAAGTGTTGAGGTATTTAAAGCATCTTAAGAGCACTAGGGTTTCATAATCCCCTTTCTAGTGCTGCCCTCTCTCATCTTTCCCTTTTTTTTGCTTTAACCTAATCTTCTCTTTCTTTCCTAGTTTAATCTACTGTCCTGTCATTTTTATTTTTTTTATCTCTCATCCCTTCATCTTATTGAAATTAAAAATTCAAGGATACCAAATTGGTCCCCCTACTTTGACCGCACTTGGTGCCATGGCAACCCTAAATGCACTAACATGGACAAGCTTAAAGATGAAAGTAACAATGAAAAGAGGCCCACTAGATCATGTGTTCTCTTCATTGTGCACTAAAGAACAAAAGGATAAGTACTTTGCTCTCAATACTTGTCCAATTCTCTCTACTTGCTTATTTGATTGGAACCATGTATGTGAGTTAGGATATGAGGAGGACATGAAAAACTTACTTTAAACCATGAATTTGAGAGAGTTTGTTGAACTCCATGAACTAACCTCCCCTCCAATCACTTTAGAGTTTCTTTCTACCTTAGAAACTAATAAAGACCATTCTTTGTGTTTTCATTTGCTTAATAAAAAATACACCCTTATAAAATAAGTAGTTGGGTAAAGCACTTTGACTTTCTACTAAAGGTCACTATAGGTATCGGGATGATCCTTCATTTGATGAACACATTACTTGGAAGGATTTGATAAGGCACAACCAATTTTTCCCTAAGGCTGCTAAAAGTTCAAGCCTGAACTCATTTATTCACAAATATCTACATTATTTTATTTCATATTCCATTTTGGCTAAAGGAGGAAGCCATGGGAATCTAAGAAAATTAGAGCTCTTGGTTCTATGGTATGGTGCAAAAGGAAAAAGAGTTGTGCTATCCAAACTCTTTACTGACCAACTACTTAGCATCGCCACTACCAAGTCTAGCAAGTTAAGGGTTGGAAGCTATACTACTTTAATTAGCAGATACTTAAAAGTGGTGAATGACAATCAACATTTTTCTTTCAACATTCCCCTTTAGACTAGTAATAGACTTAATTTAGATAGTTTGGCTCATCATTTTATGGTTCACAAATTTATTATGAATAGGACTATTTACTGGCATGAGGTTGACAAATAAGGCAATATGGTTTAGTGAGACACTAATGCACCTGACTGCCAAAAGCTAGTAGAAGGAGAGGCCCTTTTGACCTCAAAGAAACACCTAAGAGTCGTAGTCCTTAACATTGATGAAGAAGAAGAACCTAGCAACCACCTGTAGCCTTTGTTAAATCAGCTCCAACTCCATTTGGATAGCAAATTCGAAGCCATTCTGACCTCTCTTATAGGCATAAAGTCTCCGGTTAATGCTATAGATCATAAGATGGAGTCCCTTGCTACTAATGTTGCTTATATGGAATTCCATCTTTTGGCCCCTTATGCTCTTCATTGAGTGTAAATATTCATATCATATCATAAAACTTTTTGGGTTTATTTACTTTTAGTTTTCAAGTCTTTATAAGAACTTGAATTGGTTGATGCCTTTCTATTTTGGGACATATTTTTATTTGCTCTATTTACTGCCTTGGACAATATTTTTACCCCATGCTTAGATCTTTTTAATACTAATAAATGGGGAGAAAGGCTAGGGTAACATTGCTAAACTTAATTATTAGGCTTAAGCTTTGTTAGTTTTTGAATATATATTATAAATATTTGTTAGAAAGCTAGGGCAACATTCTTAGACTCAATTGTTAGGCTTAAGCTTAGTTAGTTTTTAAATATATATTATGGATATATAGTTATTTATTATGAACATATTTTATGGATATTTGGTGCTTTGTTATTGTTGGATGACCGTTGAATATGAAATTTGAACTTCTGTCTTGTTAAAAGTATCATTAGTTATTGATCTTTGTTTATTGGTTATTGGATATGGACACTAGTTATCACTTTATGGTTGATTTGGCAATTACAATTGAATATTTGCTTTTGGTTATATAATTGATTTTGGTTATATTGGTTATTGATATCTTAGACCTATTTGTTTGGTCTTGCATGATCTGTGGAAAACTATGATATGCAAGTTTGAACATTAAGTCTTGGTTATAACAATGATTGTATATTGGTTATTTGTGCATCAATTCTCTCTTGTCATAGGTTATTTTTTAAAATTATGGAACTAAACTGATTTAATCATTTGATATGCCTATCTTAATTGCTTTGATCATTATGACTGTGCTTATATCATTGATAACCTATTGCCTAAATATGCAAAATGGATGTGTTTAATAATTTTTATAAATTTAATTTTAGGCTTATTTTATGGGGAAGTAATTCCTTCTAATTTTCAATCTATATTTACATAATTATTTATTACTATTAAAAAGGGGGAGATTATTGAACCTTGAGGGGTAAAATAATAATTTTTTATAGTCTCAATTAATTAAGAAAAAAATTACATTTAATCATTGTGTTTAAGTGTGTATATTCAGGTTATTTAATATTACATAAGTTAAGGAATGAAAAGTATGCATTCTCAATTGTATTAAGTCTACACACCAGTCATGAGTGGTTATAGACTCATCATGAGTATGACAAGAATGAAATCGAAGATCAAAATTTTCATAAAAAATCTAAAGTCAAAATTGGTCAACTATAATGGGAATATTCATTACAAATTATTACAAGCAAATGTCATTCATTATAAAAAATTTTGGAGCAAAATTATGAAAGTCAAAATTGTAAATTCCCTAAAATTCTTGAGAGTAGTCACCATCAGCGTCATGAGCAAATTAAAGTCATGATACACCCATCATGAGTAATAACAAGTTATCATGAGCAATGATGACCAATTCCAAAAGTGGCAGAGAGTTTCATGGCTAGATTCACCACTGATCCCTGATCATGAAAATAAGTGAATTCAAATTTCATCTTGGTGCTTCGACTGTCTTGACCAATGACAGTTTGTTATGAGTCATGATAAGTATGCAGAGGACTTTTATTTTGATGGTTCAAATGGCTTTAATTGCTTTAAATGTTCCTTTGACAACTATTTTTCTCTAAAAGGATATATATACAAGTCTGAAATAGTTAGAGGCAATCAATGAAGTTGAGCAAACATATTTAGAGCAATCTTGAGTAATTAATCTTGAATTTTTTTCTACAACCACCCAAATTCTTCATATTTAATTCTTGTTATCTTTTCTATCTCAAGAGTGTTCTTGAGTGTGGGTTGGTGAGTTTTTAATTCCTTCATTCAATAGCTCAATTATGGGTTTGAGTGAGTTGGCTTAGGGTTTTAAATACTTGTAAGCTAAGAGATTTGTTCTTAGCATTTGGGTTAGAGTGTGAGCATTAATAAAACACTTAGGTTGAATGTAAACCTTTGGAAAACACTTGAGTAGCTTGGTTTAAGCTTGTAAGGGTTTAATCTGCACCCTAAAGTAGATTAATAGTGGATTAAAACTCTTAACAAGTGGTTGAGGAGAGGAGTAGGCTTTGAGGGCCGAATCATTGGAGCTCTTATCACTCTTCTTCTTCATTTTATATAGCTCTTACTCTATTTTTGTTGCTCTTAGGTATAAAATGAAAGTTACTCATATTTTTTAAAAAGCCAATTCACCCCTCCTTTTGGTACTTGTGAAATTACACAAATCTATCACAAATAAATCCCTCAAAATTCCTCTTTCCATGAAAAAAAACAAAATTTGAGCTTTTTCTATCATTTCCTTTTTTCCCACTTAATAAAAGCCCTATAAAAACAAAAACCTAATTTTAATTAAAAAAACCATGAACATGTTTAAAAGCTCAAAACAAAATTAAACATTCTAAAAAAAAATCTAAATGTTCTTACTTCAAAGCAAAATAACATTGAATACTCTAAAAAATTAATTTTTGAATTAGAAACTTTCTTTAATGTTAGACACAAATTTGAAGCTTCTAGTGGAAAGGATCTAAGTATCAGGCATAACATCACAAAGGATCTGAGTGTTATACATGGCGATGCTGATATTGTTCAAAGTCTCTTGGTAATAGTTATGGGTGCCATAGGAGAAGTTAAAGCGGGCAATATTCATGCCAACCCTGAGAAGAAAGGAAACCAAAAAAGAAAAAAAAGGAAGAACTAAGAGAAAAAAGGAATAAAAAGATAGCCTTAAGAAGAAAGGAAACCAAAGAATAAAAAAAAGGAAGAACTAAGAGAAAAGGGGAATAAAAAGATAGCCCTAAGAAGAAAGGAAACCAAAAAAAAAAAGAACCAAAATAAAAAAGGAAGAAGAAGACATCTTTGAGAAGAAAGGAAACAAAAAAAAGTTGTATAGGGAAGGACAGCGAAAAGAAAAAACCAATGAAACGTAACTGACAGAAAAAAAGAAAAAGGGCACGCATTAAATTGTTTACAAAAGAATGACATGCATGTAATAATTTTTGAAAAAAGGTATTTTGCTAAAAATAGGATCCAAAAAGTGGTATTTTTGTAAAAATCCCTATCTTTTAATATAGGGTTAAGTATAAAAAAGTGCCATGTGGTTTCATGATTTTAGATTCGAGGGCCTATGGTGTTTTTTTTTACACTTAAGTGGCATATGATTAACAACTGTTAGCAACTAAGTAACAAAAGGCGTAACTCCATTAAATTTGCTTACATGCTAGTAGACGTGGTAGTAAACATAACCACTTGTTGCCCATCTCCTCTCCCTCTCTCCAACTAAGCAAAAAGGTTATAAAAAAAAAGCTAAAAACCCTAACTTTACATTGCTCTTCACAAACACCCATCTTTTAGCTTAAATAATTTTCTTTCAGTTGAGAAATCAAACCCAAATCTAAAATTTTTAACATAATTAACTATTAGATCTATGGAATTTATGAGCAATGGGAAATAATTAAGCTACTAACTGCTCGATTACAACTTAAAGCATCACTATCATAAGATATAAACAAGAAGAATTAGTGCTTACCCAAGCTTTCTTATGTGTGGAGTAAAACTTTGCTTAAGGAGAAAGGTATATCAAGCTTAAAATGGGTCAAGTTTGGGAAAATGGGTGTCATACCTCAAATTTGATTGTACTAAAAAAGGTCTGATGTTGAAACGAATCCTCAAAATGACTAGAGTCTGATCGTTCATAACACTTTTGAAGTGTGTAAACTTAAAACACCCAATCGACCCAACCAGTGTGCAAAATTGATCATCAGGTTATTAAGTTGTGCTCTGACCTTGCAAAATATGAATTATCGAAAAAATGAGAGGTTTATTTTGAGAAAAATCCTCTCAGAATACTCAATTTGTCGGGCTGGTGCATATTTTGTTAAATCGAGACCCAACTTCATGAAAAAATGGAAATCAATTTTGATAAAATGAACTTTGAAAACAGGTTTAGAGGGCTGCAAAACCTTTGAAAGTGGTCCTGTAATGGACCAACACAACTGAGGTATTAGTGCATATCGCTTAAAAGTGTGCGTAAACACCCCTAGGTATTATATGCTAAAATTGAAGATGAATTTAGCAAAACAGACTATGAAAACATGTTTGAAAAGCCTAAAAACCCTAAGAATCAACCCAGAACAGTGCGCATAGAACCTGGGAAGAGCACGTAGAGCGTCGAAGTACGCATGAAAAAGCACACAAGCGCGTGTGGCCATGCACCAAGCACTTGACCACACACACTATGCATGGTCATGCGCACTTGGCATGGCCACACATAAAAATCCACTTACACATGTATGACCATGCCTACACCACCCCATTCTACACATTTTTCCTATAAATAGACCCCTTTATACCCCATTTTGAGGGGGGGAAGCAAGTGAAGACACACACACACTCAAAAGTTAGTTCGATCGAAGGTGTGGGAAACCCTTTCCCATACAGTTTTTGCTCTCCTAAAACCCTTCCATTAGGTTGTTAGATCCCCTTTTCCACCAAACCCAGCCTCATCTTTGTCAAAGCATGCTTTAAAGGTATATAGTCTAGCATCATTCTACTATCATTTTGAGCCTCTCGACGAGTAAAGCTTGATAATCTCTCAAAACTAGAGCTTCAAAGTTCACATAAGCTAAGTTGAGTCTAAGGACCACATAATCATTTTAGCATGTTTACTTTACTGCACTACATTTTATTTTACTGTCGCCAACATTTGGGAATATTGTTGTGCTTGTGTGATGAGACTAGCAATCTTGCATGCTAAATGAATAATATATGCATTATTATGCTCATTTTATATCATCCTCTATTTTTGAAATCATGAAATCATATCATAAATGTCAATAATGTGAAAAGTTCATGCCCCAGAATAGAGTCATCATGCTCTCAGTCCGATGAAGATCTCATGCATCCTTTATATTATCATCATTCATCGTCATAGCATAAATAATCACTACAAGCATGATCATCCTATCATTCATCAAATAAGTTGTGTAAATGATCGTGTTATCCTTGTAGATCAATCATATTAGATTTACTTTTTTGCAATCTTTTTCTTTTCATATGTGTTTTATCAAGGAAGTGATGTAATAAAATTCTCAACTTTATTATCCTATATTTTCTGATGTACTATATGAATGCTATATAAACCGTCATCATCAAAATTAGGATGTTGCAGTAGCTATACATCGAATATCTTATAATGAGAAATAATAAAAAAATAGATGCGATCTCTCAAACCTAAAAATCTTTACTAAGGGACAATACTCATTGAGTGACTCAATGTTGTTCCTTTCTTTTCCCAATTTTCTAAAAATTAGGTGGCAACTCCATAAAATCAAAAGCGTCTCACCCCCTTGAGACCAATCACTTGTCCCTATTTGGTAAAGTTGCCATGTCCTTCAGAAAAAAAAAGAATGCCTAATCCATCCAAGTCGCTCATAAGGGGTTAGTATTAAAATGGGTTCATTCAATTGTCTTGCACTTTCAGGTTGCTAAATGGGTTCATCCTCTTGCTTTGCCATTATTGGGTTTCAAAATTAACACTTCTTTATTTCATTACGTGTCTTTTTTTTTATAGCCATGAGAGAGTTCGTGAATTTAAAGATACATCATGGTGGGCATGGGGAAAGTTCTGATAACATGGTTTATATTAAGGGTGAGATTATGAATTTAAAACATGTTGATATTGTTTACTTGTTAGTGTTTAAGCTGCAAGGTTATACAAAAGATATTGGATACAAAAATAGTATGTTAATTTGGTTTAAAGTATCTAGTTTAAGTGGTAATGAAAGCAATGAGGAGATAGAGATAGATGTGAATGTTAGTAATATGGTATATTACAATTGAGGTTGTGAATATATAGAGTTATTTTATATTGAAGTTGATGAACCTTTAAGTGTTAATTATGGAACTGGAAAAAAGAAATGGAGTCTAAGCATGTCAAAAGACTCCACTTAATCTAGCTTTTTCTAATGATAGCACTAACAATTTAAAAAATGAAGGGGATGATGAGGGTGAGGGTGAGGATGGTGATGCAGCTGGTCTTAATAGGTCTAATGAGAGTTAGGTTGAGGGTGTTGATGTAGCTGATGAGGGTAAGGGTGTGGATGGTGAAGCAACTGGTCTTGATGGGTCTGATGAGAGTTAAGAAGAGGATGTTGATATAGCTTATGAGGGTGAGGGTGTGGATGGTGATTTAGTTGGTCTAGATGGGGTTAATGACTCTGAAGATAGTGATTATGTAATGAGTAAGGTTAGTTATAGTTCAAGTGAAGTTGATTTAGAATGTAGTGAAACTAGTTGGCTATATGATGATTTGGAAGGCAATGATGATAATATATTTAGTCATGATGGCATGCAAAAGCAATGTGTAGATGGTATGGATAGGAATACAAGGCCAAGGGCTAATGGAGGAGCAGGGGCTAATGCAGGTGCAGGGGCTGATGCACGGGCAGGGGGTCATGATATGGAAGCTGACCTAAGAGAAGATAATTTTAAGGAATTTAATGAATAGGTTGTTAATGATGACATGGCTAGTGTGGATGGGTTAGATCATGAACATTATCCTAACTTTGATGAAGAGAAAGAACTGAAACACCTTCAGTTGTGTAAAGGCATACAATTCATAAACATGAAAGTATGTAGGAAGGCATTAAAAGAATGGGCAGTGAAAATAGGGTATGAGTATTAATTTTTGAAGAACAATTCAAAAAGGATAACAGTCATTTGCAAGGAGAAATGTGGCCTCAAAATTAATGCATGTAAGATGCAAATGTCAACCACTTTTTAGATTAAAGCTTTTCAACTCCAACATACATGTCTAAGAGAGTAAGGTAGTAAGCTTATGGACTTTAGTTATTTGGCTAGCAAGTATCTTAAGGACTTAAGAAACAATCCAAAATGGGATGTACTTGCAATATAGAAGAAAATTCAAAGGGAATTTGGTGTTATGGTATCATTATATTGCTGCTATAGAGCAAAGAGAAAGGCTAAGCAGATTATTAAAGGGAATCATTTATAGTAGTATAAGTGATTATATGACTATGTTGAAACTATTAGAAAAACTAACCCCCCTCATACTATGGTGAAAATCAAGTGTGAAAGTGTCCATAAAGATTTATACAATGTTGGTGTCTATAGTGTTAAAAGGAATCAAGCTGATAGTAGAATCCCTCCCAATGTTCAAGTACTTGAGCATAATATGTTAGGTTTAGTGCATAAAAATAAGCATTTTTCTCAAGTATGAGACCATGGATAGGATTAAATGGTTGTTATTTAACCACACCAATGGGGGACCAACTCTTGTGTGCAGTAGGAAGAGATGGCAATGATAACATGTAACAAATTACTATAGTTGTTATGGATATTGGATGCAAATCTTTTTGGCTCTGGTTCTTAAGTATGCTTTTTGAAGATTTTGGATCTCCATAGGAAACAAGATGGGTGTTCATGTCCGACAAATAAAAGGTAAAACATAATGCTTTATTCATGTCATATTTGAGTTAATTGTATTATTTATTACTCATGTAGTAGTTTAATTTTTTTATTTAGTAATAAGGTGTTATCAAATGATGTAAATGTAGGGATCAGTTGAGGCTTTTGCACAATTGATGCCTAATGTCAAGCACAAATATTGTGTTAAACACATGGATGATGATTTTAGAAAATTATTTAGATAATTGGATTACAAGAAGAGGCTTTGGGTTGCAATAGGCTCAAGGACTATGAAGGGTTTTAAAGCTCATATGAATGAGTTGAAATATTTCAAAGATAAAGCATATGCTTAGGTCATGTCTCATGACTTTAAATGTTGGGTGAGGGCATTTTTTTTACTCATATAAAGTGTGATGCATTGCAAAATAATATCAATGAATCACTGAATGCTTATTTGCTAGTTGGCAGAGACATGCTAATTCTTAACATGCTTGAGTGGATTCAAGGAAATTAATGAAGTGAATCCATATCAAGTACACTAGTATAATGAAATACAAAAAGGGAGTTGTGTCCTAACATTCAAGACAAGTTGGAGAAGCTGAAGATTGAAGCTTATAATTATTTCTACACATCGACTGGTGACAAGAAGTACGAAGTGGACTTTTACTCAACTCAGCATGTTGTTGACTTAATTTCCAAGACCTACAGTTATGTGGGATTTATCTCATATACCATGCAATCACACAATCTCAGCCATCTATGCCAATAGAGAGAAGCCAAAATCTTATGTCCATGCTTATTTTTCAAAACAAACTTACATGGCTTTGTATAAGCATACAATAGCTCCTATCCTTAGTTAAAAAGAATGGGAAAAAATTGTGCTAACTGACATATATCCTGCTATTCTAAGAAAACTAGTAGGTAGGGAGACCTAAGAAAAAAAGAATTAGAGGTCTAGACGAACTAAGAAATCCTTATAGAGTTTCACAAGCTGGTAAAAAGATTGTTTGTGGTAATTATAGGCAAGTTGGCCATAATGTCAAGAGGTGCAAAGCTACCATTATTGGTGAGACAGCATGGCAAAGACGTATGCGTAAAAAAAACATGAACAATAAACTACAACATATGTGGCATCATCCTTAACTCAGGTATATTATTATGTTGTTTGATAATGTTAGTGTGTTTCAGCTTAATTAAAATGTACTGTCACAATTTATAATGTGATTGTGTGTCAACTTGTAGAATCAGCCTAGGCGGAGTACCCAAAGGCAATCTAGTAATATGCAAAGCTCATCCCAACCTACGCCTATTACAATAAGAGGAGTTGCAGAAGTTCGTGTGCCTTTCAGTTAACCACGAGCAGCAAAAGCACATGAGATAACACCCAAGAGATAGTCTGGATCTTATTCAACTAGGGAGCAAAGTGGTTCACATGTTGCATCAAATATTCCACCAGCAGCAAGCTTCAAAAACTTTAAAAGTGCCTCTGAACTTGCAGATTTTATGGAATTGAGGAGAAGATCAAAGAAGAAAATTTGAATATTTAAATGTGTATTACTTTTTGCTAAGTGATGATATTGCTCAACTTGTTCTATTAAGTGATTATAAAGTCTTAGCTATTTTTTTTATATATTTTGGTTAGCTTGAACATGTTGCAATATTGTAAAGGCAATGATGATAAAAACTTCTGTAGCTGTGTTTGTAACTTTTGTTTTCCTTGACCAAGTTATAAGATTGTCATGTTAATTACTTTAAAACTGGTGTTTTGTATCAGGTTACTTATATGACTAATATATTGTCATTTGAACTATCTTTTATATCTATTTATAATTGGATTCAATAACAAATCCACATAACTGTCCATGGACATAATTGCACTTTTTCATAAATAACTATTTGCATTAGAGATTAAACACCTTACAAGCTTTTTCATGCAAACCTTACATCAAACACCTTATATGCACATTTTATCAGGCTTAGATACATATGATACCCACTGCACACATCAACACAAATAGCACAAAAAAATGCACAACAATAACATTTTGGCTTTGGTTTTTTCTTCATGTCACCATCTACCATTCCTTTCAGTCTACTAATTTCTTCAAATGCTTTGCTTAAATCTCCTTCTAAGTCATTTAGATGCTTTTTTGCAACTCCTAATTTTGCTTCTAACTCAATTGCTTGCACCCAGCATTCAAGAATTTCATCTTCCCATATTTGCCCCTTTGATGTTGCTCCTATTTTCTTTTCATTGATCCAGTTAAGAAACTCACAAGCTTCAACACTTGGAAATAAGGGACAACCCCTAAATTGTCTCCTTTTGTTGTTGAAATAGTCGACATCTTAATCATTGTATTCAAGCCACAATAGCATTTCTTCTCTTTCCTTTGCAATTCTGAGAAGGTAGAAGCAAACCAATAAATCCTTTGCAATTCTTGGTTTAAGTATTAGAGGGCTAGAGTTTTAGACAATTTCAATTAGGGTGATAGGTCGAAGGGAATTTAGGGATTTTATGTTTAGAAATTTTTCAAATTATGATTATTGATTTTTTTTTAAAACTTTATTGCTTATTAGGATAGAGATTGGGTATAACCAAACTAAATTGAATCCACATCTGCTACCACATAGGCAGATTTAACAGAGTTATGCCTTTTGTTACTTAATTGTTAACGACTGTTAATTACATGTCACTTAAGTGAAAAAAAACCACACACCCTCGAATCTAAAACCATAAAATCACATCGTAATTTTTCATA
Organism: Mallotus nudiflorus; assembly: GCA_947683625.1. Taxonomy (NCBI): domain Eukaryota; kingdom Viridiplantae; phylum Streptophyta; class Magnoliopsida; order Malpighiales; family Euphorbiaceae; genus Mallotus; species Mallotus nudiflorus. Next base: position 1,677,830 of record CANTUR010000133.1, on the reverse strand, counting down.
CTTTAACCCTTTAATATATATATATATATATATATAGATTATTCAAAGGCTTTGGGCCTAACAGACTCGACATTGGAAAGTGACATGTTATTAAAAATTCACTAATTTAATTCACGTCTTTATTTTCTCTTTCTTATAAAAATGAATAAATAAAGGTTCTAGTAAGCGACAACTAGCTTAACCAAAACTTCAGTTTAAAAGAATAAAAATAATATCATATAGGCGGAAACACTTATAATTCAGTAAAAGAGTGATGATTTTTATCCGCCTTTAATTTCTTCTGCATCAATAAAACTATATAATGCGATGATGTGGTGGTGTCTTCTATAACAACACCAACATGTAAACGGATAACTTCCAATCCAATTTTAACTAATTTAAGTTTAATTTATTTATAATCAGATTCAATTCCTTATTTTATTTAGTTGTTCGCCCTGCTTTTAAAACATTTAAATGATGCCTTAAAAAATTTTAAAAATATTATTATATTATTATATTTTATAAAAAATATTACTTTGTTCCAAACATATATTGTTAAATATAATGGGTGTTACTTGGGAAAGGCTTAGTTTTTCTCTTTGGGTTTTACTCCCTCCTTTGCAACCATTGTTGTTGTTTTTTTTTTTTTTAGAAATTTATATATTATATATATAATATCAAATTATTAATACACTAAAATTATGAGCTAACTCACAAAATTTTTATTTAAACTTAACTTATTCATAAATTTTATAAATCAAATTTTTTTAATTTAAATTTAATATTTTTATTAAGGAAATTTCAATGTATGAATTTGAATGGATTTGCCACTTAGGGCTGAACACAAGACAAGGAAAATACCAAATCAAATCGAAATTTCGAACTAAAAAAATATTAAAACCATTTCAAACTGAATAATTTGAATCTTGAATTGAACTGAACTAAAGTTCAAAACTAATTTGGTAATATACTGGATATTTAAAAGAAATTGAATTGAGAACCATACCAAAGTCGTACCAAACCAAACTAAAAACTGAATATAATACCAAATATTAATTTAATAAGTAATACATAGATATTAATAAATAGTAGTAAGCAGTAACTTAATTATATACTTTTAATTATATTTTCAAGTAATATACATATATATAATAATATATGATAAAAATTAATATGTTTTGTGATTAAAATATAATAAAAAAATTATTAACAAAATATTTTTAGTAATTTTATTATTATTAATATTATTATCATTGCTACTACTACTCCTAGTACTACTATTGTTGTTGTTATTATTATTATTATTACTACTACTACTACTCAATTAACAAATAAAAATATGAAATGTCTATTATATTATAATTTGAACTTAAAATATAAAAATTAAAAATTCACATTGTATAGTTTAAAATAATTTAATTAATAAATAAGAACGTAAAATGTCAATTATAACATATTTTAAATTTAAAATATGAGAAATAAAAAATTAATTATTATTATCAACAAGTAAAAATGTGGAATGCCCATTATATCTAATCTTATTAATTTTTAATTAAAATATGTTGTTGTTATTATATTTAATAACTTATTATTATTATTATTAAGTAATATAATCTTTTTGATATTATTTAAAATTAATGAGCTAAATAATATTATTATAATCATTATATTGCTACATAATAATATATAGACATATATTACAGATAATTAAAATGACGTAATTTTGTTCAAAATTACGTCGTTTCGATTAAAGTAAGTAGTGACCCTTAAAATAATAATAAGAGAAGATAATTTAGTTTTATTAATTGAAATATATTACTATTATTGTATTTAATAATTTAGTAATTATTATCATTATCAAGTAATTTAATCTTACTGATATTATTTAAAACTAATGAGATAAATAATATGAATGATTATTATTATTATTATTATAAAAATGACAAAATTTTACCCAAAACAATGTCTTTTGATTTGTAGATAATAAATTTAAATTTAATTAATAATATAAAATTTACTATTACATAAATTTTCAATTTCCGTTTTGGACCATATCATACTGATTCGTTTCAATAGAACTGAATTTTCATACTGAACCGTCTTGAAAAATAGGATGATATCGTATGAAAAATTTTAAATTAGATACTAATGCTGAGAATTTTATTTTTAAAATCTTTAAAATATAGTATGATTCCGGAAATTTTAAATTTCCGAATTTTTTCAACCCTTACTCACCTCTACCATTGTTTTTACAGCCTAAAAAGCTGCTTGACTTCACTATCTTTCTTTCATTTTGAGAAATGCTAAAAACATTACAAAATTTTTTAACACTTATTTCATCATTAGTCTATTTTTTTTTATTAAAATTACTATTTAAAATATCATTTTAACAAAAATAAGATAATATTCAAATGACCTATAACAAGAATAATAATTTTTTTTTTTATGAAAATATTAATAAGATGGAACCAAAAGAAAATGTTAAAAAAAATTATATGATGTGATTCTTTTCAGCAATTTTTGGTTTAATTTATTAGTTTCCCATCCAACAAAGAAAACCAAGCGACTGACAGTGGAAGGTGCAAGGAAATTGGCCCTGTAAGACAAAATAGTTCCACTTTAGGGGTGAGGCACTAGAAAATTGATCGCCTAATTTCATGTATGACCACAGCTAGTAGTTTTGGGTTTTGTTACAAGTCAATTTGTTGTCTGCCACATGTCTGCCCCTTTATATATATATATGTATATATATATATATATAAATATTTCTAAACAACACTTATATTTTTATTAATTTAAATCTTTTATTTTAATTGTCATTGTTCCATACCATAATCTTGTTCAATATCTTGTTTTAAAAAATAAAAATCATGTTCAGTATCTCTACCTATTGGAAGTTCTTTTAATAAATAAATAAACGATTCTCTAAATCAACTTTAAATAAGTAGAGAACTATATTAGTTATGTCATCTATTTAGTGGGTTGCATTGTGATATATTTTTTTTTTTGTATTATGTTTTGTAATAGAAACTTGGGCCTAATTAAACCAGACTACTCTTTTGCTTATGCCAATTACTAATTGTTGTAGGTGACACGGAAGAGCCTATTGAAAGAAGGAAAAAAAAAATTCAGGAGTAAATGGAGAAAATCATAGAGATAATATCCAAATCTTCGTCTATAGGTCATTGAGTGGCTCCTCATGATGTTTCCAATAAGCACAATTGTTAAAAAAGAAGGCTTTCTTATCATTATATTACTAATGTTTGACAATATATATTAGAATATAGGTATATTTATAAGGAAATAAGTAAACATATTATCCTATAATCAAGCAACTAATTCTAAATCTAACATTTGTCAGCAATATCATATCCCACAATTAACTCTTTAGTTCCTATCACTTTCCCTTGAGTTGGAGTATGAATATTTCACATACCTAACTTGCATAAATAATAATTAAACACTCTGCTAGATACCAATGAAGGAGTAATCAAGTGATAAATTCTCTTCAAGGGCATTATGAGGTGTAGAGCTGGATTCCTGTCGTCATCGGTTTAAAAGGGGAGTGTTGCCCCCTGTTGTACAACCCATCAATACTAAGGTCATATGACCTCCTAATTTACCAAAGAAAAAAAACACTCTACTAGATACAGTCTTAGTAAGTATATTAACAAGTTGATCTTCAAGCTTCACAAATGGTAATGCAACGATCTAGCTTCAAGCTTTTCCTTAATAAAATGTTTGTCATCTTCTATGTGTTTTGTTCAATCATGTTAAATTGGGTTACAAGCAATCTCAATAGTTGAAGTATTATCATAATATATATTCATGGCACCTTGAGGATCAACACCCAATTCTTTTAGCAATTTCTTTAATCACAACAATTCACATACTTCAAAAGGCATACCACTATACTTAGCTTCAGCACTAGATCTTGCTACCACTAGTTGCTTTTCACTTCTCCAAGCTATATAGGTGGCCAAGTTCATATGAAGCTAGTAAATAATAGTGTGAAAAGCAAACATTATGACAAAGGATGCAGTAATTGTGTTTATCTACATCACAAAATAAATCATTCTTAGTGATAATAAAAAACACATGGTAGCACAAGTTCTTATTGTTAACATTAATTTTTGAGTAATAAAATGATGGACATTAGGCTTGGATTTGTAGAAAAATTTTCCAAACTGCAATAAACTTTTTATTCATATGCTAATTACATATCATGTGAGGAGTTTGTACGTAAAAGTTCAAGGGCTTCTCTAGCTCGTAATTTAGTTTTGAGTTGGAGCTTTCTATATTCTTAAAAAGTGAAAGGGACATAAAGATAGGGTGTTGAGATTCCATTAGTTCAGGTGGAGATTCTATGGTCGAGACTTTGGGTCCCAGAAGGAACGAAGTAATTGGGGTTTGTTACACCGTTGGTACCATAACTTTGGGCTATGTTTCACTTTGCTACCAAAATTTTAATTTTTTCTTCTCAGTCCCAAAAATTGTATTTTTATTTTAAGTTGAAGCATCTCGAACATATCTGATCAAATTTAACATACATGGCAGCTAGAATAAACATATTTTTAATATATTTACCTCGTAAGCATCTCATTAAACAATTTATTCATCTTATTGGTCCTATAGAAAAAAAATTTACTTATGGGCCCCATAAAATAAATTTTGCCATAAAATAAAATTTTAGCAAAATTTATTTTATGGAACCCACAAGGTGATTAGACAACTTAATGGGATGCTTACATGGTAAATATACTAAAAATATACTTATTTTGGCTGTTATATATGTTATATTTGATTGGTTATATTTGAGGTACTCTAACTTAACAAAAATAGAATTTTTGTGATTGAAGAGAAAAAATTGAAAATTTGGTATCAAAGTGAAACATGGCCCTAAGTTATGATACCCATGGTGCACTAAACCCAAGCAACTGAAAATCATACTGTCACTTGCTTGTATTGAACTATGTGCTTCACATTACAGAGTCTTCCATTTCTTCATGCCTTTGGTGTTGGTAATCAAAGAAAAACATTAGAACTATTAATGCAAGCTCAAAGTAAATAAGAAGAGAAAAAAGACTAATAATCACCGTAGCAACGTCTCCAAGAATGACAAAGGGAGTTCTAAGGAGAGGGTGAACAGGGACAAAAGTGCTAGAGGACTTGTCCTTTACTTCATGATCGCCAACATTTTTCATCACCTTGAAGTATAGTTAAGAAGCTAGAATTAGTGTGTTTCTAGATGCCAAATGTAAGAACTGAAGTTGTACTTATTAATCCTAAATTGGGAAGGCTATCCCTTGAAAAAATTATAATCCGTATTGATGTTAGACAACCCTACAATCTGAGCTAATTTTAGTGCCAAATTAGTGGATAGCTCATGAATTACTATAGCATACTTGGAGATTACCTCCCTACAAGGGTGGGTGCATAACATATAAATGAGAATGATAGATATAGGTAGGAAGAAGGATGGGTGTGAAATTAATTAAAAAAAAAGAAAAGAAAAAAACCTTTGATAAGGAGTGGCTTCCAGCTGAGAGAAAAAATGATCCATTTCTTAGGAGGGGTCAGTGTTATAAAGATCCAAGCCCTTATAAAAAGGATTAGTAAGGGTGGGTGACATGCAATTGCTGCTAGCTATAACATTGGAGTCATAGGTCTTGAGTTTAACGAGAAGGTCTAGGAGAGATGTGATGACATTTTTCATTTAGGACATAATAGACAATGAGATATTATGATTAACAATTATGAAACATCCCCACCCGTCACATGCTTTTCTAAGTCTTTCATATTCAGTTGAAAAATTTCATATGTTAATGGTTGGGACACCACATGGACTACTTTTGTCCATTTTTTGTTATAAATGTTGTTGTTGCCTGTGTTCACTAATTTAATAAATAATGATGGAGTATTCAATAATGTTGAAGAAGAGGAAGAAGAAGGAAACAAGAATATATCTTATAATGCTTGTATTGTATTATTATTATTATTATAATTATTATATGAAAGGCTTTGGATCTATACAATGAACAAAGTCTGGAATGATAGACTCGACATTGGAAAGTTACATGTTATTAAAAATTCACAAAAGTGCAATTTCTCATCTTTATTTTCTCTTTCTTATAAAATAAATAAATAAATAAATATATAAAAGGGTTTAACCAAAAATCAATTTAAGATAATAAAAATAAATATGTATAAGAAAGAATAAAAACACTTACAATTCAACAAAAGAGCAAATATTTTTGTCCGCCTTTAATTTCTTCTGCATCAATGGAACAACAATGTAATGCTAAGGTGCATAGGGAGAAAAGCACGAGAAGACCTATCCATGACTTCAAGACCATCAACATTTTCATAATCTTATATTATAGTTAGGAAGCTAGAATCAGTGTGTATCTAGATGCCAAAGGAGCCTACAGTGCCAGAAGTGAAGTTGTACTTGTTAATCCTAAATAAAAAAGGCCATTGCTTGAACAAATTATAATTAGTATTAATGTTGGACAACCCCAAACTCTAAGCTAATTGTAGATGAATAGCTCATGAATCGCTCTAGCATACTCGAAGATTACTTCCCTACACGGGTGGGTGCATGACATATAAATAAGAATGATAGATATAGGTAGGAAGAAAGATTGATATGAAATTAATGGAAAAAAAAAGAAAATAAAAAACTTTGATAAGGAGTGGCTTCCAATTGAGAGCAAAAATGATCCACTACTTAGGAGGGGCCAATGTCATAAAGACCTAAGGCCTTATAAAGAGGATTAGTAAGGGTGGGTGGCGTGAGTGACCTAAGTGTGTTTTTATTTTATTTCTAAGGGACATGGCAACTTTACCAAATAGGGATGAATGATTAGTCTCTAAAGGAATAAGATGCTTTTGATTTGTGGAGTCGCCACTCGATTTTTATAAAATTAAGAAAAGAAAGGGACAACATTGGGTCACTTAACAAGTATTGCCCCCAGTAGAGATTTTTAGGTTTGGGTGATCGCATCTACTTTATGACTATTTCTCATTATATGGTATTTAATGTATAGCTATCGCAATACCCTAGTTTTGTTTATGACAATTTATATTCCCACAATACATAATATAATAAAAGATAATAACGCATGAAATATCATTATTACATTGCTTTCATAACAGAATACATATAAAAGGAAAAGAGATTGTGGAAATGTAAATCTAGCTTAGATATAATGAACCTGTAAGGTTAGCACAATTATGCATGTAACTTGCTCAATCATGTGAATAACGGAATAAGCAATGAACACTTACTCACTTGAAAGTGTAAGCAAAATGTACATAATCATGCATGTTTGTAGTGATTATTATGCTATAATGATATATGATAACGATATAAAGGATGATTAATGACATCATTGGACTGAGAACTTGATGACCCTAGTCCAAAATGTGAACTTTTCATATTATTGATATGTATAGTGTGATTTCATATTTCAAAACTAGAGGATGCAAAATGATGATATGAAATGATCAAAACAAAGCATACGTTATTCAGATAGCATGCATGTTATAAGTCTCACTATGAAAGCATAATAAATTTCATAAATGCTGGCGCTAATAATGTAAAATGCAATACGATAAAATAAATGTGCTAAAATGATTATGTGGTCCTCGGATTCAACTGAGCTACTATGAGTTTTAAACCTTTAGCTTTGAGGGATTATCAAGCTTTTCTTGTCTAGAGGTTCATAATGACATGTAGAATGATGTAAAGTCGTATACCTTTAAAGCATGCTTTAACAAAGGTAAGGCTAGGTTTAGTGGAAAGGAGGTTTAATAACTTAAGAAAAACACAGTGGGAGAGCTAAAAAAGTATGGAAATGGGTTTCCAGTGTCTTCAAATGGATAAATTTTTTTGTGTGTGGGTTGTTGTTCTATGTTGTTTTTATTAACATAAGATGTGGAGAATCCTATTTATAGTAAAAATTTTGAGAAATGGGTGTGTGTGTGTGTGGTCACATGTGTGTTCCTAGAACGGAGCACATAACCACTCAAAGTGTGCGTGGTCACGTACACTCTCGTGTAATGTACGCATGATTTCAGGCTTTTTTGGGTTATTCTGAGGTTGGTTTCTAAGGTTTTTGGGCCTTCTAGATGCATTTCCAAATTTTGTTTTGTCTAATTTGGTCCCAATCTTAGTGCATGACACCTAAACATATTTGCGGCTACAAGTGCACTTCTAAGCAACGTGCATTGATCCTTGGGTGATTTTGAACTACTTTGGGACCACTTCTAGGTTTTTGAGCCTTTTAGTAATATTTTTGAAGTCTATTTTATCAAAATCAATTTCCATTTTTCATAAAGTTGGGCCTCGCTTCGATAAAATGAACATCGACTCAACAAGCTACATGTTTTGAGAGGAGGTTATTCAAAATAAACCTTTTATTGTTCTGATAATTCATATTTCATAAGATCAGAGCATAACTTAATGGCTCGATGATTGGTTTTACACATTGGTGGAATTGGTTAGGGTTTCAGGGTTGCACACTTCAAAGGCATTATGAACAAGTAGACTCTAGTCATGTTTAAAGATTAGTTTCATCATTAGACCTTTTTAGGGACAATCAAATTTGAGGTATGACAATTTCCCCCTAATTCGTGTGTGTTATAGAGCCACCTAGTTCAATACACATAAAGCAAATACAAGGATGCAAAAATAATTTTATAGGGAGAGAGGTACTTACCTATGAGTTATCTTTAGACATGTGTTGAGATTTGACTAGTGGCATTGCATCGTGATCAAACTCATTGTTGTTTGGTGATTTAGTTGCCATGTAAGATGCAAATTAATGCAAGGATGTGATATAGTGAATACATGACTCAAGATTCATGTAAAGATGTAATTTCTACATGATTGGTGTGCATGATATGCGAATGTGCGTATGAAATGCAATGACTTCCCTTTTTAGATGTCATACTTAACATTCTTTAGTTATGTTAAGAGTTACAACATTCCTTAATTTTAGGAAAATGACATCGTTATAACCTTTTTAAGTGTCAAGTGAACAAGTAACACCACTATAACCTCCTTAGGTGTCAAGCAAATGGATATATGGCTATGACCTCCTTAGGTGTCACTTAAATAAAGATGCAACTATAACATCTTTAAGTGTCATATAAATGAAGATGCTACTAAGCAAAATGCTATTAAGCAATGTGAAGATACAACTATAACCCCTTTAAGTGTCATACAAGTGAAGATTATTGTTATAACCATTTTAGGTGTTAGGCAAATGATGATGTTAATATGGAAAATGCTACTAAGAAATGTGAAGATATGATTAAAAACCCTTTAGGTGTCATGCAAGTAAAGATTACTATTATAACCTTTTTGGGTGTCACGCAAATAAATGAAGATGCTACTAAGCAAAATGCTACTAATCATGGGGATACTACTAAGTAATATGGAAATGCTACTAAATAGTGGAAGTGATCCTACGTAATGTGAGGATGTTCCTAAGCAATGTGAAAATGCTACTAAGTAGTGGAAGTGATCCTAAGTAATATGAGGATGTTACTAAGTAATATGAAAATGCTACTAAGCAGTGAAAGTGCTCCTGAGCAATGTGAAAATGCTACTAAGTAATACGAATGCTCCTAAGTGATGTGGAAATGCTACTAAGCAATGAAAGTGCTCCTAAGTAATGTGAGGATACTACTAAGCAATGATGATGCAGTGATAATGCAGTAATGACTTTTGGATTTTTATTGATTGACTGGTTGCGACTTGAATTGTTGAGGAGCATAGATTTACATGTGAAGATTATGCATTTCCATTTTATTCATGAATTATATTCAAAGATTTTGTGCATTGAACTAGTCATTGTTAGTCGAGTGCTTTTATTCTTAAATTATTGAAATTCATTCATCAATGCTAAAAGTTATATATATTAGAGGGTTTGAGTTGTCATAACTGTGACAATCTTGATTTAATGCAAATCTCATCAATTTAAAAACATGATTCACAGCTGATGGCCAAGGCTATTTGTATTAGCAAGTGGAGAACAAGCTTCTTAAGTGAATTTCTGATGAATGTAGCGAGATAAAACTTATAAAGTGTGTAGATGAATAGAATAAGATTTCATTATCAAGAGGTTTTTCACTAAGGAAGTGATGATTTACCATACATTTTTTTTTGCAAGGATTTCCTTTCTTTAGTATCCCTTGCCTTTCTTGTATTACTCAGTATGGATACCACTAAAAGGTCCTTTAGGATACTTATACTCTACTTTTAGAGCATCAGAGTATGCAAAGATTTGGTTTTGATTTTGTTTCTTTGCATTTCTTGTATTTTTGACAAATGTTCCCTCTTTTAGTATTCCTCGCCTTTCTTTCATTACTCAGTGTGAATACCGCATGAGGGTTTTTTGGATATTCTTACCCGTTTTTTATCATTGGAGTAGGTAAGTATGGTCTTGAGATCACAAGCCCATTTGAAAGATATGTCAATAATTGAAATTCATTTTTCATCAACACCCTATATGAGTTTTTTCTTGCAAATTCTTCATCCATTGAAGTGGTAGGCGAGCATTAGATTGATTAAAGTTTAGAAAGTCCTGACTTGGAGCTATTAATTATGCTTGGAAATTGTGAAATGAGCATTCAAGGAAGATGATGACAAGCTCACTTAGCTCTGATATGTACCATTTATGGCACAAATATTGTTGATGTTGCCATTGCTACACATTGTATGCTTTGAAACTAAAGCCCTTGCTATATTCTTGTGGTTATAGCTTTTGCTATGTTGTGTAACCCCTATTGTGTTGCTTTATGAGCGGATATTGCCTTTACATGCTTGGATTTGCTTTAACTTGCACAATTGCACTAGCCTACAAATTAAGTAAAAGAATTATAGTTAGTATTGGTTATGTTTTTAGACTATGATTCTGAGTCATGACACATTTTGACTTCCCACTTTATTGTGCTACTTCTGCTGATTTGATGCTCCTTGCTCTTACTTATTGATGCAATTACTCTTCCATTCTTGGTGGTTTTAATGGGGCATGGCACTTGTTGCAAAGTTTATAATTATAGCTGTACTGACTGTAGTTCTAGTTATGGTGTCTATAGCTCTTGCTATAATGACTGTAGCACTTATTGTAGTGTCTATAGCTCTCATTGTGATTACTGTAGTATTGGGTTTTATGATTCCATATGTAGTGGAAAAATTAAATTTTAATCACAAGCCCAAACTCAGATCCAAGTAATTCGATTAATTGATTAAATCTAGGGTTTCCATTTTCTTGCCACAAATGTAGAAGGGGCAAGATTTCTGGAAGGAAGAGAGGAGGTTCACTCCGGTGACACCCTTCCTTAAGCTTTTAATTTGGTAGTTCAGATTGAGATGTCTCTAAAAGAATTTTTCCTCCACAAGTGTCCATACGAACAACCCTTGATTTGAAAACCAATACTTATGTGCTAGTACATACTCTTGATTTCTCACAAACCAAGAATTAAAAGAACTCTATGTTTTTATTTTCTAAAAGGAGAGAAAAAAATTTGGTGGCAGAATAATGAGAGTGTTTAAAACCCTAGAGAATATAACATATTTATAGACATTTAAATTAGGGTTTCACTTACCAAATGACCTTTTAGTAATTTCTCACTTATTCTTATTCTAATTTTATTTAAAATTAAATCATAAATAATATTCTATTTATTTAAGATAACCTTTACCTTAAATAAGTAAATATATATTTATTTATTTATTTCTACAGAGCTTATTTGGGCTTGTTAAACTTATATTTATTTTTAGCTTATTCAAAGTGTGTGACCCTATAGGTTCATATGACGTTGGCAATGGGTCTTAAATTTCTATTTAGGCTTATAAGTCATAAGTGGCCTTTAGCAAGACATTATGACTACCCAAGTCATGTGAAGTCAATAATCTGACATAACCTAATATACAGTGAATATTCTAATCCCTTTGTCACATGATATCTTGATTGAATATAAATCATAGATTATGTCATCCTTATAGAATTCAATTATATAATTTCTTGATTCCAAGTAGATTGAGAATGATAACTCTTTATCAATTTACTTTATGATGGCCATGCATTTTCCTTAGTCTATCTTATTAAGGGGCCCATAGATATCTTACTAATATTAAATAAGGAACAAACTCCTTCTCAATCACTCACATTTCTCACATAACTCATTTTATACCCAACAATAACCTATTTTATCATTCGGTTAAAGATAATGTAAGATTGTGTTAAAATACAAAATTGTTATATAGAAATCTATGGTGATTTTAAGGTCAGAGGACTAAGCCAATATTATTGTGATGAGAATTACTTATGATAATTATTTATGTAGTATTCTGATGATGGGTCAATCCAACACTTTATTTCTCAAATAAGTACCTATAAGTTGATTTAATATCTCATATTCATGATTAGTAAAACATAATCATCAATCAACACCATACTAGCCATAATACATTGTTATGACTAAGGATAATTTGAATAGAACTCATATTTAATCTAAGGGTTTTACTATCAAGTCACATACTTGATGACCTTAATAAGAATTAACTATTCAAGTAATTATCAATACACAAAATGATAATGAAAAATGCCTCTTTATTAAATAAAATAATAAAGTCAAAACATGGTTATACATGATTGACTCAGTGTATATCACTAACAATCTCCCACTTGCACTAGGCCCAACCTATATTCAAACTAATACCCATGGACCTAGTATGACTCTTATGCTTAGGTTGTGGAAGAGGCTTAGTTAGTGGATCAGTAACATTATCATTTGTAGGTACTCTGCATATCTTCATGCAGCTCTTGTTATGGCAACTATAGCATTTTCTATAGTGTTTATAGCTCTTATTGTAGTATCTATAGCTCTCACTATAATGATTATAGCTCTTGCTATAGTGACTGTAGCATTTGTTGTAGTGTTTATAGCTCTTGCTATAGTGTTTGTAGCTCTCACTATAATGACTATAGCTCTTGCTATAATGATTATAACATTTTGTTGTAGTGTCTATAACTCTTATTGTAGTGTATGTAGCTCTTACTGTGATGACTGTAGCTCTTATTGTGGTGATTATAACATTTGTTGTGCTAATTGTAGCTCTTATTATAATGACTATAGCTCTCATTGTACTGCCTATAGCTTTAGCTATAGTGCTTGTAACTCTTGTTATAGTGTCTGTCTACTTGAGCTTTTTGCATATATCTAAGGAGGCTAGGCTTTTATAGCTAGTGTTTGTGTCTCATCAAGTGCAAATCTTGCCTTACTTGAGTTTGTTTGCTTCTCATATAGATGCTTCCCCCATAGGACTGCTTATATGGTTGATGGCATCTTTTAGTGGTCCTTATCTTGATGTGGATGCCTTAAGATCTCTATTGGTGTAATTTTGACTTCCTTGAACATTCTAACCTTGGAATGTTTAGGTTTATGGCTTCTTGGTGCATTACCTTTTCATTATATTCCTGCTTGTGATGCATGTTTCTTATATTTGTGCATGCAATGATCATTTTTATGTAAATGTTTATGATGCATGTTTCTCATGTTTGTGCATGCAATGATCATTTGTATGTAAATACTTATAATGCATGTTTCTCATGTTTGTGCACGCAATGATCATTTATATGTAAATGCTTGCGATGCATATTTCCCATGCTTGTGCATGTGATGCTCATAGAGCATGTTTCCAATGTTTGTGCATGCAATACTTGTGATGCATGTTTGATATAGAGGGAGACCATTTTGAGATTGCTTATTAATGGTAAGGGGAGAGAGGTTAACTATCAAAGTAAAGTTAGAGTAACTAAAGACTAAGATTTGTTTATTGGAAAAGAGGAGAAAGTCTTTAAGTAGAGCTGAAGCGTGACTTGGGTGTCAAGAGTAACTGAAAGGGCATTAAAGCTTTGGCTTTAATCTTGGGGGTCCTTTCACTTTCTTCACTTGATCTAATTTCCTTTTCTCATCCACAGCACTCAGTCAAGCTATGTATGAGGTGAGGGAGTAAGAATGGTTTGAAGGATGATTAATGCATAAGATGTGGCCCATAGGTTATCCATGAACATGTTCAAGTGAAATGGGATAACTTTATATATATATATATATATATATATATAGATGTATATTTTATTTACATGGATTTAGAGAGCATAGGAGATTCTAAGGTGTTTTTATAGTGTTTGAGCTAGTCTTGTGGTGGCTTTTAGGCAAGGTTTATAGGTTTTGAATTTTTAGGTTTCAAGCTTATTGGTCTTATTCTTTGCTTGGGGATTGCGCTAAAACCATGATTGAGACTAGCTTTTGAGAAGTAAAAGAGTTTTATGAGGGGCTTTTAATGAATGTTGGAGAAGCTTGTAACTTTTTGTAATGCCATGCTCTAAGACTTGATTACGACTTTTTATTAAGCTATAACGGGACTTTCATGGTCACTCTTTGATTCCACCAAAGGATGGTGTATGCAAATGCACTTATGTATACATTTTGTTGATGCTGATAGTTGTACCTTATAATGATATATTCATTCATGATAATGCCAATGAGATGTTGGTGATGGAAAAAGGTAATTATTTGATGTTTTTTAAAGTATATATGTGGATGTGTGTATACATATGATGTAGATGACCATGCTATATGATGCTATTTGATAAGAAAGATTACTCATCTTTACATAATACATATGTTAGTATAGATGTGCCCTAATGCCATTTCTTGTAATATAAATGACATTGTACTTTATCCCTATGGCCATATAATATTCATTTAGATAAAGTGTTTGTTTATTTGAGTGTTTACCCTTTAGTATAATGTTGAATGAGTTTATTATTAAGTGTTGATAATATGAGTGACAAATTCATTTAGTACATATGCTACAAAATGTTCATAGTCATGGTTGTATTAATCTATAGACTATCAGCTATGTCTATTTTCCTTAATTGTTATATGATATCGATAGTCGAAGGTAGAGAGTCTCATGCTACTTGATATGAGATGTCAGAATAGACATGTGGATACTCATGTGATGGGTGGATTGAACAGTGATGTAAGATAAGTAATTACATGGAAATTCACTTTAGTTAGTAATCACTGTCTTAGACATAATGGTGCATATGGTCCTTTAACCTGAGGTGACATGGTCATCAACATATGGTTGATTAGAGTTTGTTACCACTTACGTACCTATGCTAGCCACATATGGGTATATGGCATATGGTGGCTCTAGTCGGTTCTATATAAGGATGAGTGATCGACCAATATGGAATTCATTACCTGAAATGAACTGGGATAAGATCCTATGCTATCTAAGTTGTTCTCGATGAATAAGTACCTAGCCAAGTCAAACTTGACTTACCTGAAAAGTGTTTCGGTGCTTGAAAGTGTTTCTAGTAGAATTCATATTTTATTGAGAATTGAATTAAATATGAGGTCATATGATTAAGGCAATTAGAGTTTGACTAACCATGACTCTAGCCAATGTTGGGATCTTCAAATGAAGGGACATTAAGTGCATGGTAATTATGTTCTATGTTTCTTATGAACCTATAGATAGCATTCATTTCCAATTGGGTAGTCGTGACATCTATGCTGGGGGTCACTCATGACTTATGGAAACTAAATGTAATTAATTAGGATTTTAATATTTAGCTTGAAAAGAGTTTCTAATAATATTAAGAGTTAATATTATTTATTTCCATTGCCATTTGGAATTGAACCTAGTAAGTCACACATATAAGAGTAGCATCGATAATGATATTTATTAATTTGATTATTAATTAAAGTGTTTAATTAATTAATTAAATTAATTAAATTGGATTTTTACCTGTGCTGGGATATAACATATCCGAAAATCTAATTTAAAGGTTAGGACTATTAAATAATAATTTGGACATAATTTAATATGTGATATTAAGTTTAAGGACCAAATTGATATTTACCAATAATACCACTTTGGAAATGGGCCATGAGATAGGCCTTGTATATGTTGCTTTATGGATGATGCATGGGCTTAAACAATTAGGTGTATTATTAATATAGGCCTTCTTTAAGTGTTAAATAAAACCTATAAGACTAATTAATGGATGTTGTAGAGATAGGCTTATTTAAAAGTTAAATAAGGCTAAAGCCCACTTACTAAAGGAGGTGCCATATAAGCATGACCATTTGATGTCATGCTTGCATGGTAGCCACCTAAGCATAGCTTTACATGCAATGTGGTTGTATGGTTGACAACATAGAGATGTGTTATAAGCATGCACCTTAAGTGGTCAATCTCTACATGCATGAGATGGCTTATTTTACACTTAAAGTGAAAAAGTAAGCACATGCATGAGATTGCTTATCCTACACTTAAGCTTGAGTTAATGGAGAATCTCTACACATGCAAATTAGTCTATTAGATACATACACTAAGTTAGTGGAGTTTCTCTACACACTTGATACTTTACTTATCACTTACATTAGAGAGAAAATAAAAGTTGAGTCTTCTTCTTCATCTTTCTTCTAAGTGTTATGAGTGTGTGAGTGAGAAATACAAGAGTGATGTTTCTTCATAAGTCCATTGTCATCATCCTTTGTACAAGAGTTATGCAAGTGAAGGCTACATTCAAAGGAGGTAAGAAATCCTACATCATCCAAACAAGGAGAGAAGCTCTAGCAAGCTTTCAGGTTACCAATAAGGAGGAGCTTATGGGTAGAGATTCTTCAATAGCTTGAAGTCATTCTAGTGCCACTTATGTGTTTCAAGCTATAGGCTTTACACTTAAGGAGCTAGGACTTTATAGATTTGCATAAACCATTTCCTAAAGCCTATCGAGTGTCCTACCAACATTTAGAGTTTATAGGTGTTACTAAACTCTAGATGTAGGTTTCTTGCCATGCTTTATATTTCAGTTGTTTTGTGAATATTTGATTTATGTTTTCTATTAAGCATGCAAGTAATTAGTTATGTAAATTCAATGTGTTATGATCTTGGTGGTTTTGGAATGCTTGCCTTCATGCAAGGGTTACACGCTAGGAAAATTTTTTAAAATTTATCCTAACCAATTTCATGCTCACACCATGCTTTTGCTTATATTTTGGTCTGTGTAATTGATTTGTTCAATATGAAGTGTTGAAGATTGTGTTGCATGATGAGAAAGATGGTTTTATTTATTGAGGAGGAATTATCACATTTTGTAATATGCACGATGCATGAAATGTTAATGATTGTATGTCATGTTAAAAGAAGAGAGTTGTCCTTTGATGTTAGTTAAAAGAATGCATATGTGTAAGTGATTGTACACTAAAAAGAGAAAGAGGAAATGTGAGCATATAGGTGGTTAAGCAAGTGCTCTTCCATACGTGTAGAAAATGCTAATGGTCCTTACCATTTGTTGAGATAAAGGTAATTTGTATTAGAAAATGAATGCATGTATGCATGATGATTATGCTATATGAATGCTTGTATGCATGATAATTGTGCTATGTGAGTGCTTGTATGCATGATGAATGAAGAGTAGCTTATGTATGCATATGCATAGGGTGCAAATGGTCATAACATGTATAAAGAGCTAGTGATTATTCTTTGAGGTGAAGGATAAATTGACATGTCTTCTAATACGAAAGAATGTAATGCATGATTATATCTTATGGGAATATAATGTATGTTGGATTCCCTAAGCATGTGTGCAGTGTGTGAATATGTATGATGAAGATGGTCATGTTGTTGCATAAAAGATTAATGATTTTTTTTGAAATACCAATGCAAGTGCACATGCTCAGGTGTGCATGTGCATGCACTATTAATGTAAATGTATTGATGTTGATATCACATGTCAAATAGGACAATTATTCATTTTCTGATGTGTATGTACCAATACATGTGTGCATATGGTGTTAATGATTATGATTTTCTAAAATGAAAATTTCCATCTTTAGATGCATGTGAGATTGCTTATCACACATGTATGTATGCAAGTGAATGATTATTCTTTATGAAGATAAGATAATTGCTTATTTTCTTGAGCCTGTCTATGGATGCACTCAATTTTCTTAATGTAAGATGACATTAGATTTCATTTGTGTTGGAGTCACTTGTATGATGCATGTATACATGTAATGATGATTGAATTGCTATATAGAGAAGAGTAACATTTACTTGTATTCATAAAGCACAAATATGAAATGCATGTTTACATGTAATTCAAATGAGTATATTATATGCCAAACATGAGTGTTGGGCTCTAAATGTTTTTATTTTGTGCTAAGTTAAAAGGAGTTTATTTGAAAGATTAGGCTAGGGCCTTTTGAGGAGAGTTAGAAAATTAGTGATTCTTAACCAAAGATACTATGAATAGTGTTAATAGCAAGAGGATCAACTCATTTAGGGGCAAAACTAGAGATCTTGATGATAATGCACTAAGCTAATGGCCATTTAAGAGTTTTGAATTTTTTAGGATGAGAGTGTGGTAGCTAATGGTTCTTTAGAACATTAAGGGTAAGAGTAACATTAGGGAACCTAAAAGGTAGATTACGTTGGATGAGATTGGGTTGACAATCAATTTAGGCTTTATTTAAAAAGAAGGTTTTAGGCTTTGGTTTTGAGTGGCTTTAGGTAGGCATGTGTCTTAGTAAAAAAAATGAGTCTTTTGGGATTTTTAAATGTCTATTTATAGTGGCTAGTAGATCCTCAGTTTGCACCTATGAGTTTCAATATGCCTTGCAAAGCATCAAGATTTTATGAGGCAAAAGTATATCTAACATGTCAAGTTAAACCTATGTGCAAGACTTTGAGTCTTTAAGGTTTGAACTGGCATATGGTTGACACCCTTGTTGCCTTAATTGATACCAAAAGCATGCTAGATAGAATGCAAGTTTGGTTGTTTGTCTACTTATAATCTAGTGATGAATCGAAGAGTGGATCATAGTAAGTATTTATTCAAGCACATGCCTTAAATTTTCATCTTATCTATCCCCTTTTGCCTTGGTGGCTTCTCACACCTAACTAGACCCTTTTTTTTTAATGAGGCAATGGTGAGAATTGAAAACTTGCAATTTCAACGAAGTTCAAAAGTGAATAAAAATTATCAATAGATTATTCCATTAAGTTGTTTGATAAACCATGTAAACATCTAGCACTAGCAAAATAACAAAAGCAACAGGACATTGTTCTAATATAACTATTACATCCAAAGGGGGTTTATTGGTCTTCTTTATTCTAGTTGCTTCAGTCTAGCTTGTTCATGTCATTCAGAGAGGATAGGCTTCTGTGGTTCTCCTTTACTTTTCCCTTATAATGATTAGATGTAGGTTTGTAGAGGACAAGTGGGATTTGTGAAGCAAGTGCCTTATTGATTCTATAAGATTCATGTGGTCTGAAGGATGTAATGTCTATTTCTGAGGGTGGTTGTAGTGTGTGGGGGTACAAAGGATCTAGTTTTGGCATTGGGGCTCTCTTCCAAGTATTTAAGCTTCCCAGAGTCAATTAGATCTTGAACCATGCATTTAATGGTAAAACATTAGTTAATGGTGTGTTATGGAATTTGGTGACTGTGATAGTATAGGTTAAAGTCTATTTGGATTGGTATTGGATTTGGTAGTGTTTTTGGTTTACAAGGTTTCACAAGGTTTCTTTATTGAAGCATTTTAAAGATCTTAGAGAGAGGTTGCTTAAACTTTGAATATTTTTTATAGGTCAAAGGAAGATAAACTATAAACGATTCTAGGAACTTTGGATGTAACAGATCATAACACATTGTACCTTGGTTACTCCTTCTTAGTCATTTAGCTTCATTAAGCTCATAACAGTAGTGTTGAATGATCTTGTAATAACTCATTCATTAGCCTAAAAAGCTTATTAAAGCCTTTAGTCAAGGTATTAGTGTTTTCTTTCATTAGAACCTTAAGCTGAGTGGTATTGTAGGTTAGTTCTTGAATTTCCATTGCACTTGTAGCCTTTATAAAGGATTATAGACAAACCTTCTTAATAAATGCAGTCATCTTCAATATCATTAGGCATACTCATGACTTCTTTCCCCTTACTGAACTCAAGATTAGGGGTGTCGAGTGTCCCTTTGTTATTAGGAATTCTAATTAAGAGGATTATCTCATCCTTAAGGCCTGGGGTCTAATTAAGGATGTTCTCAATTTCAGTCTAAATAATGGTCTTGATTTCAGCTCGAAGGATGTCAGTTAAGCAACCATCAACTATGAATTTCTTCATTTAATCTTCGAGTAGGTCATCTAGACTTTTAATCCTAAGTTGCTCAACCATTTTGAATTCTATTAGTTGTTGACTCTCCCTTTAGGGATTATTTTGAAGGTTTTGAGGCTATACAAATGATAAGATTAGGGTGATTATTATGAAATAGATGTATGAAGTGTATGCACAAGTACAATCATTATAAGATGTATGCTTTGGTACGATTGTTATGAAATGCATGTATGTAATGTTATGCAAAAGGATGAGAGATTAGTATAAAGATGTAACGGATGCATATTATGCCATATGCTATATAAGATCTTATTGGAAGTGCACATGAGCTTCTATAATGCATATGATGTACTTGCTTTATGTTCATGAGAAGGAAACACAGCAAAAGTGAAAAGCTTTGTAAATAAAAATAGATGAGATAAAATAAAGGATAATGAATGTTTATCATGTTATAGGTTGAAAAAGTGGTTATCGTGTGTGCATAATGTGCCTATGTAAAGGAACAGGATGAGAATATATGTGTTATGTGTTTATGTTAAAATGCAAGATGGCTACAAAAGATAAAAAGGATTTTAAGAAAACTGGTAAGTATTTCTTATATATTTATTAATGTTAGATAAGTAAATATTGAGTGATGCATGGTATACGCCTATAAAAGAGAAGGGTGAGCATGTATGCATGGGGTGAATGCAGAATCCTATAATTAAAAATGCTTATTGGTGTAAGAAATAATGGTAGTATGTGTTATCTACATGTATTTTATGTATGTATGATAGAAAAAAATCTTGAAGATTGGTTAGTATTTCCTACACATTGAATAAACCAATCAAAATCAAGCTCTTACTTCCAACCTTATTTCTCCATAAGTTTATTCAGTTTCTTTCGTAGGTGGGTTTTGAACCTATAGTCATCAGGGGACTGTGGTTTCGCTATAAAAACTAGGCTATTTTGATTTATGTTGATTAGAACCAAAAGATAAACAGAGGAACAATACTCAAATGTAATTGAGGTAATCACATAATGTTAATGTGAGGGTCAATTGTGGGGCCTCAAATGATATCCAAAGCCTAGATACGTTGGTATGTATAGGGCCAAGGTCAATTAAAAGGGGTTTGAGTTCTTGGCCCCATATCAATATTTGATATGTTTACCAAGAGTCATGAAAGTATCATTTGATAGTTTATAGTTTGATTCTATCTACATAAAGGTCATAATCTAGTTGAATTCCTAACTCATTTTTTTGATTTAATAAGAATAAATGGACGACATCTAATAGGTTCCATCATTGAGAGACATCATTATTTGCTAGTTTACATAGACTATTCAGGCTGAGGTACGTAATTTTTATTATTCCTCACACTTTGAGCTTGCACAAAGTAGATAAGAATCATATGGACCTGAGTATAAGCATTCTATGAAAACTAATGTTATGATGTCATTTGATGATAGACATTAGGAGAGTCTTGTCTTTTGTAAATATTAAGTCAAATGGACAACATTAGCATAGGGATAGCATGCAAAGCTTTGTGGAATCTTAGTGGAAGTTATTACTGGTTTGTTTACATACACTAAGTCAGGGTAAAAGACCAAGGGTTCCTTTAGCAAGAATTCCCCCATATGACTAGGGTTACAAACTCTAGTCAGTGAGTCTGGCATTCTTTTAATAACTTGGGTCACCCCTCTTTAGGACTAAGTATTGCAGAATGAGAAATACTCATTTTTTGAGTTAATCTCTCTTACTTAGAAGTCCCTAGTGGAGTTGCAACTATTAATGACTTAGGTGTTTTTTTAATTTTATTTTCAAGGGCATGGCAATTTTATTAAATAAGGATGAATGATTGGTCCCAGGAGGAACAAGACGCTTTTGATTTGTGGAGTCACTATCCGATTTTTAGAAAATCGAGAAAATAAAGGGACAATATCGAGTCACTCAACGAGTATTACCCCCAGTAGCGATTTTCGAGTTCAGGAGATCACATCTATTTTATCACTATTTCTCATTATATGATATTCAATGTATAGCTATCATAACACCCTAGTTTCGATTATGATAGTTTATATAGCATTCGCATAATACATCAGATAATGAAAGACAATAAAGCATGAAATATCATTATTACATCGCTTTCCTAACAAAATACATAAAAAAGGAAAAGAGATTATGAAAATGTAAATCTATCTTAGATATAATGAACCTACAAGTTTAGAATAACTATGCACATAGCTTGCTCCATGTGAATAACAAAATAAGTAATGAACACTCAATCACTTGAAAGAGTAAGCAAAATGTACATATCATGCATGTTTGCAGTGATTATAATGCTATGATAATATGTGATGATGATATAAGGAATGCATGATGACAATATTGGACTGAGAACATGATGACCCTAGTATAGAATGTGAACTTTTCAAGTTATTGATATGTATATTGTGATTTCATGTTTTAAAACTAGAGGATGCAAAATGATGATATGAAATGAGTAAAACAAAGCATAAGTTATTCATATATCATGTAAATTGCCAGTCTCAACATGCAAGCACAATAAATTTCATAAATACTGAAAATAATAAAGTAAAATGCAGTGCAAAAATAAATGTGTTAAAATGATTATGCAGTCCTCATATTTGACTAAGCTTGTGTGAGTTTTGAAGCTTTAGCTTTAAGGGATTATCAAGCTTTCCTCATCGAGAGGTTCAAAATGACGTGTAGAATGATGCAAATTCATATACCTTTGAAGCATGGACAAAGGTGAGGCTAGGTTTCGTTGAAAGGAGGTCTAATAACCTAAGAAAAACATAGTCGGAAAGCTAAAAGTGTGTGGAAATGGGTTTCCAGTGTCTTCAAACGAATAAAGTTTTGAGTGTGTGGGTTGTTGTCAAAATGAGGTGTGGAGACCCCTATTTATAGTGCAAATTTGAGAAAAGGGTATGTGAGAGTGGTTACGCACTTGCGCTTAGTCACATATGCTCGCACGTGATGAGCACATGACTTAAGGCCTTTTTGGGCTATTCTGAGGTTAGTTTATAGGGTTTTTGGGCCTTTTGGATGCGTTTTCAAAGTTCATTTTGTCTAATTTGGTCTCAATTTTAGCATGTAACACCTATAGGTGTTTTTGGCACTAAAAGGCATACTTCTAGGCAACGCGCATTGATCCTCAGGTTGTTTTGGACTATTTTGGGACCACTTCTGGGTTTTTAAGCCTTCTAGATGTGTTTTCAAAGTCTGTTTTGTCAAAATCAATTTCCAATTTTTCACAAAGTTAGTTCTCATTTTGATGAAATGGACACCAATTCAATAAGCTACGTGTTTTCAGAGGATATTATTCAAAATAAGCCTCTTATTATTCCAATAATTCATATTTTGTAAGATCAAAGCACAACTTAATGGCTTGATGATCAATTTTGCACATCGGTGGAATCAATTAGGGTTTCTAGGTTACACACTTCAAAGGTGTTATGAATGAGCAAACTCTAGTCAAGTTTAAAGATTCATTTCATTATTGGACCTTTCTAGGGACAGTCAAATTCAAGGTATAATAGGTGGTATGTAGCCACTGCTTGTTATGACATCGGAGTTCTTGAGTTCAACATGAAGGTCTAGGAGATATGCAATGATACTTTTCATCTAGGACATGAAAGATAATTAGATATTATTATTAACAATTTTAAAACATTCCCACTACTTTCATACTTTTCTAAGTCTTTCATATTCAACTAGAAAATCTAGTACGTTGATAGTTGCGATGCCATATGGACTGCTTTTCTCCATTTTCATTATATATGCTGCTACTACTGCCTATATTCACTAATTTAATAACCAATGATGAAGCATTCAATAATGTTGAAGAAGAGGAAGAAGAAGGAAATAAGAATATATCTTATAATGCTTGTATTGTATTATTACTATCATTATTATATCAAAGGCTTCAGGCCTATACAATGAAGAAAGTCTGGAATGGCAAACTCCATATTAGAAAGTTACATGTTATTAAAAATTCACAAAAGTGCAATTTCATGTCTTTATTTTCTCTTTCTTATAAAAATAAATAAACAAAAGGTTTAACCAAAAACTTTAGTTTAAGATAACAAAAATAAATATTGTACAAGCATGAATATAAACACATATAATTCAGCCAAACAGTCCACCTTTAGTTTCTTTTGCATTAATGAAACAATAATGTAGTGATGTGGTGAATGGGGACAAAAGTGCTAAAGGACTTCTCCATGGCTTTAAGACTTCCAACATTTTCATTAGCTTCAAGTATAGTTAAAAAGCCATAATCGATGTGTATGTGGATGTTAGGGTAGCCTATAGTGTCGGAAGTGAAGTTATACTTATTAATCCTAAATTAGGAAGGCCATTCCTTGAACAGATTATAATCAATATTGATATTGGAAAACCCTAAAATCTAAGTTAATTTTAGTGCCAAATCAATGGATAGCTCATGAATTTCTATAGCATACTTGAAGATTACTTCATTGCACGGGTGGGTGCTTGACATATGAATGAGAATGATAGATATAGGTAGGAAGAAACATATATAAGAAATTATTAAAAAACCTTTACTAAGGAGTGGCTTCTAGCTAAGAGCAGAAATGATGAATTGCTTGGGAGGAGCCAATGTTATAAAGACCCAAGCCCTTATAAAGAGAATTAGTGAGGGTAGGTTCCTTATAGTCGCTACCTGCTATGACATTGGAGTTACAAGTCTTAAGTTCAACGAGACGGTCCAGGAGAGATGCGGCAACATTTTTTAGCTAGTACTTAAGAGATAATAAGATATTATGATTAACGATTCTAAAACATCCCCCACCCCCTCACCTACTTTTCCAAGTCTTTCATATTCAACTAAAAAATCTGATACGTTGATGGTTGGGATGCCACTTGGACTACTATTCTCCATTTTTGTTGTATATATTATTGCTACCTGTGTACACAAATTTAATAACCAATGATGAAGCATTTAATAATGTTGAAGAATAGGAACAAGAAGGAAACAAGAATATATATTTCAATGCTCGTATTGTATTATTATTATATAAAATGTTGTGGGCCTATACAATGAAAAAAGTCTGGAATGGCAAAATCCACATTATAAAGTTACTTGTTATTAATGCTTCACAAAAGTGTAATTTTATGTCATTATTTTTTTCTGTCTTATAAACATAAATAAATAAAATGGTTTGACAAAAAACTTTAGTTTAAGGCAATAAAAATAAATATTGAATTGGCAAGAATAGAAATACTTAAAATTTAACCAAAGAGTGATGATTTTTGTCCACTTTTAATTTCTTATGCATCCATGGAACAATAATGTTATGATGTGGTAAACAAGGACAAAAGCACCAGAGGACTTATCCATGACTTCAAGGCTGCCAACATTTTCATCATCTTGAAGTATAGTTAGGAAGCTAGAATCAATGTGTGTCCGGACGCTAGAGGAGCTTACAGTTTCAGAAGTGAAGTTATACTTGTTAATTGATAATTGGAAAGGCCATTCCTTGAACAAATTATAATTTGTATTTGTTAGTGATATGCCTTAGGCTAATTATGCAATGGCCATACTTTAACATTATTATATTTTTATTTTAATAATAAAGAGGCATTTTTATTATTATTAGCTAATTCTAGTATTATTCTTGATTATTTAATTCTACTAAGATCATCAAGTATATAACTTAATAGTAAAACTCTTATGTGATACTTGAATTCTAATCTAAATATCCCTAGCCAATTATTGTTGCAGGAATAACAATGAATAAAAATTAGTATGAGGTTAACTGATGATTAAGTTTTACTGATCATGTATATGAGATATCAAGTCAAACTCATAGGTACATTTTTAGGGAAATGATGAACCGGATTGACCCACAATGAGAATACCACATGGATTATTATCATATGTAATTCTCATCATAATAGTATTATTTGAGTCCTCTAACTTGAGATCACTATGGTTTCTTGCATGATAAGTTCTATATTTTGACACATCCCTACACCATACTTTAACTGGATGGTAAAACATATTATGATTGGATATAGAATTAGTTGCGTGAGGAATGTGAATGGTTAAAATGGAATTTTCCCTTAATTATTTTGAGAAGATATATGTTGGGCCCCTTGATGAGTTAGATTAAGGAGAAATGTATAGCCATGCTATAATGATAAAGAGTTATCAGTGTCAGTCTGCTTGGGATCAAGAAACAATATGATTGAACAATATAAGGATCACATAATCCATGACTTATTCTAAACACCCAATTTCAGGATAATAAAATATGGATGTGACAAAGGACTCTAATAATGAAAATGTTATAAGTTGGTCTTCAACACTTGAAGTTTGAAACCTCAAAAGTTTGAATACGTTTTCAAAAAGAGTTTCATTGGTTTTTTAAGGACTTAACTGTAATACTTTTTAAGACCTAATTGAAAATTTTAATTTCTTTCAAGGATCTTTTTTTAATTAAAAGTTAAAAAAATCAAAATTATAGAATTTTGATCGGAGATTTCTAATAAGAATTACACAATTATGGTTGGAATTACGTCTTTTCTATTTGTCTTTCGTATTTTTTTATAGAAAATAAAAATATTTTCCTGAGTTTTGATTGGTTAAAAAATTTTCTTAAATTTATTTTTGGGATTTATGTAATTCTTAAGGAAATAAAGTCCTTTTAAAATTGGAACTCTTAGTACATAAAATTTAGGGTTTTTTTGTTTTTTCCTATAAAAGGAGAGCTTAGGCTCTTGGAGCAGGGGACTCAACTCTCAATTCTCAATACTGAGCATTCTTTTCCACAAAAAAAAAATCTTGGTGATTTATTCGTTTGGAGATTTTTGAGAAGAGGAATAACAAGTTTTGAAGACCTACTAAAAAACAATAGTGATCTATCTTACCAGTCTGAGGAGCAATTCATTCACAAGCATCCATAAGCATTATCTTCTCCCTACCTTCTTTTATTTTTCTTCTTTTATTATTATTTTGGTTTTATTGAATTTCAATTTTATTGAATTTTTATTATAATTTAATTCACTAATCATTATTTGATCCTTTTGTGATGGTGATTATGGAGGAAGTTACATCATGATTATACTTGGAGAACCAAATCCATAGATATCCATAGAATGCTATGAATAAAACCTTATAACTAGATGTAGTTTCTAGGTTTTTTTTTTAATTTAATTTTCTTATTTTTATTTTTGGGGTTTGTATTAATTATGCTTTTTTATTATTCTCAATAGTTCATTGTAATAGCCCTAATAATAGGAATAATAAAATTTGGTGTGTATGCTTATGTGTTTTATTTTAATTAATTACTTAGTAAAATTAAGGTTTCAATTGGGTAATTAATTAAAACTAATGGTTATAGAAATTGTTAGGTTGTTTAATTAAAATTGAATTAGATTTACGTTGGTAAAATTACTTTGCTTGATTGATTGTTTTATTTATTGGTCATGGTTACTTTAATTAAATTAGGGTTTTAGAATAGATTTAATTAATAGTTTGATCTTTTACTTGTTTATTTTGATTTGTTTATTGTTTTTTTTTTTTTTTTGCTTGTTTGTTTATGTTTATGTGTTTTGGGCCCTTGACCCACATTAGACTTTAACCCATTTGAATTTAGGTTTTTCTTAGGTTTAATTAATAAAAATGCATATTTAAGCCCATAATGAATTACATTTAGGGTAAAGATAACTTAGACCCACTTAGTTAATTAGACGTAGGCCCACTTAATTTAATTTAATTTAATAAATTTAGACTTAGCCCATTTAATTTAATCTTTTTCATAATTTGTAGATTTAAAATCATTCTAGAATTAAAAACATGTAGAATTAGGCCCAGTGAATTAAATACTTAATAATTTGTAGATTTAGGCCCATTTTTAGAATTAAAATAAATAGACTTAGGTTCATTTAATTAAAATTGAATAAGAATTAGGCCCATTAGTCTTTAGGCTCTCTTATAAATTAAAATATGTAGATTTAGCTCATTTAATTAAAATTAATGTAGCTTAGACTAACCTAGGGATTGTAATGAATGCATTGTTTACTTATATATTTCATTACTAGTTTGCCTGGAGTTGATTTTTTTAGGGTTTTTATAAATAAAGGATAAAGTAGTAATTCATAAAGTAATTCTAAAAGAACATGAGACTAAAAGAAGTTGGTATTCCATATCCAGAATCTCTTGGTTGTGGTGTTGGCTTTCTTTTAGCAAAATTGAGTACCACCATTTTTTTATTTGTCCTAGTTATTACCTTGGATGGTGACTCATCATCTCCATGCCATGTCTTTATGATAATGGTTAGTGTGTTCTCTAGAACCCTAAGCTCAAATAATATCGTGGTTGCTAAGATCTTAGGCACGTGACCGTCTATAGTGGCAACTCCACTAGAGATAAGAGATACTGATTCTACTATTGTTCTTTAGAATTATTTTATTAATTATTATTTTAATCTTACATTCATTCTGAATGTCCCTACTAATCGATGGCATTGGTTTATGGTTCCATGCTTCCACTAGCTTCATAGGATTGTAAATTGGTTAACCATCACTTTTAGCCTGAACTCGATTCAAGAGAGATTACCAAGCTCATCTGCCTAGAGTCTATAATCCAAGTCCTAAAGGGGGGGTAGTCATCTCTCAAGTTTTCAAAGGATGCTGGGCCCCTCTGACCTTAGCCTGTAACTTAAGTCTTAAAGGAGGGCATCTTGCTAAGGGAACCTTGACCTTTTTATTGGACTCAACTCATGTAGTGGCTTAGTAACTTCCCCTGGGATTACCCAAATTGCTTATGAATGTTGCCATGAGGTATTTCTATCTATAAAGGTCAAAGTCCATACTTTATAAGCCCATCAAGACTAATAAAGATTGGGCTATGCTTTTATACCTAGAAATATTGTTTCTATTCTTTATTACTTTAAGAGATATAACATGCATGTTGGTTCTTGATATCCCCTATTAATATTAAGACCAATACAAAAAATCCTAAGAAAAGAGACTGGCCATTGAATATGTCTGTGGGAGGAATAAGGTTGGAAGAATGCATATATTTGACTTATTACTTAACTTGATTCTTACTTGTTACTTGTTGTATAGCACATGCATCATGCATACATCCATACATGCATTATATGCATCATACTAACAATTTGTCTTTCAGCCATCATAAATTCATCCAGGCCTTCCTGTGTTTGGAGTTGGAAAGGTAGTAGAATAGTGAGAACTAATTCGAGTTCATAATCAATTATGAAAGGGATCCTTAGTAGGCTGCAAAGGATTCCCATCAATACACTATACTTAGAAGCTACCTAGCCTAATCAAGATGAAGAAATGGAACAATAAGAGGGAGGAAACCCTAGAGGATGTCAAAGGGGCATTGATGGATGATATGAGAGCTGTGATGCAAAATGAGTTATGACAAGCTCTGGCTGGATTGATGCCACCACCTCATGTTGCTGTACCTCCTGTTGTGCCTAATCCATCCGTTATGGGTACACAACGCGCTAAGAATGACAATGCTACTAGGAACATACCTGTTGTGGAAATGAAGTTGGAGGATGTTGAGAGTTACATAGTTGAAAAGGTGAAAAGGAAATCACTTGAGCAAGAGCTATAATCCAAGTAGATGAAAGCACTGACTTAGAAGATGTCCAAGATGGAGGAGTTGATGAGAGGATAGGTCATTGGATACTCATTTGACTTTGATGATGTGATGCAATTTGAGAAGGATAAGTTGCCTAATAAATTTAAGATGCCACAATAATAAAAGTTTGATAGTACTGGAGATCTAAGGATCCACCTTAGTCAATAGACAACTACCATGAGAACCACTAAGGCTCATTTGTCTGTGTTTATGAAGTTATTTGTGCTATCCTTGGAGGGTATGGCTGTCAATTGGTATCATGGGTTGGAGAAGTCTATTTGAATGGATTGAAGGGAACTATTTACTACTTTCTAAAGCAATATGGCTACAACACTAGGCTCGAAGTGTCCATTAGGGATCTATAATTGACACGCAGAAGCCTAATGAATCATTCTCAGATTTTCTGACCAGGTTCATGAATAAGGCAAGATTGATGAAGAACAAGCTGGCTGAAAAGGATCAGGTTAGGATGATAGTCTGAAATGTGTCACCCAAACTGGTTGAGAGGTTATAGATGATGAACCCTAAGATGTTTGTGGACCTTTACGATGATGGGTTGCAAGCTAAAGAGATCAAAAGTGATGATGGGTTGCAAGCTAAAGAGATGAAAAGTGAGAAGAAGAAGATCACTAGAAGCACTAGAGTGAGAAATTACCCAATTGGGGGGCATACAACAACGAAATGCTAATCAGGTTGTTGGAGTCCATGCTATTCAACAACCCAGGAAATTCTCAAATTTTAACCAGTCCTTATCTAAAGTCCTAGACTGATTGATCTAAAAAGGCCCCCTTAGACCCTTAACCCCCTCTAGACTACCAAACCTAAATCTTCCTAGCTTTGACCTAAACAGCTAATGTCAATTTCACCAAGTTACTGGCCATTTCATTGACACTTGCATGCACCTTAAACATGAAATTCAAAACCTTATAGACTCTGGAAAAATCACAGACCTTGAGAAATCTAATCTAATCCAAACCTAAACACCAAAAATAACCTTTTCCCAAATTACCAAAATATGCCACCCCTAACTACCATGATGATCAACTTAGGAGCTAGTGAGGAAGAAGTGCTTAACTCCTTTGAGGATCTAAACCTTCAAAACCAATGAGAAACCCTTTAATTCCCCTAAAGCTAAGGAGAAAATAGAAGACTTGTTGGGACAGCCTTCAGGTAAATTCAACTACAAGGTGTGTGATTCCAAACCACCTTCTTTTGATATACCCATTGAGTCGATCATGCCTATAGGATGGGGTGATGAATTTAATGATAAGAAGATGCTAGATAAGAGAGAGAAATGCATGGTTAAGGTGTGGGAAAATGGAAAGAATGAGTGGGCTATTGAGGTTATAGACATCTAGTACAACTTTGATGAAGAAGGAACTGAAGGCTACAATGTATGGCTTGATAATCTAGAAGTTAGTCATATCACTAGAAGTGGTAATGGTATAAACTAATGGAGAAGACCACAGAAAGGGTGGAGGTTACTAAAAGTGAAAACTCAAATGAACATGATGATGGCTTGATCCTTGAAATGCTTAAGAAGGCAAAAGCAAATATGAGCATTTGGGAGCTCTTGATGCACTCAAGTAGCCATAAGAAGGCTCTAGTTAAGTCTTTAGCCATGATGAACATTGACACCACTATAACCCCTGAAGCAATTATGGCCAAGGTTATAAAAAAAAGCATGGTATTATCACATTTTCAGATGGGGATTTACCTGTGGAAGGGAGGAGTGATAATAAAGCTCTGTTCATCCCAACTGAAATCAGAGGGAAGAAGACTAATTATGTGATGGTGGATGATGGGTCTACAATCAATGTTTGCCTGCTATAGATTCTGCCTAATCTAAGGGTGAAGGTGGAGGATTTAACAAAATATGACCTTATAATTAGAGCTTACGATGATAGCATAAGGAATGTATAAGGAACATTTATGGCTTCTTAAAGACGAGACCTATAGAGGCAATGGTGGAGTTCACCATGCTGGATATC
This sequence comes from Mallotus nudiflorus, assembly GCA_947683625.1. Lineage (NCBI taxonomy): Eukaryota > Viridiplantae > Streptophyta > Magnoliopsida > Malpighiales > Euphorbiaceae > Mallotus > Mallotus nudiflorus. The sequence continues at coordinate 1,646,001 of CANTUR010000133.1, read as the reverse complement.
CTTGTCACTTGTGCTTTGCTTTTAAGTAGGCCCTAGTATCATACCTTGGGAGGAATGCCTTTAACTGTGCATCAAAAGGTGAAATTCCTATTGGATGGAGAAGTTGTGACTTTAGATGCTAGTAAGGGAAAGATTGTGTCTACAGTTATAGATGGTCATAAGTAGAAAGTTATCCCTCCCAGTTTCCAAATAACCATGATTTTTTATGGAATTGAGATGGATCCAAGGGTTATGAACATAATTGAGAAGATGAATTATCAACCCAGACAAGGACTAGGAAGAATGAGTAAGGAAGTCCAGAGTTCCCAAATTTCAAAGGACAAAATGATACCAAAGGATTGGGCTATACATGAGTTGGGCTTGGTAGTTAATGAGCTAGAAGAAGGATTCTCAATGAGAACAAGTTCTCAAAGAATATGGGACTGGTGTAGGATAACTTTGTCAAAGAAAGGAAAAAGAAGTTCTACCTGGGTGAAAAGGAGCCTTTCCAAGTAGCTAGAGTGAACGTTCCTAGGTTTAAGATCTTCAAGAAGTAAATAGTTAAAGGTCTGGTGGAAGACAACAAAGATAAGGTGATGAAGAAAGTTGATGAGAAGATAGGGACTGAGGCCATTGAAGAGCTACTTTGTCTGCCACCTAATGAAGAACCACCATAGAATTTAGCTAGCATTATTAATAATAGTTTTAATGATGTTTTTTTTATGAGGAAACATCTGGTCTGTTTGAGGACAAAAATGCTATTTTTTCTATGATCAATGATATAAACTATGGTTTTGCTTACTTGTGTGATGTTAATTTTGAGGGTCTTATGCATTTTGATAATGACAGATCATGGATGTTTGACATTAATTCTATTCAATCATATTCATTAAACATGGGCACAAATGAACAACCAAAGCACATTTTTATATCACATGATTTAACTCCTGAAGAGAGGGAATAATTAGAAAGAATATTAATAAAAAGAAAGGTAGTATTCACTTGGTCCTATGAAGACATGTCAGGTCTAAATAGAGAAATTATAGAGCATCGCATTCTGATATATCCAGAGGCTAAACCTGTTAAGCAAAAACTTCATAAGTTAAGGCCAAAATGGATAGAAAAGATAAGGGAAGAAATCACTAAGCAAATCCAAGCCAATTTCCTAAAAGTAGTAGAATATCTTCAATGGTTGGCAAATATAATACCTATTCCTAAAAAGATGGAAAATTTTGAATGTGTATAGATTTCAGGGATGTAAATATATCATGCCTGAAGGATGATTTTCCTTTACCCCATATTGATGTGGTTGTTGACAGCGCATTATCTACTGTAATGTACTCTTTCATGGATAGGTTGTCAAGTTATAATCAGATAATGATGGTAGTTATGGACAAGATCAAGATTACTTTTAACATGGAATAGGGGACATGCTGCTATAAAGTGATGCCATTTAAATTGAAGAATGTAGGAGCAACCTATCAAAGGGTAGCAACAGCTCTATTCCATGGTATAATGCATAAATAAGTGGAAGTGTACGTCGATGATATTATGGTCAAGTCAGGAACCAGGGAAGGACAATTTAAGGCTTTAGACAAGTTTTTTGCAAGAATAGAAAGATACAATTTGAGGTATAATCTAAAGAAATGTATCTTTAGGGTCACTTCAGGAAATTTATTGGGGCACATAGTCAACAATCAAGGAATAGAAGTTGATCCAGACAAGATTAAAGCATTCAAGAGATGCCAACATCAAGGATAGAAAAGGAAGTATGAAGATTTATTAGAAAGTTGCAGTAATTAGCAGGTTTATTACAAAACTCACCATGATTTACGATCCAATTTTTAAGCTCTTGAGGAAGAATCAACTCGTGGAATAGAACAAAGAATGCTAAAAAGCCTTTTATAAGATTAAAGAATACCTTACTAATCTACCTGTGTTAAGGCCACCAAAATAAGGTAAACGGCTTTAGAGGAAAAAGCAATGGGGGCAATGCTAGCACAAAAAGGACCATAAGGGGTGGAGTACACAGTGTATTATCTTGGAAAGAAGTTCCTACCATATGAAGAGAAATATGATCTTGTGGAGAAGATGTGTGGGCCACAAGGAAGCTAAGGCATTATTTCTAGTCCTACAAAGTACAAGCCATTTCAAAGATAGATCCTTTAAGGTACTTGTTTTAGGCACCAACCTTAATTGGAAAAATGTCGTGATGGTTGGCACTTCTGACTGAGTTCGATATTGAGTATGTCAATACCAAGGTAATAAAAGGAAGAGTAGTGGCAGAATTCCTAACATAGAATGTAGTAAAAGGAAATGAGTAGTGGAATTTAGAGTTTCCATATGAGAACTTAGTAGTATTGGAGTGATGTGAATGGAAGCTTTATTTTGATGGGGCTGTGAATAATAGAGGAGCAGGGCTAAAAGTGATTCTTGTCACACCAGGAGGAGAAACCATTCTAATGGCTAAGAAATTGGACTTCAAGGTTATAAACAACATGGCTAAGAACAAGGCATGCATCTATAGGCTAAAAGCAGCACTAGAAGTGGGAGCTAAAGAGCTACTAGTTTACAGAGATTCCATATTAGTCATTAGCTAGGTTAATGAGGAATAGGAAGTAAAAGAAGAGTCGTTGAAACCTTACATCTATTATTTGAAGAAGCTAATGAGAAATTTCACTAAATGTCTATTCATGCATTTACCAAGAGATGAGAATTAAATGGTGGATGCTTTGGCGATGCTCTCTTCAATTTGGGATAAATCGATGGGGTTGATGATGAAGCCTTTGGTGATAATGAAAATGAAAAGCTCTTTGTTATGGTGAATAATTAGTTATGAGTATTCATATAGGCCTAGAATAAAAGCCATGATTTTATGACATCTAGAGATTCATCAAGAAAAGGAAATATTGAGATAAGGAAACTTTAAAAGAAAGATATGCCCTTCGTGTTATTACACGTCATTGTACAAGTCATGACAGGGTATTATACAAAAGAATGCCAAATAGAATACAACTAAGATGTCTTAAGAAGGATAAAGCAAAATAGGCAATGAGAGAAATTCATGTAGGGGTTTATGGACCTTTATGATGATGGGTTGCAAGTTGAAGAGATCGAAAGCGAGAAGAAGAAGATCACTAGTAGTACCAGAATGAGAAATTACTTAACTGAGGCCATATAACAAGGAAATACTAGTTAGGTTGTGGGAGTCCATGCTATTCAATAACCCTGAAAATTCTCATATTTTAACTAGCCCTTATCTAAAGTCCTAGACTGATTGATCCAAAAAGGCCTCCTTATACCCTTAACCCCTCTAGACCACTAAACCTCAATATCCCTGGCTTTGACCTAAATAGCTACTATAAATTTCACCAAGTTACTGGCCATTTAATTAACTCTTGTATATGCCTTAAACATGAAATTCAAAACCTCATAAAATCTGGAAAATTCATGGACCTTAAGAAATCCAATCCAATCCTAAATACCAAAAACAACACTTTCCTAAAGTACCAAATCATGCCACCCCTAACTACCATGATGATTAACTCAGGAGTTAGTGAGGAAGAAGTGCTTAACTCCTTTGAGGATCTAAACCTTAAAAACAATGAGAAACCCCTTAATGCCCCTAAAGATGAGGAGAAAATAGAAGACTTATTGGGACAACCTTCAAGTAAATTCGACTACAGGGTGTGTTATTCCAAACCACCTTTTTTCGATATACCTATTAAGTCGATCGTGCCTATAGGATGGGGTGATGAATTTGATGATAACAAGATGCTAGATAAGAGAGAGAAATGCATGGTTGAGGTGTGGAAAAAAGAAAGAAGGAGCAGACCATTGGGGTTATAGACATCTGGTACACCTCTGATAAAAAAGGCACTGAAGGCTACAATGTATAGGTTGATAATCCAAAAGTTAGTCATGTCACTAGAAGTGGTAAGGGTTATAAACCAATGGTGAAGACCATAGAGAGGGAGGAGGTTACTGAAAGAGAAAAATTAAGTGAACATGATGATTACTTAATCCTTGAACAACTTAAGAAGGAAAAAGCAAACGTAAGCATTTGAGAACTCTTGATACACTCAAGTAGCCACAAGAAGGCTCTAGTTAAGGCTCTAGCCAAGATGAATATTGACACCACTACAACCCCTGAAGCAATGGTGGCTAAGGTTACAGAGAAGAAGAATGGTATTATCACCTTTTCATATGAGGATATAATTATGGAAGGGAGGAATCATAATAAAGCTTTGTTCATCCCAGGTAAAGTTAGAGAGAAGAAGACTAATTATATGATGGTGGATGATGGGTTTGCAATTAATGTTTGCCCATTATAGATTCTACTTAATCTAGGGGTAAAGGTGGAGGATTTAACAAAATTTGACCTTATAATCAAAGCTTACGATGACAATTTAAGGAATGTAGAAGGAATGTTTATGGCTCCTGTAAAGACCAGACCGATAGAGGCAATGGTGGAGTTCACCATGCTGGATATCCCTATCACTTATGCTTTGCTTTTAGGTAAGCCCTAGTATCATACTTTGGGAGGAGTGCCTTCAACTATACATTAAAAGGTGAAATTCCTATTGGATAAAGAAGTTGTGACTTTAGATGCCAGTAAGGGTAAGACTGTGTTTGCAGTTATGGATGGTTAGAAGCAGGTAGTTACCCATCCCGATTACCAAATAGCCATGATTTCTTATGGAATTGAGATGGATCCAAGGCTTATAAACATGATCAAGAAGATGAATTATTTACTCGGACAAGGACTAAGAAAGAATGAGTAAGGAAGTCCAGAGTTCCTAGATTTCAAAGGATAAAATGATACTAGGGCTATACAAGAGTTGGGCTTGGCAGTAAAGGAGATAGAAGAAGGATTCTCAATGAGAACAAGTTCTCAAAGAATGTGGGACTATTGCAAGATAACTTTGTCAAAGAAAGGAAAGAGAAGTTCTACCTAGGTGAAAAGGAGCCTATCCAAGTAGTTGGAGTTAACATTCCTAGGTTTAAGATCTTTAAGAAGCAGATAGTTGAAGGTATGGTGCAAGACAACAAAGGCAAGGTGATGGAGAAAGTTATTGAGAAGATATGGACTAAGGCCATTGAAGAGCTGCTTTGTCTGCCACTTAACGAAGAACCACCACATGATTTAGCTAGCATTATTAATAATAGTTTTAATGATGTTTTTTATGAGGAAACTAATGTAATAACATCCAGTCTGTCTGAGGATGAAAATGCTATTTTTTTATGATCAATGATATAAACTCTAGTTTTGCTTACTTATGTGGTGTTGATTATGAGGGTCTTATGCACTTTAATAATGATCGATCATGCATGTTTGATATTAATTCTATTCAGTTAGATTCATTAAACATGAGCATAAATGAACAACCAAAGCACATTTCTATATCATATGATTTAACTCTTGAAAAGAGGGAAAATTAGAGAGAATATTAATAAAAAGAAAGGTATTATTCACTTGGTCCTATAAAGACATGCCAAGTCTAGACAGAGAAATTGTAGAGCATCACATTTTGATATATCCAAAGGCTAAACCCGTTAAGTAAAAACTTCATAAGTTAATGATAGAGTGGGCAGAAAAGATAAGGGAAGAAATCGTTAAGCAAATCCTGTCCAATTTTTTTATAAGTAGTAGAATATCCTAAATGGTTGGCAAACATAGTACCTATTCCTAAAAAAATGGAAAAGTTTGAATTTGTGTAGATTTTAAGGATCTGAATAAAGCATGCCCGAATGATGATTTTCCTTTACCCATATTAATGTGATTGTCAATAGCGCAGCATTTAGTGCAATGTACTCTTTCATGGATAGGTTCTTAAGTTATAATCAGATAATGATGGCAGTCATGGATAAGATCAAGACCACTTTTATCATGGAATGGAGGACATACTACTATAAAGTGATGCCATTCGGATTAAAGAATGTAGGAGTAACCTATCAAAGAGCAGCAATAACTCTATTCCACTATATGATGCATAAAGAAGTGAAAGTGTACATCGATGATATAATGGTCAAGTTTGGAAGCAGGGAAGGACATTTTAAGGTTTTAGACAAGTTTCTGGCAAGAATAGAAAGATATAATCTAAGGCTTAATATGAAGAAATATATCTTTAGGGTCACTTCAGGAAAATTGTTAGGGCACATAGTAAACAGTCGGGGAATAAAAGTCAATTCAGACAAGATTAAAGCCATTCAGGAGATGCCAGCACCAAGGATAAAAAAGGAAGTATGAGAATTTATTAGAAAGCTATAGTAAATTAGCAAGTTTATTGCAAAACTCACTATGATTTATGATCCAATTCTCAAGCTCTTAAGGAAGAATTAGCCCGTGGAATGAAATAAAGAACACCAAAAAGCCTTTGATAACATTAAAGAATACATTAAAATCCACCTGTGTTAAGGCCACCAAGGCAAGGTAAACCTTAATCTTATATTTGGCTTTAGAGGAAAATGAAATGGGGGCAATGCTAGCACAAGAAGGACTAGAAGGGGTGGAGTACACAGTGTATTATCTTAGTAAGAAGTTCTTACCATATAAAGAGAAATATGATCTTATAGAGAGGACATTTTTTATTATGATATGGGCCATAAGGAAGCTAAGGCATTATTTCCAGTCCTACAAAGTACAAGTCATTTCAAAGATAGATCCTTTAAGGTACTTGTTTCAAGCACCAACCTTAACTGGAAAGATGTCACAATGGTTGGTACTTTTGACTAAGTTTGATATTGAGTACATTAATAACAAGGTAATCAAAGGAAGAGTAGTGGCAGAATTCCTGGCACAGAATGTAGTTAAAGGAAATAAGCAGCAGAATTTAGAGTTTCCAAATGAAAACTTAGCAGTAATAAAGTGACGTGAATTAAAGCTTTATTTTGATAGGACTATGAATAATAGAGGAGCAGGGCTAGGAGGAGTGATTCTTATCACACCATGAGGAGAAAGCATTCCAGTGGCTAAGAAATTGGACTTCAAGGTTATGAATAACAACATGGCTGAGTACAAGGCATGTATCTATGGGCTAGAAGCAGTGCTAGTAGTGGGAGCTAAAGACCTACTGGTTTATAGAGATTCCATGTTAGTCATAAGCTAGGCTAATGAGGAATGGGAAGCAAAAGAAGAGAGGTTGAAACCTTACATTTATTATTTAAAGAAGCTAATGAGAAATCTCACTAAATGTCTCTTCGTGCATTTACCAAGAGATAAGAATCAAATGGTGGATGCTTTGGCGATGCTCTCTTTAATGTGGGATAAACTAACGGAGGTTAATGATGAAGCCTTTAGTGATAATGAAAATGAAAGCTCCATGTTATGGTGAAGAATCGGTTATGAGTATTTAGATAGGCCCAAAAGAAAAGTTATGGTTTTATGACATCCAAAGCTTCATCAAGGAAAGGAAATATCTGAATGAGGCAACTTCTAAGGAAAGATATGTCTTTCGTGTTCTTGCACGTCATTATACAAGTCATGACAGGGTATTATACAAAAGAATGCTGAATAGAATATAGCTGAGATGTCTCAAAAATGATGAAGCAGAATAGAAGATAAGAGAAATTCATACAGGGGTTTGTGGATCTCATATGAATGGGATTGATTCTGATGAAGAAAATAATTTGATAGGGGTACTATTGGATGAGCATGGAAAGAGACTATATCCAGATAGTGAGACAATGTCATCAATGCCAGATACATGGAAACCTTGATCATCTTCCTCCTATAGTGCTAAACAGTTTAACATCTCCATGGCCCTTTACAGTATGGGGGATAGATATAATAGGGGAGATAAGACCAACTACCTCAAATGGGCATAAATATGTAGTGGTGGCGATCGACTATTTCTCTAGATGGATAGAAGTAAAATCTTTAAGTACTTTGAAAGCTAGACAAATGACAAGATTCATCGAGAAAAATCTCGTTTGCAAGTACGGTATCCCGCATCATGTTATGACGGACAGTGTTATTCAGTTTTAGGCAGAGATAGATGAATTGTTGTAGAGATATAAGAAACGAGCACCATAAATCCTCACCTTATCGAACTTAGGCTAATGGTGTTGTTGAAGCAGCTAAGAAGAATATAGAGAGAATCCTCTCCAAGATGGTGAAAATGCATAAATATTGGTTCGAGTATCTTCCTTTTGCCTTGTGGGAATGTAAGCACCTAATTTCGGGATGCAATTGTGCACAATTGCAATGTAAGCCCCTATGATGAAATTTATTCAAAAATTGAACTTGGTTGTCGATTTTTTGGACTTTAAGGACTAAATTGCAATGTTTTTTAGGATTTGATTACAAGGAAGTCAATTTTTCATGGGTCTTTTGGTAATTAAAAGTTAAAAAAAAGAGGTCAACATTTAATGTTGATTGGCATTGGTGTAATGCCGATCAACATTACATGATGCCGATCGGCATTGCACAATGTCGATGCATAAAAGTCCCATTTTTATTTTTCACATATTTTTTCTTATTTTTTGTCAATTTTTTCAGTGTTTTGATTGGTTGAAAATTTAATTTTTTTTTATTATTATTTGATGAAAATTTCAACGCATTCAAAACGCATAAATAACTTTCAAAAATCAAAATTCTTATTAGTGTGTTTTGGAAGAGATGAGCATTCCAGTAAATTTGGGAAGTCAGTACACGCAGACTCTACTTTAAAAAGTAAAGAGTCTGAATACGGATGGGGGCTAGAGACTCACACACACAGACTGAGAAAAAACTAAGAAATTATGAAATAGAGAAGAGAATTACGCGAAGAACACCCTTGTCTTTCCAGAAACCCTAATTTTGGATACTATCAATGTCTTCGAATGCAATCAAATCCCAGTTCAAAATCAAATCAATACTGAGTCAATTTTAATGGTGATAATCCAATCTAAGGTGCTATCTCAAAGCATTTGCACAGCATCTAAAATCACCAGTGTTCTTTTCTATTCCATTCTTTTCTAGTCTTTTCTTTTTTGTGATTTTTATTTTATTATGTTATTGTTTTGATTATTCAATTTCACTACTAATCTAATTATTTCTATATATATATATATATATATATATATATATATATATATATATATATATATATATATATATATATATATATTTTGATACTACCTATGTTTAGATGAACCGAAGGTCCATGGAATGCCATGGAATAACCTGTGTTGTTTTCCAGTAGAACTTAGGATTTTTATCTTTATTTTAAATTTTGGTATCCTGTGTAGTTATTTTAATTTATGGGTGTATAATTGTTTAATTTTAATTTTTGTACGTAGTTGGTAATAGCCCCAATAGTGCGAATAATGAAAGATTTAATTTTCTGCGTTTAAAATCAATTAGTAATTAGGTTCAATTGGGTAAAAAATCAATTAAAATCAATGGTGGCAGTAGCTTAATTTAAGGTTTGCATGTAATTGATTTAAGGTTTCTAGAAAATCACTAAAATGTATGTTTGATCTTTTTTTATGTTTTATTTGTTTTAGGTTGTGTTTTTAGTTTTTTTATTATTTTAGGCCCTAAGCCTATGCTTTGGTCCAACTCACTTTAAATAGGCTTAAAAAATGGTTTATGACTTTAAATAATTAAAATCAACTTAGGCCCATTAGGTTAATTAAATTTTAGGTCCACTTAATTAATTAAAACTTTTTTAGACTTAGCTCAGCCCACTTAATTTCATTTCCTTTAAAATAAATAGGCCTAAGGCCACTTGTCACTTAAAATAAAACCAAGTTAGACTTAGGCCCACTAATTTAACTTTCCTTTAAAATTAAATAGACTTAGGCAAACTAAAATAAATAGATCTAGGCTCACTAATTAATAAAAAATGTAGGCCCACCTTTAGTCCATTTCTCACTTATAAATAAAATGTAAATCTAGCTAACTTTTGAATAAAATTAACATAGTTTAGACTTAGGGACAATGAGCTCTTGAGTGCATTTTTTATATGTAATTTTATTGACTATATGCCTAGGGTTAGATGGATGTCAAATAGAGTTTAAATAAAATTTCATGTAATTAGAGGATAAAATAATCATTTATAAAATTATTCTAAATGAACATGAGACTATAAGAAGTTAGTATTTTGTTTCCAAAATCTCCTGGTTATAGTGCTAACTTTCTTTTAAAGAATCGACTACCACCAATCAAATTGTCTTAGTTATTACTTTGGGTGGTGACTCCTCTTCTCCACACTATGCCTTTATGAAATAGTATTGTGTTCTCTAAGGCCCTGAGCCTAAACAGTGTCGTAGTTGCTAAAATCTTGGACACGAGCTAAACCCCATCATCTATAGGGGATATAGAACTACAATGTGTACTAATATAAGATAGATTTCATTCTCATTAGTATACGGTTGTGAAGTAGTGTTACACATAGAAATAAAAATTAAATCCTTGAGGGTTATTATGGAAGAAAAATTCCCTGAGAGTGAATGGATGCAAAAGAGATACAAAAACCTCATGTCTTTAGATGAGAAAAGGATGGAGGCTTTGTTTCACACTTAGATTTATCAAAGAAGGATAGCAAGAGCCTTTAATAAGATGGTCAAACTCAAAAAGATAAAAGTTAGAGATATGGTGCTAAAGCAATCAAGGGCAATGGTGTTTGATTTAAGAGGAAAATTCAAACCAAATTGGGAAGGATCATATTTAGTCAAGACAATCCTACCTAAGGGAGCTGCAAAGATATCAAATTTAGAAGGGAATGATTTCATTAAGCCAATAAACCTAGATCGCCTCAAGAAATACTACCATTAAAAAAAAGTCTGCTAGCTAGAAAACCTAAAAAGGCTAGTTAGACAAAAATTAGGACATTCCCCTTGTTTAGAAAACCCGCAAAGGGCTAACAGGCAAAAATTAGGGAATAAGGTAAAAGAAGTAATCCTATTGATTAGAAAACTCATAAAGGGCTCGTCAGGTAGAAATTAGGGTAATAAAAGTGAGAAAAATGTTAAGTTAGAGAATCCAAAAGGACTAACTAATAACAAGAGTTATGTCATGTGATCTAATAAACATACTCATTTTAGCCCTAATTAATGAGTAAAACTAAAATGAATTTTTATTTGAATATCGCATATTCTATCTTTATTACAAAGCATAAAGACTTAAAGGAAAAAAAAACATGAGAGCCTAAAAGACTAGACTTATAAGATCACTGTACTAATTTTTTTTCTTCTATAGCTCATTTAGTAATACTTGAGTCCTTTTGTACTTAGCAAATCTAGGTGGTTTTGTAGCTTGCATGATAACCCAAGCCTTGTAATTATCATTAGTAGTCATATCAGTATCCAAATGCACATTCGCTCTAATGCTCTATACGGCCACAAGTTCATCATTTTGTCTAAGAAATCTTGCCTCAGAGGGAAGCCTTCAAAGTTAGGTATAGCAGTCACAATGAATTGTGGATGATTGTACTGACAACAAAGGCGTGATGAGGAAAATAAGGTTAAAAAGTGTAACCCAGGAATAAGAACACAGTGGTCATATAGGTTGATGGTCATAAACTTCAACTTCCACCATGGACAAATCCATGTAATCTCAGTGTCAACAATGCCTCTCATCTAATCAATCCATTGACCAATAGTACGCTTGTCCTTCACCTTCAATGGATGAGACTATAGATGATGAGGTTGATAAATCAAGGCATTGGTAGGGGGATTAAGTAGACTTAATTTCTCCTGTAGCTAAATCTTAACAAAAAAAAAGCTAAGTTGAAAACCTAAAAGGGCATATTAGGTAAAAAAAAGGTTGTATACCTGAAGGAGAAGCAAACTACCTAAGAATCAATTTTGAACCCTGAAATTATCTAACCCGATGATAGTTTCAGCAAGTATGACAGGCACAGGGTTAGCCCTAACCTCTATTTCTTCTAGAATATTGATAATTCTTATGTTAACATCTCCATGAGAAACCACTAGCAAAAACTAGGAATACAATCAAAAAGAAATAGTCCTAATCCAAGCCACATTGTTCTTATCCCTAGTCCCATAAGAAGTGATCAGAGAAGAAAGACTGATAGCCCCAGGGTTATGTGCGTACATGTCAATGTCACTTAGGGGCATATCAAAGAATTTCATTAATCTACTGGGAAACTGCATCTCAAGATCAGGAAGAGCAATCACAGCAGTCAAGTCCAAAGAACAGCCAAAGGTAGCAGCAAACTCCTCAATTAATGGACACAACTCTTATCCATTGAATCTAAATACATGGTCTTTGATGTCTTAGAAGGTGGTAGCAATATAAAGAAAATTATAGTCTATTTTTAGATGTCAAAGGGATTTTAAAGATTTGACATAATAGGGCAGCAGTTTATTCCATTCATCCCCATTAAGGCTTTTAAGAAACTTCTTCATCAAATTAAGGGTAACTTGTGTCATGATTAAGCAAACAAAAGACATAAGTGGGTGACTACCCTTTGATGAGCTATTCATATAGGCATAAAGGTTTAATCTAGATGGGATTAGGATTTTATATGTGCAAATCAAATTCAAATAAGAAATGGGAACGGAAAAGGGGCGAAGTGCAGAAGCCGAATTCCAATTGAAAATTGAAAATTTTGATTAGATTTCTAGAAATCCGATAAAAAATCTATAATTCTGATTAGAATTCTAGAAATTCAATAAAAAATCTATAATCCCCATCAGATTTCCAAGATTTAAAAAAAAAAGAGAAAAGGTTGATTAAATTCTAGGGTTTGATCCAAAACAAAAGACCATAATCCATTTAAAAAAGGGAGAACAGTTCACAAAAAAGGAAAATACCGTCATGAAAGCACAAACCCTAAAGATGAAATATCAGTCTTCTTAAGCTCTAGTGTCTGGCCAAGGACTCCATCCTCTAGCAGGATCATCACTCTGATCTAGGGCCATAGAAGTCTCAACATCATGACCATTAAAGCCAAGACCAGCAAGTTGCCTGTGAAGCCTCTCATTCACGTTCCAGATCTCTAGCATAATTCTATTGCATTAAAAAAGTTAAAATCATGCATACATTTGCATACTTGTTGTAAATATTAACCCTCCAACTATTCATGATCTACATAGTAAATAATCTCTAGGATAAGGCGAGTCCATATAGATACTATGCTTGTGCCTGAGGGATTTGTAAAATGACATATACTAATTTAGCAATAAGTGTTAGTTTATGTAGGATTGGGAATGCAAAAATACACTTACATATGAAGCATCAAGAGGAGAAAAGCTAGGAATTTGAACTGTATCAAGGTACATGTGCTGCTCAATAGGAGTCTGCACCATAGGAACCCAATAATACATAGACCTATTAACCAGGGGAATATCACCTAGAATGGTACTTGAGGAAGTATCACCTCGAGCAGCTCCACTATGCTAAGTAGGCTCAACCTCCTGCTCAGTCCTCTCAGTATCACCCTCAGCCTCCTCTATAGCAACATTAGTAGCATCTTCAACATGCATAAAAAATAAATGTCATCCATAGCGATGAAAGAGAAAGAAGTAAAATAGTGATAAAGAGGAATGGTGATGGAAAGTATACCTCAGTTGGATCTGCAGGAACCTGCTCTAAGAGATTCTCTCAAATATACTCTTGATAGTGGCGAGAATGCTCAAGCAGTGTTGAAGCGTCATATCCCTCAAGAGCTGCTCTAAGCTTAAGACTAGTCAAGCTACAACTCCTCAACATGGATGAGGGAATAGAAGAAGGAATACGCCTCCTAGAAGGTCCCATATGCTAATGATAAACATGCTCACCTAGATACCACATTTGGAAACCATAACCAGGAAGTAAGATCCTTATAGTCTCAAGCCTCACAGTAGCAGTTATGAAATTGTATCGCTGGATGTCTTCAACGCTAACCAGCCAATCTGATATGACTTACAAATTCATTTAAACAAATTTTATTTAACTTTTACAATTGATCATATGCTAATAGTTAAATTTATGTTACCAAGTCCCACTCTAAAGAGTTCAGCTGGTCTCGATAAGTCTGTAGGTTATACTTGATGCTAGCAAGATGAGAAGAACCTATCTCTGCATCAATGGAAGACTCCTCTCAGAGCTAATAGAGCTAAAGCCTCAGATCACCCTGATCTCAATGCCCCATATCTAAGAAGGAAAAGATATTCAAAATGAAAAAGAGCTATAAAAGAGCAAAAATTAAAAAGGGGTAGAAGACACGAAGGAGGCGTACATGCAAAACGTGCCAGAAACTGCACATCATCACAACACCTCTATAGACAATATTTATTCTATAGTAAGGATAGGCAAGAGCTACTGATTCCTGTTGAGTGTGAAAAATGCATTATTTTAAGCAGTCTTTGTGTTAGGATTATATGCAATTTTTAGTTAAGTTTTTATTTCTTTTATTTAGTTGAGTACTTAATGCATGTCTTGTGTGTTTATTTATTTTTATATATTAGTTGGTTTATTTTTGGTTGATTTTTATGTATTTAGGGAAGTTAAAAAACATTAAAGGAAGGTTATATAGGAGCCGTGGGAACTTGAAATGGGCCCAAGAAGCAATGGAGGTCGATATACTAAAATGTTAAAGAAGTGATGTGCATGGCCATGCACAAAATGCACACGGCTGTGCGACCTAGTGATTGGGAAATTCGGAGTCAAATTTAATTGCTGACTTATAAAGGACAAGATGGAGATTTCACATGGCTGTAACCCTAGGGCTGGTAATTAGGGTTTTATAAGAGGGTAGCCACCAGAAATAGGATATATTTTTTTTCATCACTTTTTTATATACATTTTTTTAGAGCAATTTTAGAGAGAACAAAGATTTTTCTTGCTTATGTTAGTTTTGGAGATTTAAGAAAAAGAATTGAAGAACATCAAGCTTCCTATTGAACAGGGGGTTTCTTCTATTCAATTGTGTTTATTCGTTCTTAATGTTGATTTAATAATGATGTCTGTTTTCTTTTATTCTTCTTCTTTGTCTCTTACAATTAACATGAGTAGCTAAATTCTTAGTAAGGGTTCTTATTGTAATTCAACCATGGGCTAATCATAATTAAACCTAAGCCATTATTCTAGATCCTTTGGTTGTTGTTGAACTTAATGTCTTCTTAGGATTGATCACCCTTTGATTGAATATACATAATAAAATTTGATTAAGAGATGGGTTGTATTGGATTTAAACAATAACCTGTTATATGCTTTTTTAGTTGAGAAATAATATTGATTACGGGTTAGTGCTTAAACTAGGTTAACCGAACGCTTAGTAGGCAAGAGCTTTAAATCTAAGAACGTCAATTTACTTAGTTAATTATAGGGTTGTCTTAGGAGGAAAGCCTTTGATTCTTGAGAAACCCTCAAATTGGATTAAGGTTAGGTATGGCTTAGCAGTTAATTAATCTTAAATAAAGCTTGAATTGGTAATAAGAACCCTAGCTCTCTAAAGTGATTATTATTTCATTATGATTTTATTATTTTGTCTTAGTTTAATTTTTAGTTTAATTCAAAATACCCTTTTTCATTTTTTAAACAAATAAACACAATTAGTATCACTGGAGTCAATCTACAATCTCTGTAGGATCGATATTTAATTACTACTTGTATGAATCCGTATACTTATGAAAAACCATCAATCCCTAATTGAATGTAGTGATTCTAGGGGACCAAAAAGCACAATGCTAACCTCATGACCAGTTTTATAGAAGAAGGTAGTGCCTAGCAGTATTAATAAGAAGCATCTCACCTTCTAAAGGATCTGGCAAGGTGTGGTAGTGGGTAATCTCTGGAAACCTTGAACAAGGGAAGAAATAAGCATGTTCTTCCGATTCTTCCATGTCAAAATAAACCTGAGCAAGTTGTGAACATAATGACTCCTGGCATCCTCAGGAAGAGCGCAGTAATGGATATAAAAAAGAACTAGGGTACCCCCGAAGGTGATCCCAATGATAGTAGAGAAGCTCATGGGAGAAACAGTTAGCTCACTCATTTGCATGTGAAAGGTGTTAGTAGTATCCATCCACTTCTCAATAAGAGCAAAAAGTGAATAATAATCTAACCTACCTCAAGCAGTCAGTAGAGTAGTAATGAAGTGGTAAAAGCCAAATGCCCAGATGTGTTGTACCATCTCTCCTGATAAATCATGAAGGAGTTCTCGAGCCTAGTGAAAGCAACCCAAGAATTTCAATGATTTTTGAATAAAATTTAAAAAATGATACGATTACTTTCCTTGCTAACTTTTTATTCCTATTTATTTTCATTTCTATCTTTAAAAAAATTAGAAGACAGGATTTTCGATTGGTATTTCCAGATTTCTTATCGGATTTGAAATATAGATTTCTATATAAATAAAAACTAATATATATATATTAGTTTTTATTTATATGTATGAAACCCTAAAAAGGATGGCTATAAATACATCTCATTCTATAAGGTTTAGATATTAAGGGTTGAGCCATATTTTCTCCTTCTTCTTCCTACACATCTTTTGTGAAAAGAAAAGATATAGAGAGAAAACATATTGTGAGACAACAAAGGTTCTAACAAACCTACTTTGTTTTAGATCACCTTATTCATATGGATACCATAGAGGACATGATCTTTTGGTGACATTTTAATCCAATAAGAAGACACGAAAAGCTCGAGGTAGAGTGTCATCAGTGTGAACCACCTCTCTTCCTTCTAACTATCTTGCCATTAGATCATCTAAGTGAGTGTTTGAAACCCTCTCAATCGAACTAATTCAAATTACATGGATTCAGGTTATGGTTTTTATGGTTAAAGGTTTTTGTTTTCCACTGCATTATGGATCACGAAACCCAACAGTGGTATTAAGGCCGCTTATAATTCAATTAGATTGATTTTATGATATATGTGATATATTCATAAGATGTGGAAATTTGGTTTTTGTATACATATGTGATTGTAAGCACCGAATTTCATAATAGTTGAGTGCGGGTGCGATAGAGGACTTCAATGATGAAAATAGTATAAATAGTTCTTTAACACTTTTGAAACATCAAAAGTCTAAATGCAGTTCAAAAGAGTTTAATTGATTTTTTAAGGACTTAATTGTAATGTTTTCTTTAACGACCTAATTGAAATTTTTAAATTCTTTCAAGGGTCTTTTTATAATTAAAATTAAAAAAAGGAGGACCGAAATTACATAATCTCTATTGGAATTATACATTTTTTGTCTTTTTTTATTTTTACAATAAAAAAAATTTTTGTTTTCTAAATTTTGATTGGTCAAATAATATAATAAATTTCTTTTTAGGATTTATCTAAATTTTTTAGGAAATAAAAAGTCCTTTTAAAATCAAAATTCTATCACTGTGAAGAAAAAAATCATAATAGGATACGTCTTTTAGCTAGGGTTTTTCTATAAAAACCCAACTTAAACTCTCCTAGGTGGGGGGCTCTCTTTTCCTGGACCTTTTTTGAAGGCTTTCACTTTTCTTACATAGTGTTCAATTAAAAATATTTTCTGGTGAAGTATTTGTTCTTTGAGGAAGAAGCAATAGGCTTTTAAAGGAGAACATCAAGTATTGAAGATCCATTTAAAAAGCAACGGTGATTTATACTAGTTTGAGGGGCAAATCAATACTACATCCATACCATCATCTCCTCTCTTACTTTCTTCTATTTTTTATTTTGATTCTATTAAATTTTAACTTTATTTAATTTTTATTGTTATTTTGTTTATTCACTAACCATTGTTTATTTTTGTGTTTATGTTGATGATTATGGAGAAAGTTAAATAATGAGTTCGCTTAAAGAACCAAATCCATGAAGATCCATGGAATGCCATGGATTGAATTTTATAGCCGAATATAGTTTCTAAGTTTTTCTTCATTTTTTTATTTATTATTGTTTTGATTGTTTTATTTTTCATTTAGTTTTCTTAGGATTGTATCAATTTCTTATTATTTTTAGTAGATAATTGTAATAGCCCCAATAGTGGGAATAATGAAATCATGTGTGTGTGATTGTGTGTTTTATTTTAATTAATGGGTTAATAAAATTAGGATTTTAATTAGGTAATTAATTAAAATTAATGGCTATAGAGATAATTAGGGTTTGTTTAATTAAAATTAAATTAGATTTAAGTGGATAGAATTAGTGTTGCTTGTTAATTATTTTATTTATTAATAATTTGTTGTTTAAGGTCACTTTAATTAAATTAGGTTTTTTAGAATAAGTTTGATTGATTGTTTGATTTTTTATTTGATTGTTTTGATATTTTTGGGCTTGGTTACTTTTTATGTGTTTTGGGCCTTAAGCTCATGTTAGGCTCTAACCCATTTAATTAATTTTAGGTTTAGGTAGTTCTTTTTGGGCCAATATTTTAATTAGCTTATTTCATTTAATAGGTTATTAACTAATTAGGTCTAGATTATAATTAAAATGCATCTTTAGGCCCATAATTAATTAGAAATTAGGCTAGGATAACATAGACCCATTTAGTTAATTAGATATAGGTCCACTTTAGTTTAGTTAAAATTATCTAGAATTAGCCCATTAAATTAAAGTCTTTCCCATAATTTATAGATTTAAGATCACTTTAGAATTAAAACATGTAGAATTAGGCCCACTAATTTAAATACCTCATAATTTGTAGATTTAGGTCCATTTTAGAATTAAAATAAATAGACTTAAGTTTACTTAATTAAAATTAAATTAGAGTTAGGTCCATTAGTCTTTCGACTCACTTGTAAATTAAAACATGTAGATTTAGCCTATTTAATTAAAATCAATGTAGATTAGACTAACTTAGGGATTATAAATTTAAATGAATACATTATTTACATGCATTTTTCATTACTAGTTTGCCTAAAGTTAATTGTTTAAATAAGGGTTTATATGAAATTGCATGTAAATAGAGGATAAGATAGCAATTCATAAAGTAATTCTAAATGAACACAAGATTGAAAGAAGTTGGTATTTTGTATCTAGAATCTCCTAGTTGTGGTGTTGGCTTTCTTTTAGAGAATCAAGTACCACCATTTTTTTTATTTTTCCTAGTTATTACCCTGGGTGGTGACTCTTTATCTCAACACCATGTCTTTATGATAGTGGTTAGTGTGTTCTCTAGAGCCCTAAACTCAAACAATGTTGTGGTTGCTAAAATCTTGGACACGTGCTAAACCCCGCCATCTACAATGATATATGTGCATTTAATTTTGAAAAGTTTTTTCAGAATGTCAATTGAATGTTTCTATATGATGATTTAATTAAACCTACATTGAAAAAAATTTGTACATTAATTGGATTAATGTCTATTGTTGTTTAATATGATTAAACACCATTTATAGTATGAATTTTTGAAAAATATGTGCTTTTTTTTAATGTAAAAATTTTGATGTACAAGTCGCATGGCTGTGTGGCTAAGGCACATAGATGTGCACAGAACAACATCGTACAAATTTTTGACATCATACAGTGCACATGATCATGCGTATTTAGGCATATGGTTGTGCGCACTATGGAAATATGCATAGTGAAAATATGAAGATTATTTGGATTCTTATTCAAGTCTTGAATGAAATTAGCATGTTTTGAACATATAATGAGCCCTCACCCACTAATCAACTAACACGACTGCCGAATGGATTCGCCATATAAATTATTCTCACCATAATAATTTATTTTAATAAAAATTAATTTATTATGCTTTATATGTTTAATGTGATATGCATGGTGCATAGCATGGCCCTTAAGACCAATGTGATTAGATTTTTGTTATTCATTTTATAGGTGTTAATTTATTAAATACGGCCTGCAAGTCATTTTTCATTTATTGTAATTTTATTTTATTGAGTAGTAATAGAATAGCATAAATTACAACTTGTAATGTAATGTAAATGAAGACCCAACATGGAGACACAAAAAGAGGCCAAGGATGGAGATCCAAGGTGGAAACTCATAGTGGAAATCCAAGGTGAAATGCTCAGAATAGAGGAAGTCTTGTTACCTTGGATTGACCATTGATCTTTATATTAGCTTATGAAGATCAATCTAGATTTGGGCCATGCTATGTCATATTTACTTTATTGCTTTATTATTATTATATATGACATGTTATGCATGTGATGTATGTCTACAACATAATAATATCCAAATAAGGTAAAATAAATAGGAGCTCTTATTCAATATTAAGTCACCATGATGCCTTCCATATGCTCAAATGCTTGTCAAGCCTTAGATTATCATGTATGGGTCTGCCACAATAGGGTGTGTTAAAACATCTGAGGAAGGCAAGTTGGAAAAGAGTGATTTCCAAATGTTTATTATGGTTTGACTTAACTAGGTCTTCAAAAGGGTTTTGGACCTAGGGCATCATATGGGGTTTTTAGCCAAGACATGTGATGTCAAATCCCATACCCTTCTAAGAGTTATAGGAGATGTAATTGGTAAGAGTTACTTACCTAAATAACCATATCTTTAGGTGATGAGACAAAGCTCACTTAGAGTATGGTGAAATGTGGATCTTGGCCCACTAAAATTTACAAGATAACTTGAGGGTTATTAATTTGAATAAATTTTTATGGGATTTATAATTATGCCTTATTAAAATAACTTGATAAAATGCTACTAAGTACACTGCATATATATTTGTTGTAGATAATGGCATCAAATACAACATCTAATTTGTCACTATGATCAATCCTTAAGAAAGATAAGCTTAATGGGACTAACTTCCTTGACTAGTATAGAAATTAAGAATTGTTCTTAAGTAAGAAAGAAAGGAATATATCCTTGATTAACCTATCCTAGATGAACTAGCTACTAATGCTTCTAAAGCTCAAAAGGATGCTCATGGTAAGCACCTTAATGACTCTATTGATGTCACTTACCTCATGCTTGGATGCATGGAATCATAACTATAAATGTAATTGATGGAAATCGATGCTTATACCATGATAGGCCATCTCAAGGAAATGTTCCAAAAGAAAGCTAGAATTAAAAGGTTTAGGACCATAAAGGCATAGCTTTCTTGCAAGTTAACTACTAGCAGCTCTGTGGGTTCTCATGTTCTTAAGATGAAAGGTCATCATAAAGATCTCAATAGACTTATTCT
This sequence comes from Mallotus nudiflorus, assembly GCA_947683625.1. Taxonomy (NCBI): domain Eukaryota; kingdom Viridiplantae; phylum Streptophyta; class Magnoliopsida; order Malpighiales; family Euphorbiaceae; genus Mallotus; species Mallotus nudiflorus. Next base: position 1,625,002 of record CANTUR010000133.1, on the reverse strand, counting down.
TAAGATCGAGCAAGAATTAGCCATTGATATTATTCTCCAAACTTTACCAAAAACATATTATGGTTTTATTATGAACTATAACATGCATGGCATGAACGAAACTGTTTTTGAATTGCATAAGATGATTAAGACTGCTGAGATGAACATCAAAACTACCAAGGACGTTCTAATGGTTAATAAAAGGAAAGGTATGAAAAGGATGGGAAAATGTGAAGGCAAAATTAAGGCTTCTAAAGGCTTTTAAAAGCTCAAGCCCAAGCCTAAACTTGCACCTCAAGCAAAACCACCTAAGGAAGGAACATGCTTTTTGTGCAATGAGCCCGGCCATTGGAAAAGAAATTGCAAGCTCTTTATGGATGATTTGAAGAAGAAGAATAGTATTGTGACTACCTCTTCAGGTATTCATGTTATAGAAGTCAATTTATCTACTTCTGATTCTTACATATTAAATACCAATTCTGGAACTCACATTTGTACTAATGTGTAGGGTTTAAAAAGGAGTAGAATCTTGGCTAAAGGCAAAGTTGACCTATGAGTTAGAAATGGAGCAAGAGTTGCTGCATTAGCTATAAGAACTTATGAATGAACTTTGCCTAATGGACTTGTTTGTAGTTTGGAAAACTGTTATTATGTACCTGCTATGAGCAAGAATATCATTTTTGTTTCATGTTTAGACAAGAATGGTTTTGAATTTTTTATTAGGAATAATAAATGCTTTATTTATCATGATAACATTTTTTATGGATATGCTCCACGAAATTATGGTCTTTATGTTTTAGACATAGAAGACACTAATGAAAAGTCCATCTATAACATTAATACAAAGAAATTTAAATCTAATGATTTAAACACAACCTATCTTTGGCATTGTCATTTAGGCTATATAAATGAGAAATGCATTTTGAAACTCCATTAACATAGACTTTTGAAGTCATTTGACTTTGAATCATTTGAAACTTATGATTCTTGTTTATTAGGAAAAATGACTAAGACACCTTTTACTGGACATAATGAAAGGGTAATGACTTATTAGGCCTTATACATTATGATGTATATGGTCCATTAAATTCCACTACTAAAGGAGTTTATCAGTACTTCATTACTTTTACAGATGATTTCAATAAATATGGCTACATCTATTTAATGAAGCACAAACCTGAATCTTTTAAAATGTTCAAAATTTTCAAAAATGAAGTACAAAATCAATTTAGTAAGAATATTGAAGCACTAAGATCTTATCAAGGTGGCTAATATTTAAGTTAAGAATTTATTGATCATCTTATAGATTTTGGAATAGTTTCAAAATTGACCCCACTAGGAATACCACAAGGGATTAGTGTATCTGAATGGAGAAATTAAACTTTATTAGATATGGTTCAATTTATGATGAGTCAGTTAGATCTTTCAATCTCTTTTTGGGGTTATGCTCTAAAAAACTTTTACATTTCTTTTGAATAGAGTTCTATCAAAGGTAGTTGAAAAGACACCATATAAGATATGGAATGGAAAAACTCCTAATTTATCTTTTCTTAAGATTTGGGGATGTGAGGATTATTTGAAGCATCAAATTTCAGATAAATTAGAATCCTAAAGAAACCAAAGGATAATACGTTTATAATGCTTTTGAGAATAAAGTGTTTATTGCTTAGGATGGTGTCTTTTTGGAAAGAGAATATATTTCCAAAGGAATTAGTGGGAGTAATGTATAACTTGAAGAAATTCAAGAACCACATAATAATATTATACCACATATGGAACCTCGATTGGATCAACAAGTAAATCTAAAATCTACACCAATACCACAAGGTCCTAAAAGGTCTAGTAGGACACATTATAATCCTGAGAGATATAGATTTCTCATAATAGATAATAATGATGTAATGACTATGGATTAAAGTGAGCCCACAACCTACTAAGAGGCCATAAAAAGTCTAAACTCTGAGAAATGGTTAGAGGCCTTGAAATCAAAAATGTAATCCATGTATGATAATAAAGTATAGACTTTTATTAATCCACTTGAAGTTTTATAAATTATGGGTGCAAATGGGTTTTTAAAATGAAAATTGACATGGATGGCATTGCGCATACCTTTAAAGCAAGACTGGTTGCAAAGGGTTTCAAGTAAACACTGTTAGTGATATGCACTAGGTCAATCATGTATGACCATGCTTTGACTTTATCACTTATTTAATAAAGAGGCATTTTGCATTGTCATTTTGCGTTATGATAATTACTTGAATAGTCAATTCTTACTAAGGTCATCAAGTATATGACTTGATAGTAAAACCCTTAGATTAAATATGACTTCTATTCAAATTATCCTTAGTCATAACAATATGTTATGGCTAGTATGATGTTGATTGATGATTATGTTTTACTGATCATGAATATGAGATATTAATTCAACTCATTGGTACTTATTTAGGAAATAATGTATTGGATTGAGCCATCATGAGAATACTACATAGATAATTGTCATAAGTAATTCTCACTATAATAATATTAATTTAGTCCTTTGACCTTGAAATCATCATGGATTTCTACATAACTATTATATACTTTGACATAATCTAACATTGTATTTAACATGATGATTAAATAGATTATTGTTGGATATTAAATGAGTTATGTGAGGAATGTGAGTGATTGAGAAGGAATTTGTCCCTCATTTAATTTGAGTAAGATATCTATGGGCCCTTTGATAAGATAGATTAACGAAAATGCATGGCCATGCTAAAGTGAATTGATAAAGAGTTATCATTCTCAGTCTACTTTGAGTCAAGAAATAATATGATTGAATTATATAAGGATGATAGAAACTATGCCTTATATTCAATCAAGATATCATGTGACAAAGGGATTACAATATTTATTATAAATTAGCTTATGTTAGATTATTGACTTCACAAGACTTGGGTAGTCATAATGTCTTGCTAGATGCCACTTATGACTTATAGGCCTAAATAGAGATTTAAGGCCCACTGCTAACATCATGTGAACCTATAGGGTCATACATTTAGAATAGGCCCAAAAATGGATATGGGTTTGAGAAGCCCAAATATGCTTTGTAAAAATAAATAAATAGTTTATTTATTTAAGGTTTAGGTTATCTTAAATAAATATAATATTATTTCTGATTTAATTTTAGATAAAATTAGAACAATAATAATTGAGAAATTATGAAAAAGTTGTTTTGGTAAGTGAAACCCTAATTAGAGGTCTATAAATATGTTATATTCTCTAGGGTTTCACTAACTCAATCATTAGCCACCAAAAATTCATTTTTATCCTTTTAGAAAAACTAAAACATAGAGTGTTTTATTCTTGATTTATGAGAAATCAAGAGTAGTGCTAGCACACAAAGTTTTTCAATATGGAGGACAGATTCTTTTGGAGACATCTTGATCCGAACTACCAAAATCAAAAGCTCAGGGTAAGGTGTCACCAGAGTGAACCTCCTCTCTACCTTCCAGAAATCTTACCTCTCTTGCCATTGTGGTAAAATTTGAAAACCCTAGTTTTAAATCAATTAATAGAATTACTTGGATCTAGGTGAGGGTTTGGGATTAAAAGTTTTAATTTTTTCTTCATTTTTTAATCATGAAACCAAAAAAACACATGGTATAGACTATAATGAATCCTTTTCACCAGTTTCTATGTTGAAATCTATTTGAATTCTCCTTGCTATAATTGTATAATATGATTATGAGATATGGAAAATGGATGTCAAAACAACATTTCTTAATGTAAACTTACTTGAGGATGTGTACATGACATAACCAAAGGGTTTTTTCAATCCTAAGAATTCTAGAAAGGTATATAAGCTTCAAAGGTCCATTTATGGACTGAATCAAGCATCTTGAACTTGGAATCTTCATTTTGATGAAGCAGTCAAAGAGTTTGGCTTCATTAAGAATGAATATAAACCTTGTGTCTAAAAGAATGTTAGTGGGAGCACAATTGTGTTTTTAGTGCTATATGATGATGACGTACTACCCATTGGAAATGATATCCTTATTTTACAAAATGTTAAATCATGGCTAAGGAATTGTTTCTCAATGAAAGAATTAGGTGAAGCCACTTATATATTAGGCATCAAGATCTATAGAGATAGATCTAAATGGCTTATTGGCTTAAGTCAAAGCACTTACATTGACAAGGTACTTAATTAGTTTAAAATGCAAAACTCTAATAAAGGATTCTAGCTAATGTCTCGGGGCATTAGTCTTAGCAAGACTCAGTGTCCAAAGACACAAGATGAGCGAGACTGCATGAGTAAAATTTCATATGCTTTTGCTATTGGATATATCATATATGCCATGTTATGCACTCGAGCATATGTCTCATATGCTTTAAGAATAATGAGCAAATACCAGGAAGACCCAAGTGAAATTCACTAGATAGTTGTTAAGAATATCCTTAACCACATAAGAAGGACTAAGGATGCATTTTTACTGTATAGTGGGCAGGAAGATGAGCTAGTTGTAAATTGTTACATAAATGCTAGCTTCTGATCTAATAAAGATGACTTTGAATCATAGTTAGGTTATATGTTTTATTTAAATGGAGGTGTAATGAACTAGAGAAGTTCAAAGCAAGACACCATTGCTGATTCTATAAAAGAATTTGAGTACATAGCTACCTCAAAGGCAACCAAGGAAGATGTTTGGATTAAGAAGTTCATAAATGGATTAGGAGTTATTCCTAGTATATTAAATTTAGTGGACTTGTATTATGATAATAATGGAACCATAGCATAGGCTAAAGAACCCAGATCATATCAACGATCCAAACATATACTCAAGCATTATCATCTTATTAGAGAGATCATTGAGAGAGAAGATGTGAAAATATGTAGAGTACTAACAAATGACAATGTTGCTAATCCACTAACTAAGCTTCTTCCATAGGCCAAGCATGAAAGTCATAATAGGTCAATGGGTATAAGATATAATGTTGATTAGGCCTAATGCAAATGGGAGATTATTAGTGATATGCCCTAGGCCAATTATGTAATGGCCATACTTTGACATTGTTATATTTCTATTTTAATAATAAAGAGGCATTGTTATTATTACTAGTTAATTCTAGTACTACCCTTGATTAGTTAATTCTACTAAGATCATCAAGTACATGATTTGATAGCAAAAATCTTAGGTGATACTTGAATTATAATATAAATAACCCTAATCGATTATTATTGTGGGAATAACAATGAATAAAGACTAGTATGAGGTGGACTAATGATTAAGTTTTACTAATCATGTATATGAGATATTAAATCAAACTCATAGGTACATATTTAGGGAAATGATGTACTAGATTGACCCACTATGAGAATACCACATGGATTGTTGTCATAGGTAACTATCATCACAATAGTATTATTTAAGTCCTTTAACCTAAGATCACCATGGTTTCCTGTATGAAAAGTTATGTATTTTGACACATCCTTACACCATACTTTAACCAAATGGTAAAACAGGTTGTGATTGGATATGAAATGAGTTATGTGAGGCATATGAGTGGTTAAGATGAAATTTATCCCTTAGTTATTTTGAGAAGATATTTGTTGGGCCCCTTAATGAGTTAGACTGAAAAGAAATGCATGGCCATGCTAGAATGATAAAGAGTTATCAGTGTCAGTCTACTTGGGATCGATAAACAATATGGTTGAACAATATAAGGATGACATAATCCATGCCTTATGTCAATCAAGATATCATATGACAAAAGGACTCTAGTACATGTTGTGTATTAGGTTATGTTGGATTATCGACCTTCACATAACTTGGGTAGTCATAATGTCTTACTAGAGACCAATTATGACTTGTGGACTAAAATGGGAATTTTAAGCCCACTGCCAACATTGTGTGAACTTATAAGGTCGCACATAGAAAATAAGCCCAAAGCAGACTTAGGTTAATAAGCCCAATAACTATCTGTAATAGTTATCTAAGATAAATAAGAAAGTATTCTAATTTGGAATTAGAATCAAAATAGAAAGAGAAGTTTAAACTTACCAAAACTATTTTGGTAAGTGGAGATGTATGAAACCCTAAAAAGGATGGCTATAAATACATCTCATTCTCTAGAGTTTGGATATTAAGGGTTAAGCCACTTTTTCTCCTTCTTCTTCCTACACTTCTTTTCTAAAAATAAAAGATATAGAGAGAAAACATGTTGTGAGACAACAAAGGTTCTATCAGACCTACTTTACTTTAGATCACCTTGTTCATGTGGATACCACAGAGGATGTGATCTTTTGGTGACATCTTAATCCAATAAGAAAACATGAAAAGCTCGAGGTAGGGTGTCACCAGAGTGAACCCGCTCTCTTCCTTCCAACTATCTTGCCATTAGATAATCTTAGTGAGTGTTTGGAAACTCTCTTAATCGATCTAATTTGAATTACATGGATCTGGGTTATAGGTTTTGTGGTTAAAATTTTTTATTTTCCACTATGTTATAGATCATAAAACCCAACAGTATTGATATTGGACAACCCTAAACTTTAAGCTAATTTTAGTGATAAATTGGTGGATAGCTCATGAATTGCTTTAGCATGCTTGGAGATTACCTCCCTATGCAGGTGGGTTCATGACATATAAATGAGAATGATAGATAAAGGTAGAATGAAGGATGGATCTAAAATTAATGAAAATAAAAAAGAAAAAAACCTTTGATATAGAGTGGCTTCCAACTAAGAGTAAAAATGATGCATTGCTCATAAGGAACCAATGTATTAAAGATCCAAGGCCTCATAAAAAGGTTTAATAAAGGTGGGTGACTTATAGTCATTGCCTACTATGACAATGGAGTTGTGGGTGTTAAGTTCGATGGGAAGGTCCAAGAGAGATGTGATGACATTTTTCATCTCGAACATGAGATATTATAATTAACGATTCTAAAACATCTCCACCCCCTCATCTGATTTTCTAAGTCTTTAATATTCAACTAAAAAATCTAATACATCGATGATTAGGTCACCACATAGACTACTTTTCTCCATTTTTTATATATGTTATTATTGCCTATGTTCACTAATAAAATAACCAATGATGAAGCATTCAATAATGTTGAAGAAAAAGAAGAAGGAAACAAGAATACGTCTTACAATGCTTTTATAGTTTCATTATTATCACTATTATATAAAAGGCTTTGGGCCTATACAATGAACAAAGTTTGGAATGGCAGACTCCACATTGGAAAGTTACATGTTATTTAAAATTCCCAAAAGTGTAATTTCATGTCTTTATTTTCTCTTTCTTATAAAAATAAATAATTAAAAAGGTTTAACTAAAATATTTAATTTAAAATAGTAAAAATAAATATTGTATAGGCCAGAATAGAAAAACGTACAATTCAGCCAAAGAGTTATGATTTTTGTCCACCTTTAATTTATTTTGCATCAATGGAAAAATAATGCGATAACATGGTGAACAAGGACAAAAGCACTAAAGGACTTGTCCATGACTTCAAGGCTGCCAACATTTTCATCATCTTAAAGTATAGTTAGGAAGCCAGTTTCAACATGTATCCGGAGGCTAAAGGAGCTTACAGTGTCAAAAGTGGAGTTATACCTATTAATCATAAATTGGGAAGGCCATTCCTTAACCAAATTATAATCTATATTGATGATGGACAACCCTAAACTTTTAGTTAATTTTAATACTAAATCAATGGACAACCCATGATGAATTACTTTAGCATCCTTGGAGATTACCTCCCTATACAAGTGGGTGCATGATATATAAATGAGAATGATAAATAAAGGTAGGAAGAAAGATGAATCTATAATTAATGAAAAAAAGAAAAGAAAAACTTTTGATAAGGATTGGCTTCTGATTGAGAGTGGAAATGATGCACTGCTTGGGAGGAGATGATGTCATAAAGATCTAAGGCCTCATAAAGTGGGTTAGGGAGGGTTGGTGGCATGTAGCTGCTACTCGCTATGACATTGAAGTTACGAGTCTTGAGTTCTATGGGAAGGTCTAGGAGAGATGTAACAACATTTTTCATTTGGGACATGAGCGATAATGAGATATTATGATAAATGATTCTGAAACATCCCTTCGCCTCGTATGCTTTTCTAAGTTTTTCATATTCAACTAGAAAATCTGATATGTCAATGATTGGGACAACACATGGACTACTTTTCTACATTTTTTTTATATTTGCTTCTGCTGCCTGTGTTCACTAATTTAATGACCAATTATTAAGCTTTTAATAATGTTGAATAAGAGGAAGAAGATGGAAATAAGAATATATCTTACAATACTTGTATTGTATCATTATTATTATCATTATTATATCAAAGGCTTTAGGCCTATACAATAAACAAAGTCTAGAATGACAGACTCCACATTGGAAAGTTACATGTTATTAAAAATTCCCACAAGTGTAATTTCATTTCTTTATTTTCTCTTTCTTATAAAAATAAATAAATAAAGGGGTTTAACCAAAAACTTCAGTTTAAGATAATAAAAATAAATATTATTTAGGCAAGAATAGAAACGCTTATAATTCAGCCAAAGAGTGATGATTTTTGTCCACCTTTAATTTCTTTTTCATCAATGGAACAATAATGTGATGATGCGGTGAATGGGGATAAAAGTGCCAGAGGACTTGTCCATGACTTCAAGACCGCTAACATTTTCATCATTTTGAACTAGAATCAATGTTTATCTAGATGATAGAGGAGCCTACAATGTCAAAATTGAGATTGTTCTTATCAATCCTAAATTAGGAAGGCCATTCCTTTAACAAATTATAATCAGTATTGTTATTGGATTACCCTAAACTTTAGGCTAGTGTTAATGAAAAATTGGTGGATAGCTGATGAATTGCTTTTGCATACTTAGGGATCACCTCCCTGCACAGGTGGGTGCATTACAAATAAATGAGAATGATATATATAGGTAGGAAGAAAGATGAATCTAAAATTAATGAAAAAAAGAAAAGAAAAAACCTCTTATAAGAAGTGGCTTCCAACAGAGAGTATAAATGATGCATTGCTTGGGAGGAGCTAATGTCATAAAGACCCGTGGCTTTATAAAGAGGATTGGTGAAGGTGGGTGGCATGTAGCCACTACTTGTTGTGACATCAGAGTTACAAGTCTTACATTTGACAGGAAGGTCCAGGAGAGATACGATGACATTTTTCATTTAGTTTTATGTGATAATGAGATATTATGATTAACAATTCTAAAACATCCCCACTCCTCTCATGCTTTTCTATGTCTTTCATATTCAGTTGGAAAATCTTATATGTCAATGATTGGGACACCATATGGACTACTATTCTCCATTTATTTTATAGATGATGTTGCTGCCTGTGTTCACTAATTTAATAACCAATGATAAATTAGTTAATAATGTTAAAGAAGAAAAAGAAGCAAAAGGAAATATGAATATATCTTACAATGCTTGTATTGTATTTTTATTATCATTATTATCTCTAAGGCTTTAGGCATATATAACAACTAAAGCCTGGAACGACAAACTCCATATTAAAAAGTTACATGTTATTAAAAATTCCCAAAAGTGTAATTTCATGTTTTTATTTTCACTTTCTTATAAAAATAAATAAATAAAAAAGTTTAACCAAAAACTTTAATTTAAGATAATAAAATTAAATAATGTATAGGTAAGAATAGAAACACTTACAATTCAACCAAAGAGTGATGATTTTTTCTGCGTTTAATTTCTTTTGCATCAATAGAAAAATAATGTGATGATATAGTGAATAAGGAAAAAAAGTGCCAGAGAGCTTATCCATGACTTCAAGGCCACCAACATTTTCATCATCTTGAAGGATAGTTAGGAAGCCAGAATTACTATGTATCTAAATGCCAGAGGAGCTTACAGTGTCAAAAGTGAAGTTGTAATTGTTAATCCTAAATTGGGAAGGCCATTCCTTGAAAAAATTATAATCTATATTAATGTTGGACAACACCAAATTTTAAGCTAATTTTAGTGCCAAATTGGTGAATAGCTCATGAATTGCTTTAGCATCCTTGGAGATTACCTCCCTACATAGGTGGGTGTATGACATATAAATGAGAATGATAGATAAAGGTAGGATGAAAGATGGATATGAAATTAATGAAAAAAAAAAGAAAAAACATTTGATAAGGAGTGGATTCCAACTGAGAGCAAAAATGGTGCATTGCTTAAGAGGAGCAGATGTCATAAAGATCCAAGGTCTCATAAAAAGGATTAGTAAGGGTGGGTGGCATGTAGTTACTGCCTTCTATAACATTGGAGTTACAGGTCTTGAGTTTGACGATAAGGTCTAAGATAGATGTGATGACATTTTTCATTTGGGACATAAGAGATAATGAGATATTATTATTAATGATTCTAAAACATCCCCACCCCTCGTATACTTTTCTAAGTCATTTATATTCAATTGGAAAATTTGATATGTCAATGATTGGGACACCATATGGACTACTTTTCTCCATTTTTTTATATATAATGCTTCTTCTTGTGTTTACTAATTTAATAACCAATGACGAAGCATTCAATAATGTTGAAGAAGAGGAAGAAGATGGAAACAAGAATATATCTTACAATGCCTATATTGTATTATTCTTATCATTATTATATCAAAGGCTTTATACCTATATAATGAACAAAGTCTAGAATGGCAAACTCCATATTGGAAAGTTACATTTTATTAAAAGTTCCCAAAAGTATAATTTTATATTTGACTTTTGTCTTTCTTATAAAAATAAATAAATAGAAGTGTTTAACCAAAAACTTTAATTTAAGACAATAAATATAAATATTGTATATGTAAGAATAGAAACACTTACAATTCAGTCAAAGAGTTATGATTTTTGTCAACCTTTAATTTCTTCTTCATTAATGGAAGAATAATGTGATGATATGGTGAGTGAGGACAAAAGTGCTAGAGGACTTGTCCATGACTTTAAGACCACTAACATTTTCATCATCTTCAATTAGAATTAATGCGTATTTAGACGTGAGAGGAGCCTAAAGTGTTATAATTGAAGTTGTACTTGTCAATCCTAAATTGGGAAGGCCATTCAAATTATAATCAGTATTAATGTTGGATAACCCCAAACTATGGGCAAATTTTGGTGCCAAATCGATGGACAGCTCATGAATGGCTTTTGCATACTTGGGGATTAGCTCCCTGCATAAGTTGGTGCATGACAAATAAATGAGAATGATAGATATATATAGGAAGAGGAATCAGGTGTTAGTTAGTAATGGAAGAATTAAATCTAGCTCTAAACCATATGATGAAAGAATGATGGATATAGTTAGGAAGAAAGGTTGATCTAAAATTAGTGAAAAAAATAAAAGAAAAAACCTTTGATAAGGAGTGGCTTCCTGTTGAGAGCAAAAATGATGCACTGCTTAGGAGGAGTCGATATCATAAAACCCATTATAAACACTCAATTTCAAGATAATAAAATATGGACATAATAAAGGACTCCAATTATGAAAATATTATAAGTAGGTCTTCAACACTTGAAGTTTGAAATCTCAAAAGTTTGAATATGTTTTTAGAAAGAGTTTCATTGATTTTTTTAAGGACTTAATTGTAATACCTTTTAAGACCTAATTGAAAATTTTGATTTCTTTTAAGGGTCTTTTTGTAATTATAGAATTCTTATTGAAATTATATAATTCCATTCAAAATTATGCAATTTTGGTCAGAATTACGTGTTTTCCATCTATTTTTCGTATTTTTTACATAAAATAAAAATATTTTTTTCCTGAGTTTTGATTGGTTAAAAAATTTTCTTAAATTTATTTTTTGGATTTATCAAATTCTTTAGGAAATAAAGTCCTTTTAAAATTAGAACTCTTAGTATGTAGAACTTAGGGTTTTTTGGTTTTTCTCCTATAAAATGAGAGCTTAGGCTTTTGGAGTAGGGGGGACTTAACTCTCAATTCTCTATACTGAGCATTCTTTTCCACAAAAAAAAGAACTCTTGGTGATTTATTCGTTTGGAGATTTTTGAGAAGAAGAATATCAAGTTTTGAAGGCCTACTAAAAAACAACAGTGATCTTACTAGTCTAAAGAGCAATTCATTCACAAATATCCATAAGCATTATCTTCTCCGTGCCTTCTTTTATTTTTCTTCTTTTATTATTATTTTTATTTTATTGAATTTTAATTTTATTTAAATTTTTATTATAATTTTATCCATTAATCATTATTTTATCCTTTTGTGATGGTGATTATGAAGGAGATTACATGATGATCATACTTAGAGAACCAAATCCATAGAGGTCCATAGAATGCCATAGATGGAACCTTGTAGCTAAATGTAGATTCTAGGTTTTTTTTATTTAATTTTCTTATTTTTATTTATTTTTGGAATTGTATTAATTCTTCTCTTTTATTATTCTCAATAGTTCATTGTAATAGCCTCAATAGTGAGAATAATGAAATTTGGTGTGTGTGCTTGTATGTTTTTTTTAAGTAATTGGTTAGTAAAATTAGGGTTTTCATTTGATAATTAATTAAAACTAATGACTATAGAAATTGTTAGGTTGTTTAGTTAAAATTGAATTAGATTTAAGTTGGTAAAATTAGTTTGCTTGATTGATTATTTTATTTTTTTTGTTTAGAGTCACTTTAATTAAATTAGGCTTCTAGAATAAGTTAAATTAATTGTTTAATCTTTTTTTATTTTTTTTATTTTTATTGTTTTTGGGCTTGTTCGATTATATTTATATCTTTTGGGCTCTCGGCCCACATTAGGCTTTAACCCATTTAAATTTAGGTTTTTTTTAGGTTTAATTAATTAAAATGCCTCTTTAGGCTCATAATTAATTAGATTTAGTGTAGAGATAACTTAGCCCCATTTAGTTAATTAGACATAGGCCCACCTAACTTAATTTAATTAATTTAGACTTAGCCCATTTAATTTAAGCTTTTTCATAATTTGTAAATTTAAAATCATTCTAGAATTAAAACATGTAGAATTAGGCCCACTAAATTAAATACTTCATAATTTGTAGATCTAGGTGTTAGTATAGATGTGCCCTAGTGTCATTCTTGAAATGTATAATGACATTGTAAATTATCCCGATGGTAATAAAATATTCATTTAAATAAAGTTTTTTTTATTTAAGTATTTACTCCTTAGTATTATGTTAAATAAATTTATTATCAATAGTTGATAATATGAGTTACAAATTTATTTAGTACATATACTATAAATTGTTCATAGTTGTATAATTAATATTTGGGTAATATTGATTAGACTATCACCTCTATCTATTTTCCTTGATTAGTATGTGATACTAATAGTGGGAGGTAGTGAGTCTCATGCTACTTGATACAACATGTCAGAATAGACATGTAGATACTCATGTGATGGGTGGATCGAATGTGATGTTAGATTTGTGATTGCATGGATATTCACTTATAGTCAACAATCACAATCTAGGTCATAATGTTGCATATAGTCCTTTGACCTAAGGTGACATGGTCATCCACATTTGAATGGTTAGGGTTTGTTAAGCTTACATACTTATGCTAATCACACATGGGTATATGGTGTGTGGTGGCTCTAGTCAATTAAGTGTAGGGATGAGTGATCAACCAAAAAGGGATCATTACCTAGAGTGAACTAGGATAAGATCCTATGCTATATAAGTAATTTCTTGATCAATAAATTCCTGGCCAAGATATATATGAAACGAACTGAAAGAGTTTCAGTGTTGGTTATATTTTATTAAGAATAGAACTAGAGATGAGGTCATATGATATAACTATTAAAGTTTGACTAAACCTTGACTCTAGGCTATATCAAGATCTTCTAATGAAAGGATTTTAGTGCATGCTAATTATGACCATAAGGGTTCATATGATTTAATACATGAATTCATTTTTAATTGCGTAGGTCTGATATCAATGCTAGGGGTCACTCATAACTTATGAGAACTAAATGTGTATAATTGGGATTTTCACATTTAGACTTGAAAGGAGTTTCAAATAATATCAAGTGTTGATATTATCTTCTCATTGCCAATTAGACATGAACTTAGTAAGTCATACCTAATAGAGCTTTGCTAAATCACCATTTATATTAATCTAATTATTTATTCAAGGGTTTAATCAATTAATTAAAATTAATAGAATTGGATTTATGTTTCAAGCAATACTTCTAGCATATCATGAAATCTAATTCAAGTAAGGGTTTAATCATTAATTTATACTTAATTAATATGAGATGTTAATTAAAGTATTAAATTAATTATATATGTGTGTTGTTACTTAAATTAATGGCCTAAGTTGTTTAGGCCTAGGACCAAAAGAGTTTTGGACCAAAGATTAATCTAAGTTGTAGAGAAAGTAATGTAATGTCATAGATGATGTCAATTTTATACTTCCATGGCAAGTAAGATGATGTAATGGATGATGTCAATTTTATACTTGTATGGCAAGTCAGATGATGTCAATTCTTTTCTTGCATGGCAAGTTGTGCATGTGATGTAAGCAATGACATCATCAAGATTCCTTTTCTCTAGATATAAATAGATGACTTGAGAAATGTTCTTAAGAAATAAAATTGAGAATTTTGTGTAGAGACACAAAACCAAAGCAAACAATATATATTTAAAAACTCTAGCATTCTTGCAATTGAGATTAAATTAGTGCAAGTTTACAAAGGGTCATTAAGAGAGGCTACTTGCTTCTAACCAAATCAAATCAAGAAGGTGATTAGTGAATCTCGAGTGTTTCAAGCTAGAGGTCTCAAATTTGGGAGACTTGAAGAGTTAAATCAAAGGAGCCAACCATTTAGTAGATTAATTGTGGTCTACATCAAACACTTAGGAAATTGTAAGTATTCCGCAATTTAGATTTCCTAATTTTTATATTTATACATGTATATGTATATTAGCTATGTGTTAAATTTTAAATTGGATCCATGGGATTGGAATTCTTGATGAGATCAAGGATTATGTTGAACAAATTTTCAAAAATTTTCCCTACTCAGCATTTAATGTCTAAGTAGCATAATAAGAGCATCTTTTTGCATTTTACACATGCTATATTAATAATAATATATTTTATTAATATTAATTTATTACATTTAATATGATATATTAAATTATTAGTAATAATATTAATGATAATATATGTTATTATTAATTTATAAGTAATTTATAATTGTAAGTGTTGTGATTATAATTAATTGATCCATGTCTTGTTTAATTTTACAAATTGATCATTACATGCAAGAACTCATCATGGACTTAGATTACATCCGTATAATTGTAATAATAATTAATTATATTATTTGATGTGTAATTAAATGTTAATTACATAGAACTATGATGTAATATTCACCTTGGTATGCCAAGGATTGAATGTATATCACAAGAGTTATTTTAAGAAGATTGAAGTGTTCAAGATGGAGGTCCATGATGATGATGATGTTCAAGGCTATTCTTAAGCCCATGATGTTAAAGCCCAAGGAGACAAGGCCCATTTTATTCTAAAAGATAAAATAGGCTTAAAAAAGGCCATGATCACTCCTCATTTGTACATCCACTTTGCATGTTCTATGTATAGATGTGATATATATGTTAAAGCACGCTACATACATATATGATATGTATTTATGTAAAAATGCCATGCAATGTATATATGTGATGTATGCAATGAAAAATGGTTAATGTGCAAAGTGAGACCTAAAATTGAAGACCTAAAAATCTTCCAAGCAAATTTAGGTTTAGGCTCTCCATTAGAGCAATAACTTGGTTTTAGGATTATGTGCATCAGTTATGGATACATATGGGTGTGCATAAGGCCTAAGAGATTCATGTAGTGTTATTGTTAAGCATGAGATGTTATGGGTGTATAAACACACTATATGCCAAGAATGGCAAATAGGCATACTTGAGGTATGTAGTGTTCAAGTTTATACATTTCACTATCCAATGGTATGGACCTAACTAATGCCAAAGGCCAAGAATAGTAATGTGTACCTGAGACCTGTAACATTAGGAGCTAGACAATGATATCTCACATGAGATGTGATGAACAGTTGTTGTTCACTTAATAAGAACTAATATTCCAAGAATGGCAATGTGTACCTAAGAAATACTAGTGACTCATTAAGAACTTCATCACCCACTAGAAATCCATCCAATAAGGGATTTCCATTTTCTACTTTGGAAGTGTAGAATTCGCCAAGTTAGTGGGAGACCATTACGATTAAAGACCAAATCTAATGATATTATTACAATGTTATAGAACTTATCAATCTTGTTATGCTTTTGCAAAAATTTGATAATATGAGATCCTCAAACCCGTTAAGCATCATTCTTGATAATAATAAACTCATTGGACCTAATTTATTGATTGGCTATATAATCTAAAAGTTGTTTTGGCCTCTGAACGCATAATATATGTTTTAGATTAAAGTCCTCCCAGACCCCTTCCACCCAATGTTTCCTAAGAGGAACAGGACACTCTTGTAAAATGAAAAGACAATGATATGCAAGCACATTGCATTATGTGGGCTTCTATGAGCAATAAAATTTATAGGCAACATGAGAAGTACACTAATGCAAGGGAAATTCTACTTCACCTATAAGAGTTGTTTGGTGAACAAAGTAGGACCGCTAGATATGAGATATCTAAGTGGCTTTTTTGTGCTGAAATGAGGGAAGGTAATGATGTTGGAGCACACATGAATTCTATTATTCATTCTGTTGAGGAACTTGAGAGTCTGGATTTCACAATGGATGCTCAAATTCAAACAGATTTAATCTTACAATCCCTTCTGGACTTATTTGGGCAATCTATTGCAAATTTCCATATAAATAAGATTGAGTGTACCATTGTAGAACTATTAAACATGCTTATGAGGGCCCAAAAGGCTATTCACAATGAGAAAGGGAAGGATGTGGCTTTGGTTGCCTCTTCTAGTAGGACCAAGAAGAGCTAAAGGAATAGTTCCTAAAGCTTCGAGAGGTGTGAAAAAGAATAAAGGAAAAGAGAAGTTTGAGAACACCAATAAAGGAAAATTTTTCTTTTATGATGGAGAGGGACATTTGAAAAGAAATTGTCCAAAGTTCCTTAAGTCTCTTCCAACCAAAGGAAGGGACAAGATTTGAGAAGGTGAGACTTTCTCTAATTTATTTGTTTCTAAATGTTCTAAGAGCTCATCTAATGCATGGGTATTGGATACCGATGCTAGTTCTCACATATGTTGTTCCTTGTAGGATCTAGCAAGTGAAAAAAGGTTAAGGTCAAATAAGGTGACATTTAAGCTTGGAGATGGAGCAAGTGTTGCTACTAAAGCTATGGGAACCACCTCTATTGACTTGTATAACCATGTTTTATTATTGGAAAATTTTTTATATATACCTAATGCTTATAAGAATATCATCTCTATTTCTAGTATGACTAAAAAAGGTTATAAATTTTTATTTGAAAGAGATGTATGTAATATCTACTTTAATAATGAGATAGTTGGCATGGGTTATGTATTACATGGTCTTTATTATGTTGATAATAAATCCAATAATAATCATTATCCAACCAATATGAATTTTGTGAATACAATGCTAATTGATAATGCCTCTAATTTAAAATATTTATGGCACTTATATTTAGGTTATATTGCGGATGATAGAATCACAATGTTGGAAAGGATGGGAATCTTGAGTAATCTTGAATCTACATCCAATCCAACTTATGAGGCTTGTATCCAAGGCAGGATGACCCGATCACCATTTGTTAGACAAATGGAAATAGCTAAAGAAATGTTGGAAATTATACATAATGATGTATGTGGGCCATTCAACCAAATGGCAAGAGGTGGGTTCTACTACTTCATTACCTTTATAAATGATCTATCAAGGTTTGGACACTTGTATTTGATGAAACATAAAAATGAATCCTTTAAAAATTTCAAGGAATTCAAAGTCCAAGTAGAGAATCAAATGGGGAAAAGTATTAAAATCCTTCAATTAGATCGAGGAGGTGAATACTTAAGTACCCAGTTCATGGAGTTCCTTAAGGAACATGGCATCATATCATAACTAACTCCACCTAGAACACCTCAACTCAATAGTGTGTCTAAAAGGAAGAATCGAACTCTATTAGATATGGTTCAATCAATGATGAGTTATATAGATTTGCCTACTTTCTTTAGGGGTTTTGCATTGCAAACTACCATTTACATATTAAACTGCATTCCATCTAAGTCTGTTTCTACTACACCATATGAGATATGGCATAGTAAGGCACCAAGTCTTAACCATGTTAATATGTAAGGATGCCTAGCCTACATCAAAAGCTTAAAAATAGACAAATTAAATGCAAGGTCAATTCAAGGCAGATTTATTGGATATCCTAAAGATATTTTAGGATATTACTTCTATCTTCCTACTAAGCAAGTTACTATTGTAAGAAGAGATGCCATGTTTCTCGAGAAAGAGTTTCTTCAAAAACGTGGTAAATGAAGGAAGATAGCATTAGAGGAAGAGTCTTCTAAAAATGCCAATAAAATTGATCAAATGGATATAGATCAGTCCCAAGAGTCTAATCCCACTGAAAATATCATCACACCAACTCCTAGAAAGTTAGGTAGGGTATTTCATCCATCAGAGAGATATGGTTTTCTACATGATATACAAGAGTTGCATATGCATAAAGAAGATAATCAGGATGATGATCCTACAACATTTGAAGAGGCTTTATCAAATAAAGATTCTTCTAAATGGCTTGAAGCAATGAGATTCGAAATGGATTCCATGTATGCAAACCAAGTCTGGACACTTGTTGATCCACCTGAAGGTATCGTACCTATAGGTTGTAAATGGATCTTTACAAGAAATATTGGTACAGATGGAAAGGTTGATACCTACAAAGCAAGGCTTGTAGTAAAAGGGTTTCGCCAAAGGCAAGGGGTCGACTATGATGAGACCTTCTCACCAGTAGCCATGCTTAAATCCATTTGGATACTTCTTGCCATGCTACACACTATGACTATGAGATTTGGCAAACATATGTCAAAACTACTTTTCTCAATGGTTATGTTGAGGAAAAAATTTATATGGGACAACCGAAAGGTTATGAATCTAAGGAAAGTTCCAAAGTGTGCAAGCTTAATAAATCTATTTATGGTCTAAAGCAAGCTTCAAGGAGTTAGAATCATCATTTTGATGAAGCCATACGATCATTTGGTTTTTATTAAAAATGAAAATGAGCCTTGTGTGTATAAAAAGGCTAGTAGGAGCCAACTTGCTTTCCTAACATTATATGTGGATGATATTTTATTAATTAGGAATGATGTTGGCATGCTTACAAACGTAAAACTATGGCTTTGTAAATCTTTCTCCATGAAAGACTTAGGGGAAGCTACCTATATTATTGGCATTCGAGTCTATAGAGATAGATCGAAAAGAATGATAGGTTTATCCTAAAGTCTTTACTTGGAAAAGATTTTGAAGAGGTTCAACAAGCTTGATTCCAAGAGAGGATTGTTACCATTTAGGCATGGTATCCATTTATCCAAGGGTATGTCACCTAATACACTTGAGGAAATGGAGCAAATGGCTAAAGTTCCTTATGCTTCATCTATACGAAGCTTAATGTATGCTCTATTGTGTACAAGGCTTGATTTTACTTATGATGATAGTGTGACTAGCAAGTTTCAAACCAATCTAGGTCTAGAACAATGGATAGCTATTAAGGCAATCTTTAAGTGCTTGAGAAGGACTAAAGATTTGGTTTTAACTTATGGAGGAGGTGATCTACAGATAGATGGTTTTGTAGATTCTAATTTTTAATCAAATATCGATGATAGAAAGTCTACCTCTAGGTTTGTTTTTATCTATAATTGTGGTACAGTGAGCTGGAAGAGTTCCAAGCAAGGTATCACTATAAATTCCACTATAGAAACTGAGTATATAGTTGCATTAGATGCCGCTAAAGAAGCTATTTAGATTAAGAAATTCATTATTAAACTAGAAGTTGTTCCTTCCATTGAGTCCCTGATTCCTCTCTATTGTGACAACAATGGTGCCATTCCTTTGGCAAAGGAACCAAGGTCTCACCAAATATCCAAACACATAGAAAGGCACTTCCATATTATCAGAGAACTTGTTGGAAAATGCAGCATGATTGTGCAAAAGGTAGCTTTGGCTAATAATATGATTGATCCACTAACTAAGGCGCTCACTCAATTACAGTTAAACTGTCATCTTAAGAAGATGGGTCTTAAATATTGTAGTGAATGGCTCTAGTGCTAGTAGGAGATTGTTAGTATATATGTGCCCTAGTGCCATTCTTGAAATGTATAATGACACTGTAAACAATCATTTAAATCAAGTGTTTATTTATTTAAGTATTTACTCCTTAGCATTATGTTAAATAAATTTATTATCAAGAGTTGATAATATAAGTTATAAATTTATTTAGTACATATGCTATAAATTGTTCATAGCCGTATAATTAATATTTGGGTAATATTGATTAGACTATCACCTCTAATTATTTTCCTTGATTAGTATGTGATACTAATAGTGGGAGGTAGTGAGTCTTATGCTACTTGATATAAGATGTCAGAATAGACATGTGGATACTTGTGTGATGGGTGGATCAAATGTGATGTTAGATTTGTGATTGCATGGATGTTCACTTATAGTCAACAATCACAATCTAAGTCATAATGTTGCATATAGTCCTTTGACCTGAGGTGACATGGTCATCCACATTTGAGTGATTAAGGTTTGTTACCGCTTACATACTTGTGTTAATCACACATGGGTATATGGTGTGTGGTGGCTCTAATTAATTAAGTGTAGGGATGAGTGTTCAACCAAGAAGGGATTCATCACCTAGAGTGAACCGGGATAAGATCCTATGCTATATAAGTTATTTCTTTATCAATAAGTTCTTGGCCATGATAAATATGACACAAACTGAAAGAGTTTCGATGTTGGTTATATTTTATCAAGAATAGAACTTGAGATGAGGTCATATGATATAACTATTAGAGTTTGACTAAACCTTGACTCTAGGCTATATCGGGATCTTCTAATGAAAGGATTTTAGTGCATGGTAATTGTGACCATAAGGGTTCATGTGAATTAATACATGCATTCATTTCTAATTTAGTAGTTATGATATCGATGCTAAGGGTCACTCATAACTTATGAGAACTAAATGTGTATAATTAGGATTTTCACATTTAGACTTGAAAGGAGTTTCAAATAATATCAAGTGTTGATATTATCTTCTCATTGTCATTTAAACATGAACCTAGCAAGTCACACCTAATAGAGCTTTGCTAAATCACCATTTACATTAATATAATTATTGATTAAAGAGTTTAATCAATTAATTAAAATTAATAGAATTGGATTTATGCTTTAATCAATTATTCTATCATATCATGAAATCTAAATCAAGTAAGGGTTTAATAATTAATTAATATAAGATATTAATTAAAGTATTAAATTAATTATATATGTATGTTGTTACTTAGATTAATGGCCTAAGTTGTCTAGGCCTAAGACTAAAAGGGTTGTGGGCCAAAGATTAATCTCAGATGTAGAGAAAGTAATGTGATGTCATGGACGATGTCATGAATAATGTCATGTATGATCTCATGGATAATGTCTTGGATGATGTCAATTTTATAATTTCATGGCAAGTAAGATGATTTTATGGATGATGTCAAGTTTATACTTGCATGGCAAGTAAGATGATGTCATGGATGATGTTAATTCTTTACTTGCATGGCAAGTTGTGCATATGACTAAGCAATGACATCATCATGATTCCTTTTCTCTATATATAAATAGATAACTTAAGAAATGTTCTTAAAAAGGAAAATTGAGAATTTTATGTAAAGACACAAAACCAAAGCAAACAACATATACTCTAAAACTCTAGTATTCTTGCATTTGAGATTAAGTTAGTGCAAGTCTACAAAAGGTCATTGAGAGAGGCTACTTACATCTAACCAAATCAAAGTAAGAAGGTGATGAGTGAATCTCTGGTGTTTCAACCTAAAGGTCTCACATTTGGGAGACTTGAAGAGTTGATTCAAGAGTTGAATCAAAGGAGCCTACCATTTAGTAGATTAATTGTGGTCTACATCAAACACTTGGGAAATTATAAGTGTTTCATAATTTAGATTTCCTAAGTTTTGTATTTGTACATGTTAATGTATATTAGCTATGTGTTAAATTGTAAATTGGATCCTTAGGATTGGAATTCTTAATGAGATCAAGGATTATATTGAGCAAATTATCAAAATTTTCCCTACTCAGCATTGATGTGGAAGTAGCATAATCAATTCCTTCGCTAGGCACATATTTAGAATTAAAATGAATAAACTTAGGTTCACTTAATTAAAATTAAGTAAGAATTAGGCCCATTAGTCTTTAGACTCACTTGTAAATTAAAATATATAGATTTAGACCATTTAATTAAAATCAATATAGATTAGACTAACTTGGGGATTTTGATGAATGCATTATTTACTTGTATATTTCATGACTAGTTTGCCTAGAGTTTATTGTTTTGATAAGGGTTTATATGAAATTGCATGTAAATAGAGAGTAAGATAGTAATTCATAAAGTAATTCTAAAAGAACATGAAACTGAAAGAAGTTAGTAGTCCATACCCAGAATCTCCTGGTTGTGGTGCTGGCTTTCTTTTAGGGAATTGAGTACTACCATTTTTTCGATTTGTATCAATTATTACCTTTGGGTGGTGACTCCTCATCTCCATGCCATGTCTTTGTGATAGTGGTTAGTGTGTTCTCTAGAGCCTTAAGCTCAAATTATGTCACAGTTGCTAAGATATTAAGCACGAGCTAAACCCCATCGTCTACACCCATGGCTTCATAAAAAGGATTAGTGAGGGTGGGTAGCATGTAGCCACTACCTACTATGACATCGGAGTTACGGGTCTTGTATTTGATGAGAAGGTCCAGAAGAGATATGATGAAATTTTTCATCTAATTTTATGTGATAATGAGATATTATGATTAACAATTCTAAAACATCCCCACTCCTCTCATGCTTTTCTAATTCTTTCATATTTAGCTGGAAAATCTAATACATCAATGGTTAGGACACCACATGGACTACTTTTCTTAATTTTTGTTATATATGCTACTACTGCTTGTGTTCACTAACTTAATAACCAATGATGAAGCATTCAATAATATTAAAAAAGAGAGAGAAAAAGGAAATAAGAATATATATTACAATAATTGTGTTGTATTATTAGTATATCAAAGGCTTTGGGCTTATACAACGAATAAAGTTTAGAATGGCAGACTCCACATTGAAAAGTTACATGTTATTAAAAATTCACATAAGTGCAATTTCATGTCATTATTTTCTCTTTCTTAAAAACATAAATAAATAAAAGGTTTAACTAAAAACTTCAGTTTAAGACAATAAAAATAAATATTGTATAGGCAAGAATAGAAACACTTACAATTCAACCAAAGAGTGATGATTTTTGTTCACCTTTAATAATTACATTCTGTCATTAAAATTATAGGTTTTTATTATTTAAAAGCATATTTTAGCTATAAAATGCATTAGGAGTTAGAATAATAGTGAATTTATCATTTTGTGCCTTTTTTAGTACTTTTTATGCATTTTACATTGCTTTGGTATTTAATTTTATAGGTTCCTTCAAGTTGGAATCTTATTTAAGATGAGGTAATGAGAGCTTAAAGCTAGGAGAATATTTGGCCATAAAAGAGGGCAAGAAAATGAAGATTTTAAAAGATGAGAAGAGGCACAACCGTGTCTGTTGAGTGACACAGCCATGTCAGTTTAAGATAATAAAAATAAATATTATATAGGCAAGAATAAAAACACTTACAATTCAACCAAAGAGCAATGATTTTTGTCTGCCTTTAGTAATTACATTTCATTATTAGAATTATAGATTTTTATTATTTAAAAGCATATTTTAGTTATACAATGCATTAGGAGTTAGAATAATAGTGAATTTATCATTTTGTGCATTTTTAATTACTTTTTATATATTTTACATTACTTTGATATTGAATTTTGTAAGTTCCTTCAAGTTGGAATCTCATTAGAGATGAAGCAATGAGAGCTTAAAGCTAGGAGCATATTTGGCTATAGAAGATGGCAAGAAAATTAATATTTTGTAAGAAAAGAAGTGGCATAACCATGTTAGGGGAGTGACACAGCCTTATCAGAGAGCTGCACTCTGAAAGAATATCATGTGACACAGCCATGTCACCTGTGCAACACAACCGTGTCAGTCTGGACTAATTATTTTGGAATGTTACCTTTAAGGTTTTTGTGAACTCTATAAATAGAGAAGTTTTATTTTCTTAAAATATGCAATTAGAAGGGGCTGCTACAATATAGAACAACACTCTTTTATCTATATTACATAAGTATTATTTTTATTTGAGTTTTAATTTCAATTTTCAACTCAAGTTATTTGATTGAAGAACAAGAGTTGATGATTCAATAAAATATTAAGCAAGTTGAATAAAAAGAGTTTTTCTTCTTCTATTCTATTACTCTTTATTTGTTTATTCAATTATGAATATGTTCTCATTCTTCATCTCTTATTATTTTCTCTAATTTATAAGAGTAACTAAGTAGGTTAGTTAGGATTTTAATGAACCCAGCTCAACAACATAATCAATTAAATTATAAATAAAAGAATATACATTTTATGAGAGTTATTGGACTTAATGTTTTTCATTAGCTTAGCTACCCTTTAAATTGAATTAGAAACTAGGGTTAGATCGAGAGATTAATTCTAGTGAGAAAAGCAATAATAGTCTATTAATTTAAATTAATTTAGTTGAGAGACACTACAATATTAATATTCCATAAAAGATTGCTATAATAAATTGGTTATGTTTAGTTAATTGTGCTTGTGAGAGCTAGGTAGTCAATTAATAATTGATTAATTATGAGAGTACTTGAGAGACACATAACAATATTAAAGATGCTTCAAAAATAAAATTTTATTTATAATAATCAAGAGTCTATTATCTTTTCAATTAAAAAATTGAGCTGAGGGATTTAAACCTTAATGTCTTTAACCATTTAGATTTTGTGATAAAATTTTATATTGTTTTAGATTTAATTTACTAGTTTTTCTCATTGAAATTATCAGTAGTCTAGACAAGCAAAATATTAAGAGTAGCTCCATAATAAACACTATCCATATGGGAACAATATCTTTTTTATTACTACTTATATGATTCCTTACACTTGGGAATTAATATAGAGAACAAATTAATATTGTTTGATTTAGACATCTTATTTTTATTTTATTTTTCTTAGTTTTGTAAAGCATTATTCTATTGTCTTATTTGTTTGATTTTCAAGCACTCTTACAAGTGTATGCACTCATCAAGAAATACAAGGAGTGAATTTCAAATTCTAGTTGATTCAAAAATTGAAAGAATACTTCACAAGAGACTTAGAGAACAAAGAAATAGGGTGAACATGGAGAACGATAATGTTGAAAATGAAGGGGGCAAAATCCACCACCTGCTTATCAACTAGAAAATCAAAACAGACCAAATGTGCAGAAAACTATACGAGATTTTATCAGTCCACATTTACAAGAAGATCAAAATCCTATTGCCAAACTTATTATGGCAACTAATAACTATGAAATCAATCTAGCTATGATTCATATGATCCAAAATTCTCAATTTAGCGGGTTATCACATGAAGATCCTTTATATGACTAGATTCTTGGAGTATTATTCTACATTTAGAATGAATGGAGTGCAACTAGAAGCAATAAGGTTTGTTCTCTTTCCTTTTTCACTCACGAATAGGGCAAAGAGATGGTTCATAAGTTTGCCTCTTGATTATATCAATACTTGGCAAGAACTATACACTGCATTCTTTAATAATATATTCCACCTACCAAAGATTTGAAGATCAAGAACAAGATTAATTATTTCTATCAGAGGGAAGATGAAAGCTTTTATGAATGCTGAGACAAATTTAAGGATTTGCAAAGGTAGTGTCCAAAACATTTAATACCTGCTTAGGATTTGGCTCAATCTTTCTAAAGGGAATGAATCATGCAATTAAAGTCAATATAGATGCAGCTACTAGAGGTACAATTATGCCTAAAACACCTAAAGATACTTTAAAGTTATTTACAGAGATGGCAAACACACAAAGTATATGGGCTAATGAGAGAGCTATACCTAAAAAAGGGGGAACAATTAAGATAGATGGGTTGATAATAATGAATGCATAGTTAGATGCATTGACTAAGCAAATGGACAAAATGGGACTAAATATGATTTCTTCATCTGTATGTGAATTATATCATAGGGGACATCCTACTATTAAATGTCAACTTATGCATAATTCATCTATGGAGAATGTGAATTATATGAACAATTTTAATAAAGGGCAACAATAGAATTCCATGTTTGGAAAAATACTTATAATTTTTCATACTTTCAATTTGATTATCCCCAAAAAAAGTCCAATGAAGAAACGAACCTCTGAGATTACTAAAGTTTACTCATTCATAACACCTCTAAAGTGTACAGCCTTAAAAAACTAACTAACCCCACCAATGTGTGAAATCAATCACCGAGCCATTAAGTTATGCTCTGACCTTACAAAATACAAATTATTGGAACAATGAGAAGCTTATTTTGAGAATTCCTTTCTCAGAACACTCACCTTGTTAGGCTAGTGTTCATTTTATTAGATTGTGACCTAAGTTCGAGAAAAAAAAAGGGAAATCAATTTTGATAAAATAGACTTTAGAAACACGTCTAAAAGGCTCTAAAACCTTTAGAAGTTGTCCTAAAATGGTCCAACACAACCCGAGGATCAATGCATGTTGCTTAGAAGTGTGTGTAAAGCCATAAACACCTTTAGCTATCACATGCTAAAATCAAAGTTGAATTTGAAAAAAAAAGACTTTGGAAATGCATCCAGAAGGCCCAAAAACCCTAAGAACTAACCTTAAAAAAGCACACATAAGCCTCAGTTAGGGCATGTGAGCAAGCGTGTGTGCTAGCAGCCACACGCTTAGCAGATAACCATGCGTAATTCATGTGGCCACATGCTCCACCTCAGGGATGCACTCATGACCAGGCCTATCCCCCTTATTCCACACATTTTTCACTATAAATAGACACCTCACACCCTATTTTGGGGGGGGGGGGGGGGGAAGCAAGTGGAAACACACACACACTCAAAAATTTATCCGATCGAAGTCATTGGAAACCCTTTCCATATAGTTTTTGCTCTCCAACTACCTTTATCTTAGGTTATTAGATCTCTTTTCCACCAAAAAAAGTCTCATCTTTTTCAAAAAATGCTTTAAAGGTATACAAACTAGCATCATGTTATCATCATTTTGAACCTCTCAACGAGGAAAGCTTGATAATCCCTCGAAGTTAAAGCTTTGAAACCCACATAAGCTCAGTCGAATATGAGGACCACACAATCATTTTGGCACATTTATTTTATCGCATTGCATTTTATTTTATTATCACCAACATTTGGGAATATTATTATGCTTGTGTGATGAGACTGGAAATTTTGCATGCTATATGAATAATCTATGCCTTATTATGCTTATTTTATATCGTCATTATACATCCTCTAATTCTGAAACATGAAATTACATCATAAATATCAATAATGTGAAAAGTTCATATCTTGGAATAGAGTCATCATGTTTCTAGTTCAGTGATGACATCATGCATCCCCTATATTATCATCATAGCATAAATAATCACTGTGAGCATGCATGATCATCTACATTTTGCTTACTCTTTTGAGTGATTGAGTGTCCATTGCTTATCCCATTGCTCATATGATCAAGAAAGCTGTGTGAATGGTCATATTTACCTTACAAATTATCATATCTAAATTAGAATTACTTTTCTACAATTTGTATTTCCTTTTATATGTATTTTATTAGGAAAGCGATGTAATAGTAATATCTTCAGCTTTATTATCTTCCACTATCTGATGAATTATGTGAATGTTATTTAAACTCTCATTACTGAAACTAGGGTGTTGCAATAGCTATACATCAAACATTGTATAATGAGAAATAGTAAAAAAAAGTAGATGCGATCCCCCGAACCTATAAATCTCTATTAGGGGCAATACTCACTAAGTGACTAGATGTTGTCCCTTTCTTTTCCTGACTTTCTAAAAATCAGGTGGCAACTCCACTAAAAAAGCATATCATTCCTCTTGAGACCAATCATTTGTCCCTATTTGATAAAGTTGCCATGTCCCTCAAAAATAAAATGAAAAAACCCTTGCATAACCAATTCGCCTTGAAACTGAAAACAAGAAATCATATCGTAAATATTAATAATATGAAAAGTTCATATCCCAGAATAGAGTTATCATGTTTCTAGTCCAGTAATGACATCATGCATCCCCTATATTATCATTATAGCATAAATAATCACTATGAGCATGCATGATCACCTACATTTTGCTTTCTCTTTCAAGTGATTGAGTGTCCATTGCTTATCCCATTGTTCATGTGATCGAGCAAGCTGTGTGAATGGTTGCATTTACCTTGAAAATTCATCATATCTAAAGTAGATCAACTTTTTTATAATCTCTTTTTTCCTTTTATCTGTATTTTATTAAAAAAGCGATGTAATAGTAATATCTTTAGCTTTGTTATCTTCCACTGTCTAATGAATTGAGTGAATGCTATACAAATTGTCATTACCAAAACTAAGGTGTTATGGTAGCTATACATCGAACATCTTATAATGAGAAATAGTAAAACAAGTAGATGCATTCCCCAAACCCAAAATTCTCTACTAGGGGCAATACTCACTAAGTGACTCGATGTTGTCTCTTTCTTTTCTCGAGCTTCTAAAAATCGAGTGGCGACACCATAAAATTAGAAAAGCACCTTTTTCCTCTTGAGACCAATTATTTGTCCCTATTTGGTAAGTTGCCAAGTCCCTCAGAAATAAAAAGAAAAGATCCTTATGAAACCAATTCGCCTCAAAACTGAAAACAAGCTCATAGTGGTGACTCTACTAAGGACTTCTAAGTAAGAGAGATCAACTCAAAAATGACTATTTTTCATTATGCAATACTCAATCATATAGAGCCCCTCACTACTGCATTTGCATTACACATCACACGTGCACCATTGGTCCCTAAAATCCTCGATAATACTAAATGACATTGCCACCATGATTCCACTCAAGTCACAAGGTGACAAAGATAAGGTATTATCACCTTTAGTCTTTACTTATGCATTCACCAGACTCATTTGACCAGAGTTTGTTACCCAAGTCCTAAGGGGGGCAACCGAGTTATCATAAGAATGTTAGACTCACTAACCGAAGTCTATAACCTTAGTCATATAGGGGCATTCTCACTAAAGGAACCCTTAACCTTTCACCCTGGCTCAATTCATATGGATAAATTAGTAGTAACACCTTTTAGGATTCCATAAGTTATACATGCTATCCCTACACTAATGTTGTCTATCTAACCTAATATTCATAAAATGACATAACTCTCCTAATGTTAGTTTTCATAGAATATTCATGTTCTGGACCACGTGATTCTCATATACTTCATGCAAGCCTGAAGCATGGGGAATGAAAAGAATCATGTACCTTAGCTTGAATACTTTGTGTAAACTAACAAATAATGACATCCCTCGATTATGGAACCTATGAGACATTGTCCATTTATCCTTATCATATCAAATGAATGGGTTAGGAATCCAACTAGATTATGGACCTTTATGTCAACAAAATCAAATTGTAAACTATCAAATGATACTTTCATGACTCCTAGTAAACATATTAATATCAATATGGGGGCAAGGACTCAGGCCCCCTCTGATTGACCTTGGTCCTATGCATAAGAAGCTTGACAATTAACCTTCACATTGACATCATGTGGTTACCTCAAGCACATTTTAGTATCATACCTTAATTTACCCTTTAGTTATAATCAACATAAATTGAAATAGCTTAATTCTGAGAGCAAAACCATAGTCCCCTAATGACAAAAGGTTCAAAACCTAACTGGGAAAGAGACTAAATAACCTCATAGAGAAATAAGGTAAAAAATAAGAGCTTGCTTATAGTTGGTTTGTTCAATGTACAGGAAAAACTAACTAACTTTAATCATGCATACATAATATACATGTAAATAAGAATGTACTAACCATTATTTCTTACTAGAATAATCATCTTTCATCATAAGATTTTGTATCCACTCTATGCATATATGCTCACCCTTTTCTTTTGTAGGCATACTCATGCATCATTCATTTAGCTAACCTTGATAAATGATTAGGAATACAACATGAGTGATCACGAAGCTAAATCTTCTCATCAAAGTAATGGAAAATTAAGAGCTAGGATCTAAGACCTGCTTGAAGATGGTGTCATGGTCAAAAATCCCCAAACCCAAACCAGCATCACTAGACATTTCTTCTATAACCTTGATAAAGGTGATTGGAAGAGCTTACAACCATATGGAATGCTATGCATTAAGACACTCTAGCTTGTGTACCTCAACCATGAACTCTTTAATGTTGTTATCATTTTGGGACCCTTGAAAATTCCAAACTTCATTGGGAGCCTTTATTGCTTTAAATATGGTTGCAAGAAAAGTTAATCCTACTCGATAAGCTTGCAGATCACTAGATGAGATACCAACCCGAGAATCACCTGGAGAGACACTACAATGATGTTCACGGATGCTCAGCCCATATCACAACCAAAGAATGGGTCAAATGCATGAAGGATACGCTAGAATACTAAGTGAGATGGATGTGTCCATTGTGGAAGCTAGAACATGTGACTCTCTACACATATGTCAATTGCATGCCAATCTCAGGATTTAAGTCATGCACCCACTACTATCCAGCACTAGTGGAGAGACAATTCAGAGAGAAATAACATGTACCTTCTAAGCTTGCAGATTTCTCTAGCGGTAAGATACAGTAAAGGTTTGTGGATCACTTCATAATGGCATGGGGGAAGAGAATCATCCACCATTTTACTACCAATAATGGGGACAATGTTACCGATGAGATGTACAAACAATGGGTGATACAAAGATAAAACCATCTATCAAGAAATTGATCCAGAGAAAGTTTTGCTTCCTTAATTCTTGCAAATTTTCTTTGATGATGTAATGAACTCTAAAGTTAATGCAATGAAATCAGATTTTGCTTACTTGTTTGATGTCTTTCTTAATGGTAATGGGCATTACATTGATCAAAACATTCGCATATTTGGCATTCATTCCATGTGCACTGAATCATTTAACATTAGTGCGGAATCTAAACCACACATTCTGTATATTTCAAAAGATGTTACCCTTGAAGAGAGGATAGAAATTAATAAAATATTCAAAAGTATTTGCCTAGACATATGAAGATATGCTTGGTATTGATAGAGACATTACTTAACACTTCATTCCTACCAAAGATGGGTGCAAATCGGTAAAACAGAAATTGAGAAGACTCAGATATGAATGGGCCCAACTAGTGAAAAAAGACATCAAGAAGCATATCAAGGCAAAATTCCTAGAGGTAGTAGACTATCTGGAATGGTTAGCAAATGTGGTGCCAGTACCAAAGAAAGATGGAAGGGTTGGAATCTACATCGACTACAGAGATCTGAATAAGGACTATCTAAAAGATGATTTCCCACTACCTAACATAGATATACTGGTTGACAACACCACCACATGTGCAATGTACTCCTTCATTGATGGATTCTCTAGTTACAATCATATCCTAATTGGCATTATCGATAAAGCAAAGACAACTTTCATAACGGAATGGGTTACTTATTACTACAGAGTAATGCCCTTCAGACTAAAGAATGCAGGGGTAGGAGAATGGCAACCACAATGTTCCATGACATGATACATAAGGAAGTAGAGGTGTACATCAATGACATGATGGTAAAGTCAAAAACCAAGGAAGAACACCCATCAGACCTCAAAAAATTCCTCAAAAGAATCAAAAAGTACAATCTCAAGCTTAATCTGAAGAAATGCGTATTCAGGGTCACTTCAGGAAAGATGTTAGGGTATATTATTAGTTAGAATGGGATTAAAATGGATCCAGAAAAAGCAAAAGTAATCAAAGAGATGCTAGTGCTAAGAACATAGAAAGAAATTAGAGGGTTTCTAGGGAAACTACAATTCATCAATAAATTCATTGCCAAGTTGACAGTAATGTGTGAACCGATCTTTAAGCTACTCAGAAAAGGTCAACCAGTTGAATGGAATGAACAGTGTCAGTTAGCATTTGACAAGATCAGGAACTACCTAGCCAACCCAACAGTTCTAAGACCACCTAAACCAGGGATACCTTTAACCTTGTATCTGGCCATTGAAGGAAATGCAATTAGTGCAATGTTAGCCTAAGAGGGAGAAATAAATCCAAAACACGCAGTCTACTACTTAAGTAAGAAGATGCAGCCATATGAGGAGAAGTACAACCAAGTCGAACATATATGTCTGGAAATGGTATGGGCAATGAAGAAACTTAGATATTACTTTTAGTCCTATAGAATTCAGGTTGAATCTAAAATGGACCCAATGAAGTACCTCTATGAAGCTCCCTCTCTAGTGGGAAAACTTACCAAGTGGCTCATGCTGCTAATAGAATTCAATGTGCAGTATCTAGCTAAGAAGGCAGTAAAAGGAAGAGCAATGGTTGAATTTCTAGCTCTCAACCCCATTCCAGAGTTAAAAGAAATCCAATTAGACTTATTAGATGACCTCAGTTAAACCATCAAAATCCAAGGATGGTGCATGTACTTTGATGGAGCGGTCAATTAGTTCGACATAAGAGTCAATGTTATATTACAATCCCCAAAAGGTGATATAGTACCAATGGCCAAAAAGCTCAAATTTATAGTTATAAATAATGAAACAGAATATAAGGTATGCGCACTTAGAATAGAAGCACTAATATCCCTAGGTGTTATAAAAGTCAAAATCTTCAGAGTTTCCATGCTAGTAATCAACCATGCCACGGAATAGTGGGAATTGAAAGAGCAACACTTAAAGCCTTACTTGGATCACTTGAGGCTACATACCATGTCCTTTTAAAAATGCAGATTCATTCATCTCCCTAAGAATCATAATCAAATAGTAGATGCACTTGGTTCTTTAACATTAGTGTGGGAAGGACCATCCAAAATGCCCATAAAGCCTTTAATCCTACTCAGATCAAGATAACCTTATCATAACAATTGCAGAATAGTAAAGACATAAATAGCTAGAAAAGCCTAGTTCTATGACATCTAGAGATATATGAAGGAACGAGCCTATCCTGACCAAGCAGATGAAAGAGATAAAGCAGTCATTCAATGATTAGCATCAAAATTCACATCATACTAGGGTGTACTATACAGAAGGACCTCAAATGGTTTACAACTCTGATGTTTAAATGAAATCAAGGGTGTAAAAGCAATAAAAGAAGTACACAAGGGTATTTATAGTCCGCACATAAATGGAGCAATCATAACTAAAAAACTAATCAGACAAGGGTTCTTTTGGATAACAATAATGGAAGACTATATCAAATTTGTAAAGAAATGCTACAAGTGTCAAATCCATAAAAATGTTAGCCACCTTCCCTCAATAGAATTGCACTACATCTCCTCTCCATGGCCCTTCTTAATATAGGGACAAAACATAATTGGGGAAATCCACCCGATAACCTTGAACGGACATAGATTCATCTTAATGGAATGGATTACTTCATAAAGTAGGCAGAAGTAGAATCATTCACAAGGATAGGAGCTAAGTAAGTGGCCAAATTCATCAAAAGAAATATGTTATATTGATATAAGATCCCCCATCACATCATTTCTGACAGCAGTGTCTAATTCCAAAGGGAAGTTAGAGAGTTGCTGAAGAGTTATAAAGTGGAACATCACAAATCTTCTCTTTACCGACTATAAGCAAAAAAGGCCGTTGAAGTTGCAAACAAGAACATCAAGAAGATTTTGTCAAAAATGACTTAGACTTATCGAGATTAGGTAGAAAAATTACCATATTCCTTATAAAGGTACTGAACAACAGTCAAGACTTCAACCAGAGCAACTCCTTTCTCACTAGTATACAGATTAGAATTAGTGCTTCCAATTGAAATAGAAATCAAGTCTCTTCAGGTAGTGATCAAATCTAAACTACCATAAGTACAATGGGCTTAAGAGAGACATGATAATCTCACCCTTATGGATAGTCGAAGGCTTAAGGCCCTATATCACACACAGTTGTATCAGGATCAGCTAGCCAAAACCTTCAATAAGAAAGCAAAACACAAGAGTGTGAAAGTAGGAGACTGGGGGTTAGAACAAATGAGGCAGAATGCTCCAAACCCAAGAGGGAAATTCAGACTGAACTAGGAAGGCCCATATTTGATCAAACATGTCTTATCAAAAGGAGCAATCAAGCTAATGGATTTTAAAGGCAATGAATTCTCTGAACCTATCAATACAGACCTCTTAAAAAAGTACTATGTCTAAGGCACAAAAAAATCTTATTAAGCTAAAAACCTAAAAACAGTAACTCAAGTAAAAGTTAAGGACTTCCTGCTAGGTTGAAAACCCTACGTGGACAACCTAGGTAAAAGTTAGGAAAATAGAGAAAATACTTAACTAGAAAACTTAAGAAGTCTAGTTAAGGACAGGGGTAACCTCGAGTTCAAAATTTGTATGAATGCACAAGTGCTTTTCTTAAATGACTTTAATGAAATAAGAATGATTGTAGATTTATGCAAAATTTCTTTGAAAAATGCGACACATTTTATCATCATGAATAGCATCAAGCATGCTTTGCATTTTCTTTCATTACATGACCATAGTTCTTAACTCTCTATTTGAGATTAGCCACTATCGTCAAAGCCTCAAAAAAAAGGCCCAACTAGGTGTGAAGAGCTCCGAGAGGAGACACACTAGGCAAAAATGGAAAGAAAAAAACCCAGCTAAATGCGAAAAAGCTCCAAAAGGAGATGCCTTAAACAAAAAAGGGAAAAATAAAAGAGGCAAGCAAGAGTAATGGCAAACATCATTAATGATACACAGTAAGAAGCATATACAATCATCATTATATAAGTATCATACAATACATACGAGACAAATACCTAGACACAACACCCAAAGTCCATAACCTCAAAAAGATGATACAACAAAGCAAACCACAAGCCAAAAGTCCTACACCTAGCTCCTAAAACAACTACATCGTTTGTGGCTGCCACTAGGAGCAAGCACCAATCCTACTCAAACATCTCCCTTGTCTGATCTAGGCTCATCATCATTCATCACAAAGGCTGATAACCGAGACTCCAGCTCACCAATATAATCATGATAAGTCGTGCGCTCCCACTTCCATTCACAACTATCATGATGGTATTCAACATGCATGACATATTGCATATCATACATGCATACATAAAACATGTTCATAAAATAAATAGGTACAATAAAGAAGGCATACCCTCTGACTGGTCATAAACTCTAAAAAGTGTTGTTAAACACTCCCTGCAACAGTATACTAGTATTGTCTAGAGGAGATGGGAATCTACAAAGGTGAGGAAATAAATCAATCACCACTTACCAAATAAATGATATAAAGGAAAAATAAGTGAAATAAAACATGAACATGGGTAGTGTTAGGAGGAGCAACATCTGACTAAGGAAAGCCAAGGCAAGGCAAATCAAAATGCACTACTCTACCAAAGATATCCATCCCAAGAAAAGCCAAGGATGGCCAAACCTCAAGCCTTCGAGAATACTACCAAAAGCCACACCGCTAGTATGGGTAGTCACCTTAGTACAGAACGTGCCCTTATTCTCCTTAAAATGGGACCCAAATCTATTCCAACAAGATCCTCACCGCTATAGATAACTTCTCATTACTTGTGTCAATTACAATTTATTACTAACAAAGTTTGTTACATACTTGTACAAAATAGGAATAAAAGCCTACCAAATCAGAGGAAGCAACTTTTGATGATCTGTGTGATGGCCCAATCCTCGAATCCGAAGGATGAGATGCATCTGCTTGAGGAGGTAGAGGTGGAGGAAAAGTGCCATTAACCACAACATCAATCAACTAAGGGATCAACACATTAGTAGAAGGCAAGCTCGCACCCTCTAAAAGACTCTCAAAAGAACATCCCATCATGGCAATAGCAAGCTCATCACTGCTAAGCTCATGGCCCCAGAACATATCACTAGGGGGAGGAACAAGAACTCTCCTCGTAAATGGACCATCCCACTAATGATGGACTCACTCACCTAAATACCATACTCTGCCAGTAAGGCCAGAAAGCAGCACTTGTCTCTCTATCAACTACCATATAGTCACCATCTCTACCGTACAATGTGACCTTGCCACCTACCATCGAAGGAATATCTGCTTAAAAGGAAAGAATGAATAAAGAATCTTTAAAAAAAGAAACAACCAACACAATAGGAGTCAGACATACTTGATCAGGGGATTGCTTGCCTATGTAGTCCTGAGCCACTTTGCAATCCTCAATCAAATAAGTAGTCCTCCTAGTCCAGTAAGAATAATAAGGAAAGCCATCCTCTAATAAATGCTCGATGGGAATCTATATAAGCCCAAACTCATCAGCCCATATCTATTAGAACCAAGAAGTCAGAAATAGCAAACTAAAGATAAAGAGCAAAAAGAACAGACACAAGAACTCCTACTCACATCCAGCACAAATAAGTATCCGTAGATCGTTGAGCCACCTCAATAGGCTGCATCAACGCTCGAGTACATGTGGGAAAAAGTGGCAATACCCTAGTAATATCTCAATAAGCCATCCAAATACCTCAGAACAGGCAGCAATAGTAGACTACCCATACCCAAAGTGTTTAGGAAGATGACAACACTCAACAAGTAGAATAAAAAGTAGTGAGCCAACTGCTCTGCTGAAACAAGACCATCATCGTACATTATCCATATGATAGAAACATACTTAGTGTAACGAGTGAGGTATGGGCAACCAGACTTTATAGGAGTGGCCACCCTAAGCAACTCCATGGTAAGCTGCCTCCTCACCACCGCAGAAAAGCACTCCTCCTCACTAAAGGGAATAGGCTCTCCAAAAAAGCTCAAGCTCGTAATAGCAGTAAAGTCTAAAGAAGTGATGGTCACTATCATACCTTAAATTTGACTGTCCTTAAAAAGGGTCTAATGATGAAACAAACCTCCGAGATGACTAAAGTATGCATGTACGTAACACCTCTAAAGTCTGCAACATTAGAAAACCTAACCAACCCCACCAGTGTGCAAAGTCAATCACCTAGCCTTTAAGTTGTGCTCTGACCTTACAAAATACAAATTATTAGAACAATAAGAAGCTTATTCTGAGATTTCCTTCCTCAAAACACTCAGCTTGTTAGGCTAGTGTTCATTTCATTAAACCAGGACCCAACTTTATGAAAAAACATAAATCAATTTTGATAAAATGCACAATAAAAACACTTTTAGAGGGCTCTAAAAGCTCTAAAAGTAGTCCCAGAAAAGTCCAACACAACCCAAGAATCAACACGTGTCGCTGCGTAAAGCCATAAACTCCCCTAAGTGTCACTCACTAAAATTGAAGCCAAACCAGACAAAATACACTTCAGCAACACATTTGAAAGGCTCCAAAACCTTCAAAAGTGGTCCCAAAATAGTCCAAAACAAAATGAGGATTAGTGCGTACCGCTTAAAAGTGCATGTAAACACCCCTACGTATCACACACTAAAATCAAGGCCAAACTTGACAAAATGGACATTGAAAATGTGTCCAAAAGGCCTAAAAACCCTAGGAACCAACCTTGGATTAGCACACATAAGCCCCAAATGAAGCGCATAAAGCATGAAAGTACGTGTAATTACATATGAGCATGTGTGGCCACGCACAACGCGCAGTCATATGCACTTCACTTGGCCATGCGCCCTGTCCTAAGGATGCGTGCATGACCACACCTATACCCCCCTTTTCCCCACATTTTTCACTATAAATAGGGGGCGAGCAAGTGGAAACACACACACACTCAAGAAATCTATATGTTCAAAGGCTCTAGAAACCCCTTCACATATAGTTTTTGCTCTCCCACTATTCTTTTCTTAAGAGATTAGACCTCTTTTCCACTAAACCAAGCCTCGTCTTTATCAAAGCACACTTCAAAGGTATATAAACTAGCATCATTCTATTGTTATTTTAAACCTCACGATAATGAAAGCTTGATAATCCCTCAAAGCTAAAGCTTCAAAACCCACACAAGCTTAGTCAAGTTTAAGGACCACAAAATCATTTTAACATTTTTATTTTATTGCACTGCATTTTTTTTATTATCGCCAGCATTTGAGAATATTATTGTGTTTATGTGATGAGACTGGCAATTTTGCATGCTATATGAATAATCTATGCTTTATTATGCTCATTTCATATCATCATTCTGCATCCTCTAGTTTCGAAACATGAAATCACATTTTAAATATCAATAATATGAAAATTTCATATCCCAAAATAGAGTCATCATGTTTTCAGTATTGTGATGACATCATGCATCCCCTATATTATCATTATAGCATAAATAATCACTGCAAGCATGCATGATCATCTACATTTCGCTTACTCTTTCAAATGATCAAGTGTCCATTGCTTATCCTATTATTCATATGATCGAGCAAGCTATATGGATCGTCATATTTACCTTGCAGATTTATCATATCTAAATTAGATTTAGATTTTTGTTGTCTCCTTTTTCCTTTTATATGTATTTTATTAGGAAAGCGATGTAATAATATCTTTAGCTTTATTATCTTCCACTATATGGTGAATTATGTGAATTTTATACAAACTATCATTACTAAAACTATGGTGTTATGATAGTTATACATCAAACATCACATAATGAGAAACAGTCAAAAAGTATATGCGAACCCCCGAACTCAGAAACATCATATAATGAGAAATAGTCAAAAAGTATACGCGATCCCCCGAACTCATAAATCTCTGCTGGGGGCAGTACTCACTGAGTGACCTGATGTTGTCCCTTTTCTTTTCTTGATTTTCTAAAAATTAGGTGGTGACTCCACAAAATTAAAAAAAATGTCTCATTCCTTCTAAGACCAAACATTTGTCCCCATTTGGTAAAGTTGCCATGTCCCTCAGAAATAAAATACCCTTACGGAACCAATTTGTCTTAAAACCAAGAGATGAAAAATGCATTAGAAAAATTAAAATCCAGGTTGTTCACAATGGCGACTCCACTGAGGACTTCTAAGTAAGAGAGATTAACTCGAAAATGACTATTTCTCATTACGCAATGCTCAATCGTATAGAGCCCCTCACCACTGCATTTTCACTACACTTCACATGTACACAAGTAGTCCCTAAAAGACTTTATAATACTAAATGGCATCACCATTATGATTCCACTCGAGTAATAGGGTGATGAAGATATGGTATTATCACCTTTAGTCTTTACTCATGCATTCACTGGACTCAACTTACTAAAGTCTATAACCTAAGCCCTAAAGAGGGGTAATTGAGTTATCAAAAGAATGTTAGACTCATATAGAGGAATTCTCACTCAAGGAACCCTTAGCCTTTCACCCTGGCTCAACTTATGTAGATAAACCAGTAATAACATCCACTAGGATTCCACCAAGTTGTGCATGCTATCCCTATCCTAATGCTATCCATCTAACATGATATTCATAAAATGACATGACTCTCTCAGTGTCTATCATCGAATGATGTCATAATGTCAGTTTTCATAGAACATCTAGGCTCAGGACCATATGATTCTCATCTACTTCTTGCGAGCCCAAAGCATAGGGAATGATAAGAATCATGCACCTCAACTTGAATACTATGTGTAAACTAACAAATAATGACATCCCTCAATAATAAAACCTATGAGACGACATCCATTTATCCTTATCAAATCAAATGAATGGGTTAGGAATCCAACTAGATTATGGACCTTTATGTTGGCAAAATCAAACTGCAAACTATCGAATGATACTTTCATGACTCTCGATAAACATATCAAATATCAATATAGGGGCAAGAACTCAGGCTCCCATTGATTAAACTTGGTCTTATGCATATGGGCATATATAGGCTCTGGACATCATTTGAAGCCTGACAATTGACCTCCATATCAATATCATATGGTTACCTCAAGCACATTTTAGTATTGTTCCTCAATTTACCCTTTGGTTCTAATCAATATAAATCAAAGTAGCCTATTTCCGAGAATGGAACTATAGTCCCCTAATGACTAAAGGTTCAAAACCTACCTAGAAAAGAGACTACATAACCTTATGGAGAAATAAGGTTGGAAGTGAGAGCTTGCTTGTGATTGGTTTGTTCACTGTGTAGGAAAAACTAACCAGCTTTAATCATGCATACATAATATACATGTAAATAGGCATATACTAACCACTATTTCTTGTAGGAATAATCATCTTTCATCATAGGATTTTGCAACCACTCCATGCCTGCATGCTCACCCTTTTCTTTTGTAGGCACACATCATGCATCATCCATTTAGCTAACTTTAATAAATGTATAGGAATCCTACACCCAATATGAGTGATCATAAAGCTAAATCTTCTCATCAAAGCAATGGAAAACTAAGAGCTAGGATTCAAGACTTGCTTTAAGATAGCGTCTATAGACAATAGGGTTCAGCGCTCGCCTAAGATTTTAGCAACTGTGACACTATTTGAGCTTAGGGCTCTAGAGAACACACTAACCACTGTCACAAAGACATGGTGTGGAGATGAGGAGTTGCCACCCAAGGTAATAACTAGGACAAATTGAAAAATGGTGGTACTCGATTCCTTAAAAAAAGCCAGCACCACAACCAGGAGATTTTGGGTACAAAATACTAACTTATTTTAGTCTCATGTTCTTTTAGAATTACTTTATTAATTACTATCTTAATCTCTATTTACATGCAATTTCATATAAACCCTTATTAAAATAATCAACTCCAAGCAATTTCATATTTCAATCATATGAAATATACAAGTAAACAATGCATTCATTTAAATCACAATCCCTAGGTTAGTCTAATATATATTGATTTTAATTAAATGGGCTAAATCTGCATGTTTTAATTATTAAGTGAGCCAAAAGACTAATGGGGCCTAATTCCTATTTAATTTTAATTAAGTGAACCTAAGTTTATGCATTTTAATTCTAACAATCATCCTAAATCTACAAATTATGAAGTATTTAAATTAATGGGCCTAATTCTACATGTTTTAATTCTAAAGTGATCTTAAGTCTACAAATTATGGAAAAGGCTTAAATTAAATAGGCTAAGTCTAAATTAATTAAATTAAGTAAGGTTGGCGTATATCTACTTAACTAAATGGGCCTAAGTTATCTCTACTCTAAATCTAATTAATTATGGGCCTAAAGATGCATTTTTATTAATTAAACCTAAAAAAACAAAAATTTATTTAAATGGGTTAAAGCCTAAAGTGGGCTTGGGGCCCAAAACACGTAAACATAAGCAAACAAGCCCAAAAACAATAAAAATATAAAGAGCAATCAAATAAAAGATCAAACAATTAATTTAACTTTTTCTAAAAACCCTAATTTAATTAAAGCGACCATAAACAAACAAATAATTAATTAATAAACAACCCTAATTCTAACCACTTAAATCTAATCCAATTTTAATTAAACAACCTAACAATTTCTATAACCATTAATTTTAATTAATTACCCAATTAAAACCCTAATTTTACTTACCAATTAATTAAAACAAAGCATTGAATCGCATACACATAAAATTTCATTATTCCCACTATTGGGGCTGTTACAATCAACTATTGAGCATAATAAAAAAAAAGAATTAATACAATCCCAAAAATAAATAAAAATAAGATAATTAAATAAAAAAACCTAAAAACTACATCTAGCTATAAGGTTCCATCCATGGCATTCCATGGACCTCTATAAATTTGGTTCTCCAAGTATGATTATCATGTAATCTCCTCCATAATCACCATCATTAAAGGATAAAATAATTATTAGTGAATTAAATTATAACAAAATTTCAATAAAATCAAAATGACAAAAAAGAAGAGTAAAAGAAAGTAGAGAGAAGATAATGCTTTATGGATGCTGAATGAATTGCTCCTCATACTAGTAAGATCACCGTTGTTCTTCTTCTCAAAAATCTCCAATGAATAAATCACAAAGAATTTTTTATGCTGCCTAAAGAAAAGTCTAGAGATACTTAGGAAGAAAAGAACCAAAATTGCATAAAAGAATGGTGAGGATTTAGAATTGAGTCCTTTTCTAAGAGCTTAAGCTCTCTTTTTATAAAAATAAAAAAAACAAAAAACCCTAAGTCTTACGTACTAAAGAGTTCCAACTTTAAAAAGACTTTATTTCTTAAAAAATTAGATAAATTCCAAAATTAAATTTACGAACAAAATTTTAGCCAATCAAAACTCAAGAAAAATATTTTATTTTCTATAAAAATACAAAAAAATAAACAAAAAAACACATAATTCAAATCGAAATTGCGTAATTCCTATCAAAAATACATAATTCTGATTGGAATTCTATAATTTTGATTTTTTTAACTTTAATTACAAAAAGACCCCTGAAAGAAATTAAATTTTTCAATTAGGTCTTAAAAAGTACTACAATTAAGTCCTTAAAAAACCAATGAAACTCTTTCTGAAAATGTATTCAAACTTTTGAGGTTTCAAACTTCAAGTGTTGAAGACCTACTTATAACATTTTCATCAATGGAGTCCTTTGTCGCATCCATATTTTATTATCCCAAAATTCGGTGTTTATAGTTACCCTCCTTTGTTATTATTTGATAAGCACACAATTTCTTAAGAACAAAGTTTGAGTACTTACCTATGCTCCTTGAGGCATTTGCTTATAAGTTATCATTAGTTAACGATGAAAGCTTGTGTTGCTGTGCAACATTAGGCAAAATCTTAAAAATATCTGAGGAAATACTATACTCAAACATATAGCATTGATTTAGATGGACACGTTATACTCGGTCATATAATGTTGACTATACTCGATTGTATAGTCTGAATTTAAATAGGTACATTATACTCGGTTGTACAATGTCAACTATACTTGGTCATATAGTATGAATTGAAATGACACATTGCACTTAGTCATACAATGTCAACTATACTCAGTCATATAGTCTGAATTAAAATAAGTACATTGTACTTAGTTATACAATGTCAACTACACTCAGTCATATAGTCTAAATTAAATTGACACATTGCACTCGGTCATACAATGTCGACTACACTCAATCTTATAGTCTAAATAGGAATACACTACACTTAGTCATGTAGCATTGATCTCTTTTATGCTTTGCCTTTTGCCGATTCATTTTTCATTTCCCTTATCCCTTTCATTGCTTATGGATTATACTGTAATCCATAATTGCTCACGATTAGTTGTAACCCTTTCATTGCTCATTGATGATGATATAATCCATAATTGCTCACGATTAGCCGTAACCCTTTCGTTGCTCACTAATGATGCTGCAATATATAACTTCTCATGATTAGTTATAACCCTTTCATTGCTCACCGATGATGCTGCAATCCATAATTGCTCATAATTAGCTACAACCCTTACATCGCTTGCCTTTGATGCTATAGTCCATAATTGCTCATATATTGACTACAATCTTTTCATTACTCACCTTTGATGCTATAATCCATAATTGCTTGCCAATTGACTATAATCCTTGCACTGCTCACCTTTGATAATGCTACAGTCCATAACTTCTCATGAATTGGCTGCAATCCTTTTATTGCTCGCTTATGATGCACAATCCATAATTGCTCACAATTTTTATCTTTGGTTGTTTGAATTGAATGCTTTAAATTCTTTATGTTGGCTGACTTTGAATTTTGTTATGTTAACTAAATCAACAACTTGGGTGCACTTCCTTTTAGATTTTCAATTCCTACAGATTTGTTGAATTTAGTTTCAATCATGATGAATGTATAGAAGTACATTATAACATTAAAAATTCATGAGAAAACTCATCACTTTTTCATGAGATAGCGTTCACTCAACAAATCTCATTATTTTTTATTTTCATGACTATCATTTATTTGCCATTTGCAAAGGTCAGAGGCTTTGTTAACCATCTTATAATGAGAGAATATCTTTTACAAAGTGAAGAGCTTACTTCCACACATAATTTTAGGGAAAATTTGCTAAACAAAACCCATAGAATTTGAGCATAAATAAATCGAATTCTG
This sequence comes from Mallotus nudiflorus, assembly GCA_947683625.1. Taxonomy (NCBI): domain Eukaryota; kingdom Viridiplantae; phylum Streptophyta; class Magnoliopsida; order Malpighiales; family Euphorbiaceae; genus Mallotus; species Mallotus nudiflorus. The sequence continues at coordinate 1,580,681 of CANTUR010000133.1, read as the reverse complement.
AGTATCAAAATAATCTTTGAGTTATTTTTATGCTTTCCTTCCTTATCTAAGTATTCCCCCACCTTTTTTTTATTACTCAGCCTAGATACCGTTGGAAAGGTCTTTTGGATACTCATACTCTTACAAAGCATTTGAGTAAATATAGTAGTTTTTGGCATAGTCCTCTTTTAGTATTCCCCTGCCTTTCTTGTATTACTCAGCATGGATACCACCAGAGGTTTCATATTGATACTCTCACACATTTCTAAGCTTTAGAGTAAATTACGCTTGCTATTATTTTGATTCTCCTTTTAGTGTTCCCCTACCTTTCTTGTATTACTTAGTGTGAATACTGTTAAGGGATTTTATACTCATACTCATTTATAAGCATTAGAGTATATTATATGCACATTTATCATTCGAAAGACTAAAATGATACTTTGAAATTCAAGCAATTTATGCTTCATGTCCACAAATTTTGTTTTTGCATTTTCTTCCCCTTATTTGGGTTCAAAGCAAGCATTAGATTGATTAGAGTTTATAAACTCTCAAAATAAAACTATTAACTACTCATCTAAATTATGTGACGCTAATAAAAGAAAGCCATTATGCTCAAAGGTCATGAAATAGGCTTTTTGCACATGATCTTATAAAGTGGATGAATTTACTTTCAATTTATGAATTTTATAATTGAGATGGTACTTTATTATAGAATTTAAGGAAAGAGAGTTCTATTACTTCCCTTCTTATTATCTTAATAAGAATTTGGTATTTGTTATCTAGCCCATTCTTATTGATGTATCGATTCCTTTCCTCTTCTTCATTCTCTTTTATTTTTCCCTACACAAAATACCATAAGTTAGTATGGTCTATTCGCAAGCAAATAAATTTTATCAAAGTGCAATGTTATTCTTTTTCATTCTTCCCTTTTGATTATGGTGATGATGTCTCTAATCACAAAAGTCATGATACTCCCCCATTAAAGTTATGGCCTTGGGTTGCATTTGTATTTTCACCATTCTCATTTAATGCTATGGTAGAGGGCTTCATTCCTTTTATTGACTTCTCCAACAAAAAAAGGTTCATGAGTTACAGATCTTATTTCATGATTAAATAATTTTTTAGAGTGCATTCATTTTAAGTTTTGAGTGCATTCTTCCCTTTTAGGGCCATCGAATGTATTGCTGACATGTTGGACCTTCTCATCACCATATTCCATACCTTACACTGGTCTAACTGTTATAGAGAGATATTCTAAATTATGCTTCATATGAGACTATGGAGATGGATGTTGAATCTAAGGAGCTTGAATGTCCTATCCAGCCTCTTGAGGTCGCTAGGATGATGCTTTTACAAGTGTTACTATCGATGATATTCCCTTACTAGATGGGCCCAATTTAGACTCCTAAGGTCTAAAGTCCCGTTGAGTATCAGTTTCACCTTGTTAGTGATACCCTTTTCCTTTCAGATGCTTCACATGTGCACATTCTAACTACCTTTATGCATTCTTACAATACTAATTAATATTAGTAGCAAAGTATTTATATAATCCTGCCTAAGCTCAAAGACTTTATCATGCAAAGAAAGTATTTCACAAAAAAATGTATGCAAGTGTATGCATGTTATGTATGACATGCATGATCCTAATAGGTCACCTATTTGGAATAGAGCTATGTTTATAGCTTGGAGTGTGAGAACGAGGTGCCTCATTAACAGCCTGTAGGCTTGAGTATTGAATACTTCATTATTGGTACTTCTGATGTCGAAGCTTCTGCTATGGTTCATCAGATTGATGATTAGGCTAGCAAGTGCGGTCCATGGCTTTACTCTAAAACTTATGATTGACTGATGCACTGTTGAACTTTTCTTTTTGCTATTACTTTTGCTGTATGATACGCAATGTATTTATATGCTTCTTTCTGCCCCAAGATCCCTTATACTAGCTCTTATACTATGTTCCTTCTTTGCTCTTTAAATGTAGACTTATTATTTTGTAATTTTCCCCCAGTTTCATTATGGATTCATTCATGCTATTCTAGTAGTCTTTTTTTTTCATTTTCATGTGCAAGAGGCCCAATTTGTTTACTATTGTTGTTGATCTTTGACTTACTAACCCTATTAGTCACAATCTTATACATTAAAGATGCAAAGGAGTAGGCGAACTAACTAAAGCAAGTTCTTGATGATGAAATCAACTACATTTACACTTTAAAGGACTCTTGAGTAAAATATGAGGCTTGATGTTGATGTAATGATTGATGATAATTATAAAGCCAGAGTTGCAATGCAAGTTACTAAGCCACTTGAATTTCTTAAGTACAAGGGGACACTAGACTTACAAGTAAAATCATAACAGGGGTGGCAAAAAAAAGAAAATATAACTAAAATAGTGATCTCATAGCTCTGATTTAGCTTTCATTATGTATTATCTTTCCATTCAGATACTTGTATAGTATGATAAAAATGAATATGCAATATTTGAACAAAAATTTCAAATTCAATTTTAATCATTCATTAGGGCAAAAATGAGAACATTTATTACATCACAAGATACAACTCTTATTATCAGTGAGTCCTAAATTTTTTCTCTCTAATTTTTACCTCACTGTTCTTTTTTCTTTTTCTCTCTCCTTATTTTTTTCCTCTTTTTTTTCTTTTTCATTCTTTTTATTTTCTCCTCAAATTTCCTATATTCAGAAGTTACATCGTGTGACATATGGATGTTCTTTGAATTTGCATTTATGCCTATGTTGAATGAATCTAATTGAATTGAATTTATGTTAGACAAGTAGATGCAATCAATATCATAATGCATAGTACCATTAGGATGTAAATTACATAAGCAAGCATGATCAGAATTCATATCATCAATCATTAAAATAAAACAAGTTCTAAAGAACCTAAAATTTTATTCAAAGAAAACAATAAGAAAATTTATTTCCTATTCTAGATGCTAGGGATGCTAGGTCTCATAGTGGTTATCCTTCAAGTGGCTGACATAACAGCTATTATTGTATCTTCTTGCCAACTGTCTCCATGAATTCATCTTTTTGTACCTCCAATGTGTATGTTTCTTCCTTGTCTAGCAGCTTCTCATCATCAAACTCATCACCCCATCTTGTAGGCACAATTGACTCGAAGAGTATGTAAAAAGAATGTGGTTTAGTATAAAACACCTTATAGTCAAACTTGCCTAAAGGCTGACCCAATAAGTCTTCTGTTCCTTCCTTATCCTTAGGGGCATTAAGAGATTTCTCTTTAGTTTTAAGGTCTAAGTCCTTAAAGGAGCTTAGCACTTCTTCCTTACTAACTCCTAAGTTAATCATTATGGCAGCTAGGGATAATGCATTTCAGTAGTTTAGGAAAGGATTATTTTTGGTGCTCAATTTTTCGAGGTCTGTGATCTTTTCAGAGTCTATAAGGTTTTGGATTTAATGTTTAAGGTGGATATAGTTATCTATAGAGTGTTGGAGGTTTTGATGGAATTTGTAGTGCCTGTTTAGGTTATAGCCTGGGGTGTTTGGGTTTGATGGGTTTGGATACGATAAAGGTTGAAGTAAGCCCTTTTGCATTAGGCACTCTAGGACTTTTGACAAAGGTTGGTTAAATTTAGAGAATCTCCGTATTTGTTGAACAACATTCACTTCCATAATCCAACTAGTGCTTCTTTGTTGTATGCCCCTAGTTGGGTAGTTTCTTGCTTTGGTGCTTTTAGCAATCCTCTTTTTCTTATTCTTAATCTCCTCAGCTTGCAACCCAACATTATAAAGGTCCATAAATGTCTTAAGGTTCATTATTTGTAACCTCTCAACCAGATTGGATGATACATTTCAAACTATCATCCTAACATGATCCTTCTCATCCAGTTTGTTCTTCATTAATCCTGCCTTATTCATGAATCTAATTAGAAAATCCAAAAATGATTCATTAGGATTCTACTTGGTTAATTCTAAATCCATGATAGATACTTTAAGCCTAGCATTGTGGTCATATTATTTCAGAAAAGTGGTGCAAAACTCTCTCCAGTCCACTCGGATAGATTTCTCCAACCCATGATACCAATTAACTATCATAGCCTCTAAGGATAGTATAAACAAGTTAGTAATTAAGGGCAAAGGAGCCTTAGTAGTGCTCATAGTAGTTGTATATTGACTAAGGTGGATGTGGCATCTTGAACTTATCAGGTAGCTTATCTTCCTTAAATTGCATCATATCATCAAAGTCAAATGAGTATCTAATGCCTTGTCCTCTCATTAATTCCTCCATTTTGGACATCTTTTAAGTTAATGCTTTCATCTGCTTAAATTCTAGCTCTTGAACTTGCTCAAGTGATTCTTTCTTAGCTTTTTCTACTAAAAGGTTCTCCACATCCTTATATTTCATTTCCATAGCAAGCACATTCCTTATAACATTCAATGGTTGTCTGCCAGCAAGTGGATCTTCCACAACAACAGTAGGTGGAATTGCAATAATAAGTGTAGGTGCAACTACAACTTGTGGCATTAACCCAGCTAAGGCTTGTCTTATTTCATCTTGCATCATTGCTCTTATGTCATCCATCAAAGCTCCTTTAATGTCTTATAGGGTCCAGTTTCCTCCTTATTGTTCCATTTCTACTACTTGTTTACCCTGTGCAACTTCTAAGTAGAGTCAATTAATGGGTCTCCTTTCCAGTCTGTTAAGGATCTCTTTTGCAATTGATTACGGGCTTGAATCGATTGCCACTAGTCTGCCACCTTTTCGATTCCAAACACAAGAAGACACAAATGAATCTATAATGGCTAAAAAATGAAGTATTAGTATGATGCATGTATGCATGATGCACATGCCATGCAAAAAGTAACAAGTAACAATCAAGTCAAGTATATACATCCTTCCAACCTTATTACTCCCACACATGTATTTAATGATGAGTCTTTTTTCCTAGGATTTTTTGTCTTGGCCTTAATATCAACAGGGGATATCAAGAACTGACACGCATGCCAAATCTCTCAAAGTAGTAAAGCATAGAAATAGTATTTCTAGGTATAAAAGCATAGCCCAATCTTTATTAGTCCTGATGGGCTTCTAAAGTATGGGCTTGAGCCTTTATAAATAGAAATACCTCATGTCAACATTCACATGCAATTTAGGTAATCCTAATGGAAATAACTAGGCCATTATATATGGTTAAGTCTGATGGAAAAGGTCAAGGTTCCCTTAGCAAGATGCCCTCCTTTAAGACTTGAGTTACAAGCCAAGGTTAGAGGGGCATAAAATCCTTTGCAAACTAGAGAAAAGACTACCCCCCGCCCTTTAGGACTCCGGTTATAGACTCTGGTCAGATAGCCTGGTAATCTCTCTTGAACCGAGTTAAGGCTAAGAGTGATGGTTAGCCAATTTACAATCCCATAAAGCTAGTGGAATCATGGAACCATAAACTGACACCATCAGTTAATAGGGACAAGCAGAATGAATGCAAGAATAAAATAATAATTAATAAAATAATTCTAAAAAACACAAGTAGAATCAGTATCTTTTATCCCCAATGGAGTTGCTACTGTAGACGGCGAGATTTAGTGTGTGCCTAAGATTTTAGTAACCACGACACTGTTTGAGCTCAGGGCTCTAGAGAACACACTAACCATTATCACAAAGACATGGCATGGAGATGAGGAGTCACCACCTAAGATAATAACTGGAACAAATCAAAAAATGGTGGTACTCGATTCCCTAAAAGAAAGCCAGCACCACAATCAAGAGATTCTGGGTACAGAATACTAACTTCTTTCAGTCTCATGTTCTTTTAGAATTACTTTATGAATTACTATCTTAATCTCTATTTACATGTAATTTCATATAAACCTTTACTAAAATAATCAACTCCATGCAAACTAGTCATGAAATATACAAGTAAACAATACATTCATTTAAATCACAATCCCTAGGTTAGTCTAATCTACATTGATTTTAATTAAATCTACATGTTTTAATTTATAAGTGAGCCAAAAGACTAATGGGGCCTAATTCATATTTAATTTTAATTAAGTGAACCTAAGTTTATTCATTTTAATTCTAAAAATGGGTCTAAATCTACAAATTATGAAGTATTTAAATAAATGGGCCTAATTCTATGTATTTTAATTCTAAAGTAATCTTAAGTATACAAATTATGGAAAAGTCTTAAATTAAATGGGCTAATTCTAAATTAATTAAATTATGTTAGGCAGTCCTATGTCTAATTAACAAAATAGGCCTAAGTTATCTCTACTCTAAATCTAATTAATTATGGGCCTAAAGATGCATTTTTATTAATTAAACCTAAAAAACCAAAATTTATTTAAATGGGTTAAAGTCTAAGGTGGACCTAGGGCCCAAAACACATAAACATAAGCAAAAAATAACCAAAAACAACAAAAGTATAAAGAACAATCAAATAAAAGATCAAACAATTAATTTAAATTTTTCTAAAAATCCTAATTTAATTAAAGAGACCATGAACACACAAATAAATAATTAACAAACAACCCTAACCACTTAAATCTAATCCAATTTTAATTAAACAACCTAATGATTTCTATAATCATTAATTTTAATTAATTACCCAATTAAAATCCTAATTTTACTAACCGATTAATTAAAATAAAGCATCCAATCGCACACACACACAAAATTTCATTATTCCTACTATTGGGGCTATTACAATCAACTATTGAGAATAAAAAATAAAAAATAATTAATGCAATCCCAAAAATAAATAAAAATAAGTTAATTAAATAAAAAAAACCTAGAAACTACATCTAGCTACAAGGTTGCATCCATGGCATTTCATGGACCTCTATGGATTTGGTTCTCCAAGTATGATCATCATGTAATCTCCTCCATAATCACCATCACAAAAGAATAAAACAATTATTAGTGAATTAAAGTATAATAAAAATTTAATAAAATTGAAATTCAATAAAATTAAAATAATAAAAAAAGAAGAATAAAAGAAAGTAAAGAGAAGATAATGCTTTATGGATGCTAAATGAATTGCTCCTCAGACTAGTAAGATCACCATTGTTTTTTAGTAGGCCTTCAAAACTTGTTATTCTTCTTCTCAAAAATCTCTAACGAATAAATCACAAAGAATTTTTAATGCTGCCTAAAGAAAAATCTAGAGATCCTTAGGAAAAAGAGAGCCAAAATTGTAGAAAAGAATGGTGAGGATTCAAAATTGAGGCCTTTTCCAAGAGCTTAAGCTCTCTTTTTATAGGAAAAAAACTAAAAAAAACCTTAGGTCTTACGTACTAAAGAGTTCCAATTTTAAAATGACTTTATTTCCTAAAAAATTAGATAAATCCCAAAAATAAATTTAAGAAAAAATTTTTAGCCAATCAAAACTCAGGAAAAATATTTTATTTCTATAAAAATACAAAAAAAAAACATACGAAAAACAAGTAATTTTGACCAAAATTGCATAATTTCAATCGGAATTACATAATTCTGATCAGATATAATTTCAATTTTTTAACTTTTAATTATAAAAAGACCCCTGAAAGAAATTAAAATTTTTAATTAGGTCTTAAAAAATATTACAATTAAGTCCTTAAAAAACTAATGAAACTCTTTCTGAATATGTATTCAAACTTTTGAGGTTTCAAACTTCAAGTATTGAAAACCTACTTATAACATTTTCATCATTCGAGTCCTTTGTCGCATCCATAATTTATTATCCCGAAATTGGGTGTTTATAGCATCATGCTCAAAAATCCCCAAACCCAAACCAACATCACTAGACATTTCCTCTATAACCTTGATAAAGATTACTGGAAGAGCTTGTAGCCATACAGAATGCTTTCCATTAGGACATTCCATCATGTGTACCTTAACCATGAACTCTTGAATTTTACTATATCATTCTAGGACCCTCAAGACTATGTATTCTAATTCAACACCATAGAGCTATGCCCATTGTATGAGGAATTTAGTGCCATAGTAGGGCAAACCCCCCACCAAGACTGAAGAAGCAATCTTCACCAACCAAGAAATCAAATACGTAGGACTTAGAGCTACTTTTCTTGATCTAAGCACATAAAAGCTTGATGAACTAGTCACTGAGCTCAAATGACTAATCCCCATGCAAGTCCTAGCTGCTTGCACCACAAGAAGACCGGTACCTTAATCTAGGCACGCGTCCTTGCATGTTATCTCTTTATTCAATATTTCACCTTCTTGAATGATGGGCAAGGAGATTACATGATACTCTAAGTCATTAAAGGACTAGAATGTGGAATGACTTCCTTCTCACTGATTTTAGTAAAGACCATTCAAGGTTTAGATGACCTCAAAAATTGGAAAAGTTTGAACTTCACTTAGTGTCCTTTATTGCTTTAAATATGGTTGCAAGAAAAGCTAAGCCTACTCAACAAACCTATAAGTAACTGAATGAGATACCAACCTAAGAATCACCTATAGAGACACTACAAGGATGTTCATGGATGCTCAGCCCATATCACAGCCCAAGAATGGATCGAGTGCATGAAGGATATGCCAGAATACCAAGTGAGATGGATGTGTCCATTGTGGAAGCTATAACATGTAACTCTCTACACATATATCAACTGCATACCAATCTCAGGATTCAAGTCATGCACCCATTATTATCCAACACTAGTGAAGAGACGGTTTAATGAGAAACAACAAGTACCTTTTGACCTTGTAGATTTCTCTAGTAGTAGGGTACAATAAAGGTTTGTGGATCACTTCAGAATGACATAGGGGAAGAGAATCATCCATAATTTTACTGCCAGTAATTAGGACAATATTACTGATAAGACGTACAAATAGTGGGTAGTTTAAAGACAAAACCATCTATCAAGCGACTGATCCAGAGAAAGTTTGCTTCTTTAATTTTTGTACTTTTCCTTTGTTTTAAAACTGATTGGGTAATGAACTCTAAGGTTAATGAAATCAAATTAAATTTTGCTTTCTAGTTTGATGTCTTTCTATATGGTAGTGTACATTGCATTGATCAAAACATTAGTATATTTAACTTTCATTCCATACACACTGAATCATTTAACATTAGTATGGAATCTGAACCACAAATTCTATATATTTTAAAAGATGTTACCCCTGAAGAGAGAAGAGAAATCAAAAAATATTAATAAAATATTCAAAAGTATTTGCCTAGACGTATGACAATATGTTTGGTATTGACAGAGACGTTGCTCAATACTTCATTCCTACCAAAGATGGGTGCAAACAGGTAAAGCAAAAACTGAGAAGACTCATACCAAAATGGGCCCAACTAGTGAAAGAAGACATTAAGAAGCAGATCAAGGAAAAGTTCCTAGATGTAGTAGACTATCTAAAATGATTAACAAATATGGTGTTAGTACTTAAGAAAGATAAAAGGATAAGAATCTGTATAAACTATAGAGATATAAATAAGACCTACTCAAAAGATGATTTCCTACTACCTCACATAGATATATTGATTGACTGCGCTGCCACATATGCAATGTAGTCCTTTATGGATGCATTGTCTAGGTACAATCAGATCATAATGGCCATTATTGATAAAGAAAAGATAACTTTCATAGTGGAATGGGGTACTTATTGCTATAGAGTAATGCCCTTCAGACTAAAAAATGTAGGAGCAACTTACCAGAGAATGGCAACTATAATGTTCCATGACATGATACATAAAGAGGTAGAGGTGTAAGTCGACAATATGATGATCAAGTCAAAAACCAGGGAAGAACATCCGTCAGACCTCAAAAAATTCCTTAAAAGTGTCAAAAAGTACATTCTCAAGCTTAATCAAAAGAAATGCATATTTAGGGTCACTTCAAAAAAGATGTTGGGGTATGTTGTCAGTTAGAATGGGATAAAAATGGATCTAGACAAAGCAAAAGTAGTCAAAGAGATGCTAGTGCCAAGAATAGAGAAAGAAATTAAAAGGTTTCTAGGGAAACTACAATTCATCAATAGATTCATCGCCAAGTTTACAATGGTGTGTGAACCAATCTTCAAGCTAGTAGAAAAGATTAACCAATTGAATGAAATGAATAATATTAGCTAGCATTCAATAAGATCAGGAACTACCTAACCAACCCACTGGTTCTAAAACCACCTAAACTAAGAACACTTTTAACCCTGTATCTAGCCATCAAAAGAAGTGCAATTGGCATGACATTAGCCCAAAAGGGAGAAACAAAAATGGAATATGCAATTTACTACTTAAGCAAGAAGATGTTGCCATATGAGGAGAAGTACATCCAAGTTGAACATATATGCCTGGTAATAGTATGGGCAATGAAAAAACTCAGACATTACTTTCAATCCTACAGAATTTAGGTTGAATCTAAAATGGACCCAATGAAGTACCTCTACGAAGCTCCCTATCTAATGGGAAAACTTTCCAAGTGGCTCGTGCTGCTAACAGAATTCGATGTGCAGTATCTAACTAAGAAGGTAGTGAAAGGAAGAGTAGTGGCTTAATTTCTAACTCTTAACCCCATTCTAGACTCAGAAGAAATCTAACTAGACTTCCTAGATGACCTCAACTTACCCATCAAAATCCAAGGATAGCGAATGTAATTTGATGGAACGGCCAATCAATTCGGTGTAGGATCCAATGTCATATTATAAACCCTAGAAGGTAAAGTAGTACTAATGGCTAAAAAGCTCAAATTCAAAGTCATAAATAATGAAGTAGAATATGAAGCATGCACACTCAGAATAAAAGCACTAATATCCCTGGATGTTACAGAAGTCAAAATCTTTAGAGATTCCATGCTAGTAATCAATTATGCCATGGAAGAGTGGGAATTGAAAGAGCAACACTTAAGGCTTTAGCTGGACCACCTAAGGCTACTTACTATGTCCTTCCAAATATGCAGATTCATTCACCTCTCAAGGAATCACAATCAGATGGCAAATGTACTCGCTTCCCTAGCATCAGTGTGGGAATGACCATACAAAATGCCCATGAAGCCTTTAATCCTACTCAGATCAGGACAACCTTGTCATAAGAATTGCAAAATAGTGAACATATAAATAGCTAAAAAACCCTAGTTCTATGACATATAGAGATATCTGAAGGAACAAGCTTATCCTGATCAAGCAGATGAAAGAGATAAAGCACTCATTCGATGATTAGCATCAAAATTCACATTGCACTAGGGTGTGCTATACAGAAGAACCACATACAATTTACAACTCTGGTGTATGGATGAAATTGAGGTTGTAAAAGCAATAGAAAAAGTACATGAGGGTATTTATGGTCCGCACATGAATAGAGCAATCCTAGTTAAGAAACTAATCAGACAATGGTTCTTTTGGATAATGATGATGGAAGACTGTATCAAATTTGTAAAGAAATGCCATAAGTGATAGATTCTCAGGAATGTCAACCACCTTCCCCTGACAAAATTGCATTACATCTCCTCTCCATGGCCCTTCTCAAAATGGGGACTAGACATAATTAGGGAAATCCACTCAATAGCCTCGAACGGACATAGGTTTATCTTAGAGGCAATAGATTACTTCAAAAAGTGGGTCAAAGCAAAATTATTCACAAGGATAGGAGACAAACAAGTGGTCAAATTCATCAAAAGAAATTTGTTCTGTCAATATGGGATCCCCCATCACATCATCTCTAACAACAGTGTCCAATTCCAAGGGGAAGTTAGAGAACTACTAAGGAGTTATAAAGTGGAACATTACAAATCTTCTCCTTACCAACCATAAGCAAACAAGGCCATTGAAGCTGCAAACAAGGCCATTGAAGCTGCAAACAAGAACATTAATAAGATTTTATCAAAAATGACTCATACTTACCAAGATTAGGCAAACATGTTGCCATATGCCTTATAGGGGTACCGAACAATAGTCAAGACTTCAACTAGAGTAACTCCTTTCTTGCTAGTATATGGATTAAAGGCAATGCTTTCGGTTGAAATAGAAATCAAGTCTCTTTAAGTAGCAATCAAATTTAAACTATCCGAAGTACAACAAGCTCAATAGAGCACGATAATCTCACCCTCTTGGATAGTCAAAGGCTTAAGGCTCTATACCACACACAGTTGTATCAAGCTCGGCTAGCCAAAACCTTTAATAAAAAAGTGAAACATAAGAGTGTGAAAGCGGGAGACTGGGTGTTAGAATAAATAAGGCAAAATGTTCCAGACCCAAGAGGGAAATTCAGACTAAATTGGGAAGTCCCATACTTGTTCAAACATGCCTTATTAAAAGGCGAAGTCAAGCTAATGGATTCCAAAGGAAATGAATTCTTTGAACTTGTTAATACATACCTCTTGAAAAAGTACTATGTCTAAGGCACAAAAAAATCCCCTTGAGTTGGAAACCTAAATTTAAAGAGAGAAAATACTTAACTAGAAAACTTGAGAAGGCTAGTTAAGGACAGGGGTAACCTCGAATTGAAAATTTGTATCAATGCACCCATGCTTTTCTTAAATGACTTCAATGAAATAAGAACGATTGTCAATTTATGCAAAATTTCTTTGAAAAATGCAACACATTTCATCATCATGAATTACATCAAGCATGCTTTGCATTTTCTTTCATTACATGACCGAAAGAAAAGATAAAAAACTCAGAAAAGGCCGGAAGAAGATTCCCTGAACCTTAAAATCGCACCTCTTAAGTAGACAAGAGAGGGTAAGGTGCGTGGGCACAAGCTCCACACATGCAGCCACACCCAATTCCCCCCTCCACACGCTCCCATACAGTTGTATACGCACTCCGAGACTTTGCACACTCATTTCTCTAGTCTTAAACCTCCATTTGAACATAAGACATGCACTAAACTCACACGAAAGTACATTGATGAAGACTATATCTATCTAAAGACACCATATATAGCCTCATCACTTTTTAAAACTCAATACCTCCTAAAGAAGAAAATAGAGAAGAATCATCGAAAGGATACCCTGCTCGAAATCATCAAAATAACATCTGCAACACAAGTAATGACATCATCATTACTACATCATCACCGTATCATCATCGACTAAGACTAAAAGAGAAGGATGTATTACATCAATCACAATGATCACAATAATTTGTTTGCCTAACATCAGAGGAGGTTATAGTAGCATGATTTTGTTCGCTTGACACTTGAAGATGTTATAATAGCAATATCTATCTATTCACCTGACACCAAAGGAGGTTATAGTGGCATGATTCTATTTGCTTGACACCTAAAGAGGTTATAGTGGTAGTATTTATCTTTTCACCTGACACCTAAAGAGGTTATAGTGGCTATATCTATTTGTTCGCCTAACACCGAAGGAGGTTATAATGGCATGATCTTGTTCGCTAAATAGTGGAAGAGGTTATAATGGCAGTATTTATCTATTTGCCAGTGGCACAATTATGTTTGCCTAACACCTGAAGAGGTTATAGTGGTAGTATCTATCTGTACGCCTGACACCTAAAAAGGTTATAGTTGTAGTATCTCAATAATCGAATCACAATAACACAGCACTCAGGTAAGTACCTCTCTCTTTAGAAAATAATTTTTTGCATCTTTGCATTTGCTTCACATGTATTGACACTTATGCCAAATGGCTATGCAACACATGCAAAGTAGGGGGCAACAGTCATACCTCAAATTTGACTGTCCCTAAAAAGGTCTAATGATGAAATGAACCTTTGAGATGATTAGAGCCTAACCTAAAAAAGGCAACAATTCATAAAATTACATGTAAAAATGCATAAAAAAGGCAGCATCCCTAAGTCTAAACTAGGTTAGTTTCTAAAAGTTAGCTATTTCTACATATTTTTATTTATAAGTGAAATGGACTAGAAAAAGAGCTACATTTTTAATTGATTTTAGTAAGCTTAAGTCTATTTATTTTAATTTAACTAAGGGAATAGTCCTAAGTCTACCAAATTTTAAAGAAGAAATGAAATTAATAAGTGGGCCTAAGTCTAACTTGATTTTAAATTAAATGATGTGATCCTAAGTGTATTTATTTTAAAAGAAATGAAATTAATGGGTTGAGCTAAGTCTAAATTAATTTTAGATAACCTAAAAATGGGCCTAAGTCTAAATTAATCTAGTGGGCCTAAATTGATTTTAATTAATTAACCTAAACCACTTTTAAGCCCATTTTTTACTTAGTGGTTTGGACCTATCGTGGGCTTGGGGCCCAAAGAACTAAAAGATCCAAAAATAAAACCCAAACAAAAAATGATAACAAAACCATACCAAACACAGGATTTATGTGATTTTCTAAAAAATCCAAAATCAATTTACATGCAACCTTTAATTATTCTAAAGCCACCATTGATTTTAATTGATTTTTACCTAATTAAACCTAAATTACTAATCAATTTTAGTGCACAGAATATAAAATTCTACTATTTCCCACTATTGGGGCTATTACAAACTATTGTGTAGAAATTAAAATCAAATTAATTACAACCCAAAATAAAAGCAAATTAAAAGAACACAGAAATCATAAATCCTACGGGGGTTTTATAGATCTTAATCCATGGCATTCCATAGATTCTTCCAATGATCACTGCCCAAAATCACATATCTCCAACCTCATCTCCAGAGTACCACATAACATCAATCAAAACAAAAAAAATTAATCAGTAATGAATCAATCAAAAAAATAAAGAAATCAAATTGAAATAAAAGAGAGAAAAAAAAGTAGAAGATGTGCAAATGTTGTTTGAATGCCGCTCAAATTAGGATTGTCACCTTTTTGAGATTGACTCTATTATTTTTTCTTCATTCTCTGGACTTTAAAAGCAAAGAACATATTTTTTTATTAATATGACACCTATAGTAAAAGGTCTGTGTTTTTCAATTCACTCTCTTTTTATAGTAGCTAATTAGGATTTTTATTCTCCCTGGTTTTTTTCGCAGCTCTTGTTTCTAGGGTTTTTCTTGCAACTCCTTTTTCTAGGTTTTTCTCATAGTTCTTTTTTTCTATCCCCTTAATAGACTATGTCTCTCGGCTTTTAAAGCCTGGCCTAGCAACCCCAGCTCCTATGATCACGCAGGGAAGTTGTGCAATAGTTAGGAGGGAGATTAGGAGTCTCTCAGGAGTGCATTTTATTTTTTGAATTTTCAAATTCAAGATAATAAGATGATGAGCGATAGGGCGTAGTGTCCTAGACCAATGAAAAAATTGAAAAATGACAAAATCAACGTAAAAAATCATGACATCAGCTTAAAAATCACTTTTTAACAAAAATTGGCATTCCAGAATGCTGATTTTCCAACTGTAATGCCGACCGGCATTTTCATCATTTTTTTAAATTAAATTATAAAAAAAGGTTTGCAAAAGTTTCTAATTTTTGCAATCAAATCACTAAAAACCAATTTTGTAATTAAATCCATAAAATGTTACAATTTAGTCCTTTAAATAGTTAAATTTGACACTAGAGATCAATTCTCAATTAGATTTTCATCATAGGGGCTTTCGTCGCACACATGCATAATTGCATCCTAAAATTGGGTGCCTATAGTTACCCCCCGTTGTCACTGTTTACTTGACAAATTGCAGCAAAGTAATAGTAGCACACAATTTGGAAACAAAGAATTAGGGTACTTCATTGTATCCTAATTAACCTACTAATGCTTAAATTGCTTAGCAATTTTAAGCAAGATGTTATGTTTGGCATACTTCACTATATTTCATATAGAACATCTAATGAGACATATGCAAATGAGTTTTGCTATATTTCCTGTGGGACATTTAGCGTTTCATGAAAAACATGTTATAGTTCCTATGGAATGTCTAGCAATTTATGATTTAAAATTTTGCTATATTCCCTACGGGATGTTTAGTGATTCATGAATTGAAAAATGTGTTATAGTTCCTATGGAACGTCTAACAATGATACCATAACTATTGTGTAGTGTCTGGTAAACTGCACTATATTCCCCTTGGGATTTCTAGTGATAATGAACTTTGTTGTATTCCCTATGGTACGTTCAACAAAATGAATGTGATGACCCTCGCTATATTCCCTGTGGGACAGAACCAGAAAGCTCTTCTGTTCCCTCTTCTACTCCCTCTGTAATATGTGATTATAAGTATGTGCCAACTAAGTCTGTTGTTGTTTCCCTATCACCCCCCATCAACCAAACCACCCAGAAAAAGAACGACAACTTGTATGAATTCACTTACCTTCCTGGAATTCGAACTTTTTTATGCCATATTTAACTGCTAAGACCTCTTTGAGTAGCTGGTGGTTTGTACCAAGCAGGAGGAGAATATGATACAAGATAATCATAATTTTCCTTATAAAAAGGGGACAGGCTGTCTGGCCGGAAATTGGTTGTGTGATGCTATAAGTATGGCTTTGGCTAGTCCATGATATAATCTGTATAGCTATGAAATATAATTTTAATGGAGCTCTGGAAAATTGGTATCAGAGCCTTATTTTTTTCATAAGGTGGAATTGTTATAATTCATATGAAGATTGAAAGAGAAGAAATTCTTAAACATGACAGAACCAAAAAGCTCTTATGTTCCCTCTTCTACTCCCTCTGTAATATGTGATTATAAGTATGTGCCAACTAAGTCTGTTGTTGTTTCCCTATCACCCCCCATCAACCAAACCACCCAGAAAAAGACCGACTACTTATATGAATTCACTTACCTTCCTGAAGATCAAAAGATTGAAGAATCAAAATTCCCCCTTGTTGAACCCTTATGATGCCTTTTCAAAATCCAAAATAAACTGGAAACAATCTTTTAAAGCTCTTGTAAACCGACCCACTTCCTCTATAAAAGAATATGTTCAAGCCTCCAGCTTTGATCAACACCATATACCAGCCTCAGACAGAACAATTTGTGACCTTAGAAATTTCCTCCAGAATTTCTAAGAACTTGGCTAAACCAGGGATATACTCATATCCACTTTGGAGCTATAAGGTTAGGACTCTCCTACCATGGCAGAGCAGGGCAACCTATTTTCTCTAGGATCGCTCTTTTGGATTCTAGATATAAACAGTATCAACATGCTGTAATTGGGACCGTAGAGACATCTTTAAATGTTGGCTCAGTATTCTTTACATTTTTCCCAAATTATAATCTGGCCCTTTCTGATCCCCATGCCTTGACAGCTTTAAAAGTCCAACTCCAAATCCTTGGTGCTGAACAAATCTCCACAGCCAAAGTAGCCACCCTTTACTACCAAATTGTCTACCATCTCCAAAACCATGCTATTAACTTGTCACTACCATGTGTCCAAAATGATGCTTTGTTCATAAAAGCAGACTCTCATAATACTCCCACGTGCATTCACACACCCAAACAACTTTCTAGGAATGATTTGTTAAAATTATTCCCAGAAAAGTGGATCACCAATTATGAGAAGTTGCATGAGACAGTGGAGCCAATTCAAGGTACAGACCCTGTGCATATCAAAAGATCTGATGGATCAGTTGATACGATCTTTAGGAGAAAACAAGAGACTCCTACAGTTTTTAATACACAGTTCATGATCAATCCTTGGGATCCAGAAGATAACATCCCTGTAGCCTCTTTTGATAATTCTGGAAGACCAGTCTATGCTTTTAAGCGTAATGGTCACTGTTATTTTGATTATTGTGATTGTGATGATTGTTATGCTGCATCCTACTTTGATGATGATGAGAAGAAAAAGAAAAAGAAGAAGTCTCTAGGAAAATATAGTGAAAAGGAATTCAGAAGAAGATATGAAGATGGAGATTCAAGCATCTGCACTCTGGGACAACCTTCAGGAAAATATGATTATCTTGTATCATATTCTCCTCCTGCTTGGTACAAACCACCAGCTACTCAAAATATTCCTCCTGAACCTTGCAAACCTCAAACACCTCCTTCCTAGCCAAAACCTAAGGCAACTCCTCTCCCATGTTACAAAAAGCTTTGAAATGGGTAAGAAAATAAAACTCAGCTGAGATTCAAAAGCCAAAGTCTTTACCCCAAATCTGTATGTTCTAACCCATAGATTTTCCTCCTTTAACCAAAGAAACAAAAAAACCAAATTACCATGCAACCTTTTATCCTGGAATCAAACATTGTTGATGTAGATGGTAGACCTAGACAAACAACTCTGGCTGAAGCAGTAGTCAACTGGTAGACACAAAATGCTTGTGCTCAAAATCAAAAATTAAAGCTTATTGAAGAAAAGATTGATGGAGTTGCTGAACATATGAATTTGGCAGAAAAAAAGTTCCAGGCCTTTGAAAAATGAATGACAGCCATTCATACAGAATTACAAAGGCAGATAGAGATGAAGCACCAGGAACTTATGCGAATCATCAGCAACAAAGGCACATTGAATAGCATTCAAATGAAAGAAACAGAAATTTTAAACTTGAAAGCCCAGGTTGACCAACTTGAAAAGGATCTTAAAAGAAAGAAAGAAGAGTTGTCCTCACAAACCTCTTCAAAATCCTTCTCTCCAGATCCTTTGGGTCTTTTGTACAGTCCTTATTCAATTCCCAGTTCACCATACACAGCCTCTTCCACCCAATCTTTATTTCCTGCACTAACAGCCCCCTTGAATATTCCTCCAAATTTTCAAGGATTCAAATCCTCATAAAAAACCCCCTCTCAAACATAGTCCTCTGATGAAACAACATCAAAGAAAGGAAAAACAGTCCATTTCTCTCAAACTGAAAAACCTAAAACAACACCTTCTGAATCATTACCTAAAAATACCTCACCAACCTCATCACCAAAAGAGCCAGAACACCCTCTAATGATGGTGAATCCTATCTCTTCCTTTTTGGAAAAATGTGCTAAAAATGTCATGCCCAGCTTTTCAATTGAATCTGATTCAAAAGAAAGTCCATCTTCTGAATCTTCAGAAAGTGACTCTGATTCGGATTATGAAATACCCTACCAATTGATGGCTGATGATGCTACATCTTCTAGAGGACCTCAAGTTGAAGAAGTTGATGATCCAGAAGAAGAATTTGAACAGCCCAGAACACCGCAGCCAAAATCCGCAGATAAATTTCCAAAAAAATACTGGAAATTACTTCACCCCTGGATGATGTTCCTCCTTCACAATACAGGAATAGATTTCTGGAATTTAGAGCATGGATAGCTGGACAAATACTTATTCCTGGAGCAGAAATCAGGGTTTTTATTGAAACATTTCTTGCAAAAATGGTGGGAAAGCTAGCAAACTGGTATGCTTCTCTCAATGCTTATGCTAGAACCCAGTTGATGGATGCCACATCACCGGAAGATTTCCTAGGACTCTTGCATTATGAGTTCTTAGGAAAATGGGATGATGATCTTGAAGTTGCACGAAAGGAGTATTACCAGATGAAATGTTGTTCACTATAAAGAAAAGATCTAGAAAGACATTTCCAAAATATGTCTACTAGATTTTACCTGTTAAGAGGCATTACTAATCCTGATTTAAAACAAGCCTTTTTGGCTTCTATTCCTGAGATTCTTGCCTCTCGAATGTTTTTAATCCTTCAACAATCCAATTACAAAGTTGGAGATGTGCCAATGGGACATTTGTATCAGATCATGATTCAGGCTCATACACAGTTATGTGATCAAAGGAAGATGATTAAACTGTATTTGGGCAGTAGGAAGAATCCTTTGGGAAAACTTTCATGTGACAGGCCTGATTTGCAGATCAAATGCAAAGATACTGATGTTTGTGTTTGTCCATCAAAGAAGAAGAAACATTTCTTCAAACTGAAGAAGAAAGGGAAAAGATCCAAGTTTAAGAAGTGGAAGTATTACAAGAAGAAAAAGTTCCGTGGCAAAGAAAAAACTGACAGATACTACATCTGTGGGAAAAAGGGTCATTTGTAAAAAGCTGCCCTTCAAAAACAAAGAAGACTGAGCAAATGATTCAAACAATTCAGCAGATCACTAAAGTAGATTTGAATGATGCTGATCTTGAGTCTCTCTTTTCAGAAGAAGAAGAAGCTTCACCAGAATGTGTTTTTGCTATAGGCCAAGAGGCAGACTCAGAAATTTCCAGCTCTGAAACAGAGTCCTGGAATGACCAGTTCTTAATTGGTGGTGATACTAGAGACATGATAGCCCTAACTCATGAAAAACATCCAATACCTTTGTTCCTTATCCAAATTTACCCAACCAGTTATTCCAAACCCATAAAACTTGTAGCCTTGATCGACACTGGAGCCAAAACTACCATTCTCAACCCAAAAGCCTTGCCTAAAGAATGTTGGAAACATCATTCTGAGTATTTCTCTACAGCTAATGGAGAATTACTTGAAACTAGCCTTAAAACCAGACACCCAATAAAGATCCAATTCTTTCCAAATTGTTACACCTGGACACATGTTCTTGGATCTTCCTTACCTGGAAAAGATATTGTCATTGGCTTTGATGTCTATTGGAAGATGAAAGACTTGAGAATTCTTCCAAATGGACTCAAGTTCAAGAAATACTTTCAACCATTCACCAATATTTCATCTATCCTTTTTGTTGACCAAACCATTTCTCAACCAAACCTTCAAACTATTCATGAGTTCTTATTAAAAGAATGCAGTGCTCAGTCTCATACAGAGTTTCTTCAGAAATGCCCATCACCATTATGGAAAAATGAGGAGTTCTTCATCTCCTTACCTTTCAAACAAAATGAAGATGTCAACCCAACAAAGGCAACTCATCCAGGAATGACTCCCTCTGATCTTAAATTGGCAATTGAAGAATGCAACCAATTGGAAGACCAAGGCCTAGTTGCTCCCACAAAATCAGAATGGGCATGCCAAGCTTTTTATGTAAACAAAAGATCAGAACAAGTTCGTGGGAAGAAAAGATTGGTGATCGACTATCAGCCTTTGAATTTCTTCCTCAGGGATGACAAATTCCCTTTGCCAAAAATTTCCTCATTATTTGCATTTTTGGCGGGAGCTAAAATCTTTTCAAAATTTGATTTGAAGGCTGGATTTTGGCAACTTGGAATCAAAGAGGAAGACAGATACAAAACGGGCTTTTGTATTCCAAACAGACACTATCAACTTTTGGACTCAAAGTAGCCCCATCACTATTCCAATAGGCTATGATCAAAATCTTTGAGCCCATCCTCTCTAGCGCTCTTGTTTATATTGATGATATTCTTTTATTTTCTGCAGATATAAAAGCCCATGAGAAACTGCTCCAACAGTTTGCTAATCTTGTACGACATTATGGTGTTATGCTTTCACCCACCAAAATGTTCATTGGTCAAACAGAGATAGATTTTCTTGGAATGAAATTCAAAGAAGGGAAAGTATCTTCCAGGTCCTCATGTTGCAACAGAACTGGATAAATTTCCAAAAGAAAATCTTTCTGTCAAACAAATCAGACAAGTTCTTGGCATTATCAATTATCTCAGGGATTTTATTCCTCACTTGACAAAGAAGACAGCCCCTCTCAGAGCTCTTCTAAGAAAGAATCCTCCACCATGGTCCTCAGAACAAACAGAAGCTTTTGAACAACTCAGAATTTGCACAAAGAATCTTCCTGATCTCCAGATTCCCTCCACAGGAAAAAGAATTCTTCAAACAGATGCAAGCGATCAATTTTGGGGAGCTATTCTTTTAGAAGAAGATGACAATAAGAAAAAACGGATTTGTGCTCATGCTAGTGGAAAGTTCACAGATGCAGAATGCCATTATCACTCAACCTTTAAAGAGGTCTTAGCAGTTAAATATGGCATAAAAAAGTTCGAATTCCATCTAATTGGTCATCATTTCAAAGTGGTGATGGACTGCTCATCATTTCCAAAAATGCTTAAATTCAAAGGAAAGACTCTGCCCCATCCTCAACTTCTCAGAATGAAAGAATGGTTCAGTAAGTGTGACTTTGAAGTAGAACACATCAAAGGAGAGGATAACCTATTACCAGATCTTTTAAGCAGACCACCTTTCTCTTGTGAAAAACCCTTTCAGCTAAAAGTTCTTCCCATGCTATACATGTATCAAACTATTAATGCCAACTTTCTCGAAAAAGGTGTTCCTCCATCCTTACCATCACACATTTCCATGACCATCCTTAATCAAAAGGCAAGAACTCAAATTTTTGAACTTCAATCCGGACTAATCAGAAAATATGGGTCAGATTTTTTTCACAAATTAGGCTTTCATCCTATCTATCCTTTTACCTGTATTTTTAGCTTCCTAAACCAAAGTCCTGGAAACCAATTTTATTGGCCTCCTGAATTGTTAATCCTGTTTTGGTATCTTTGTCATCTATATTGGATCTCATTTGATCTTCAACCATTAAAGCTTGCAAGGTATATCAGCCTGCTTGAGAAGAATGAAGGTCTGAATCCACATTTGTCAACATTTCTCAAATGGTTCCAGAATTTGTCAAGATGGAAATCCTATTTAACAAATGAAGCTTATTCTCAACATGTGGCACCTCCTCTCGAATGTCATACTATCATCACCTTCAAAAGGACTTTCTTCAAAGCTAAAGGTGTTTTCACTGATGTACCATGTTTCAATATCTATGGGACTTATAGACACTCAATGATGCACTATATTACCATAGATACCACAGATCCTTCACCATGGAGAGAATTTCAAAGACACATGTTCGAGAAAAATGGTATTATTCCAAAGGAGATATGGCCAAAGATATCTGATGATGCCCCATGGGAAATATTTCCTCCTGATTATGGGAAACAGCTATTAGTAGACAAAGAATATTGGGAAAAAACACAAAGGACTACATCAATCCCGTCTCATATGCAAATTGATGATCCTTATCAAGCCAACTCATCTGATCCTTATCAAGCCAGCTCATCTAATCCTTATCAAGCCAGCTCATCTAATCCTTATCAAGACAGCTCATCTGATCCTTATCAAGCCAGCTCATCTGCAGAACAGATATGGTTAAACTCTTTCAAATCAAATAATTCAGAGGACCCACGTATGCCATTAGCAGGACACTCACAGGATCCTAATGAAGACTTTTACCATAGTGAAGACAGTGTTGAAGATAAGAATCTATCTCCAAGTCACGAGCCAATTAGTCACAAATGGTTGTAATTTAAAGATGTCACTTTTATCAGTGGATATCGATCCATGTTTGTCTGTTTATCTTTAGTTGTTTGTTTGCTTGTAGGCCTTCTTTTATCTCAGCTCCTTCTCTATATAAGGAGCTTTCTGTCTTAGTTGAAAGGCAGAACCCCTCTTGTAAAAATTTTCAGAAGCTAAATAAACCATGGCCTTTTAAAAGTCTTTCTTCTTCTCTAGCAGTTAGATTATGAATTACAATTATTCCACCTATCTAAATTAAGGAGTATGCTCTGTACTTGCCTCTATGAAGGATCTGGTACATCAAAAACTTAATTAAGAAATTATTCCAGTAACCAACTCTATTAAGATTATAATTTATAGTTGTATAGATTATAAAAAGGGGACAGGCTGTCTGGCCAGAAATTGATTATGTGATGCTATAAGTATGGCTTTGGCTAGTCCATGATATAATCTGTATAGCTATGAAATATAATTTTAATGGAGCTCTGGAAAATTGGTATCAGAGCCGTATTTCTAGATCTTTTCTTTGTAGTGAATAACATTTCATCTGGTAATACTCCTTTCGTGCAACTTCAAGATCATCATCCCATTTTCCTAAGAACTCATAATGCAAGAGTCCTAGGAAATCTTCCGGTGATGTGGCATCCATCAGCTGGGTTCTAGCATAAGCATTGAGAGAAGCATACCAGTTTGCTAGCTTTCCCACCATTTTTGCAAGAAATGTTTCAATAACAACCCTGATTTCTGCTCCAGGAATAAGCATTTGTCCAGCTATCAATGCTCTAAATTCCAGAAATCTATTCCTGTATTGTGAAGGAGGAACATCATCCAGGGTGAAGTAATTTCCAGTATTTTTTTGGAAATTTATCTGCGGATTTGGCTGCGGTGTTCTGGGCTGTTCAAATTCTTCTTCTGGATCATCAACTTCTTCAACTTGAGGTCCTCTAGAAGATGTAGCATCATCAGCCATCAATTGGTAGGGTATTTCATAATCCGAATCAGAGTCACTTTCTGAAGATTCAGAAGATGGACTTTCTTTTGAATCAGATTCAATTGAAAAGTTGGGCATGACATTTTCAGCACATTTTTCCAAAAAGGAAGAGATAGGATTCACCATCATTAGAGGGTGTTCTGGCTCTTTTGGTGATGAGGTTGGTGAGGTATTTTTAGGTAATGATTCAGAAGGTGTTGTTTTAGGTTTTTCAGGTTGAGAGAAATGGACTATTTTTCCTTTCTTTGATGTTGTTTCATCAGAGGACTGTGTTTGAGAGGGGGTTTTTTATGAGGATTTGAATCCTTGAAAATTTGGAGGAATATTCAAGGGGGCTGTTGGTGCAGGAAATAAAGATTGGGTGGAAGAGGCTGTGTATGGTGAACTGGGAATTGAATAAGGACTGTACAAAAGACCCAAAGGATCTGGAGAGAAGGATTTTGAAGAGGTTTGTGAGGACAACTCTTCTTTCTTTCTTTTAAGATCCTTTTCAAGTTGGTCAACCTGGGCTTTCAAGTTTAAAATTTCTGTTTCTTTCATTTGAATGCTATTCAATGTGCCTTTGTTGCTGATGATTCGCATAAGTTCCTGGTGCTTCATCTCTATCTGCCTTTGTAATTCTGTATGAACGGCTGTCATTCATTTTTCAAAGGCCTGGAATTTTTTTCTGCCAAATTCATATGTTCAGCAACTCCATCAATCTTTTCTTCAATAAGCTTCAATTTTTGATTTTGAGCACAAGCATTTTGTGTCTGCCAGTTGACTATTGCTTCAGCCGGAGTTGTTTGTCTAGGTCTGCCATCTACATCAACAATGTTTGATTCCAGGATAAAAGGTTGCATGGTAATTTGGTTTTTTGTTTCTTTGGTTAAAGGAGGAAAATTTGGTTAAAGGAGGAAAATCTATGGGTTGGAACATACAGATTTGGGGTAAAGACTTTGGCTTTTGAATCTCAGCTGAGTTTTATTTTCTTACCCATTTCAAAGCTTTTTTGTAACATGGGAGAGGAGTTGCCTTAGGTTTTGGCTGGGAAGGAGGTGTTTGAGGTTTGCAAGGTTCAGGAGGAATATTTTGAGTAGCTGGTGGTTTGTACCAAGTAGGAGGAGAATATGATACAAGATAATCATATTTTCCTGAAGGTTGTCCCAGAGTGCAGATGCTTGAATCTCCATCTTCATATCTTCTTCTGAATTCCTTTTCACTATATTTTCCTGGAGACTTCTTCTTTTTCTTTTTCTTCTCATCATCATCAAAGTAGGATGCAGCATAACAATCATCACAATCATAATAATCAAAATAACAGTGACCATTACGCTTAAAAGCATAGACTGGTCTTCCAGAATTATCAAAAGAGGCTACAGGGATGTTATCTTCTAGATCCCAAGGATTGATCATGAACTGTGTATTAAAAACTGTAGGAGTCTCTTGTTTTCTCCTAAAGATCGTATCAACTGATCCATTAGATCTTTTGATATGCATAGGGTCTGTACCTTGAATTGGCTCCACTGTCTCATGCAACTTCTCATAATTGGTGATCCACTTTTCTGGGAATAATTTTAACAAATCATTCCTAGAAAGTTGTTTGGGTGTGTGAATGCACATGGGAGTATTATGAGAGTCTGCTTTTATGAACAAAGCATCATTTTGGACACATGGTAGTGACAAGTTGATAGCATGGTTTTGGAGACGGTAGACAATTTGGTAGTGAAGGGTGGCTACTTTGGCTGTAGAGATTTGTTCAGCACCAAGGATTTGGAGTTGGACTTTTAAAGCTGTCAAGGCATGGGGATCAGAAAGGGCCAGATTATAATTTGGGAAAAATGTAAAGAATACTGAGCCAGCATTTAAAGATGTCTCTACGGTCCCAATTACAACATGTTGATACTGTTTATATCTAGAATCCAAAAGAGCGATCCTAGAGAAAACAGGTTGCCCTGCTCTGCCATGGTAGGAGAGTCCTAACCTTATAGCTCCAAAGTGGATATGAGTATATCCCTGGTTTAGCCAAGTTCTTAGAAATTCTGGAGGAATTTCTAAGGTCACAAATTGTTCTGTCTGAGAGGCTGGTATATGGTGTTGATCAAAGCTGGAGGCTTGAACATATTCTTTTATAGAGGAAGTGGGTCGGTTTACAAGAGCTTTAAAAGATTGTTTCCAGTTTATTTTGGATTTTGAAAAGGCATCATAAGGGTTCAACAGGGGGAATTTTGATTCTTCAATCTTTTGATCTTCAGGAAGGTAAGTGAATTCATACAAGTAGTCGGTCTTTTTCTGGGTGGTTTGGTTGATGGGGGGTGATAGGGAAACAGCAACAGACTTAGTTGGCACATACTTATAATCACATATTACAGAGGGAGTAAAAGAGGGAACAGAAGAGCTTTCTGGTTCTGTCATGTTTAAGAATTTCTTCTCTTTCAATCTTCATATGAATTATAACAATTCCACCTTATGAAAAAAACAAGGCTCTGATACCAATTTTCCAGAGCTCCATTAAAATTATATTTCATAGCTATACAGATTATATCATGGACTAGCCAAAGTCGTACTTATAGCATCACACAACCAATTTCCGGCCAGACAGCCTGTCCCCTTTTTATAATCTATACAATACCATTAGTTCCTATGGAACATCTAGCAATTTAAAATATGTTATATTCCCTGTGGGATGCCTAGCAACATCACCATAACTACCATGTAGTGTTTGCTGGTAAAAAGTCTGAAAAAGGTCATGTTATAACCACTATTAAAGCATATAAAATATGGAATTTAAAATTAATGTTATGACTATTGTGGAGCATATAACATCATAATTTTGAAAATTTGTGTTTCAGCTATTGTGTAGCACAAAATGAATTATGAAATCTTTTGATTTAAAATGATGCATGTAAAAATGTAAAACTGCATTTCGTAATTATATTTTGCATTCTGTACTTGATAGAAAAAATCAAAATTTAAATACAAATGCAATTAATAATAATTCATTAATTGATGACAAGAGTTGAATGAATTAATTAGGAATCAAATCCTAATCCAAATGCAATTATGGATGAAATTGCAAAAAAAAAATTGATTTTGAATGCATGCATAGTCAAGGGACTAAAATGGATATTTTCTATTTATAAGAAGCTTCCCTCCTTATTTTCAATGCTATTCTTTCATTTCCCTCTCCATTTCTTTCTTTTTTTCTTTGATTTTCTTCTTTTGATTTCTTGCTCATCCGAAGTCTGATTCATGATCTGTCGAATCCTATGGCTAACTCGCAACATAGGCTACACAAAGGATTAGAGATTCTAGTTAATCCAACCATTGTGCCTCTTTGTTTTCCTTAGAACAACCTTGGACATCAAGAAGGTTCTACTATGCTTCCTTTAACTCGCCTTCACCTTCATAAGTGCACAGATGTGGGCAATGAGGTAACATTCCCTCATTTTTATTTCTGTAAAAATTTATTCATATAATTAGTAATCAAAATTAATTTCAGAATGTAAATTAGTGTGTATATTATTGAAATTAGATTAAAAATCACTCAAAAATGCATAAAATTTTTAAATTTAACTTG
The DNA here is from genome assembly GCA_947683625.1 of Mallotus nudiflorus. Lineage (NCBI taxonomy): Eukaryota > Viridiplantae > Streptophyta > Magnoliopsida > Malpighiales > Euphorbiaceae > Mallotus > Mallotus nudiflorus. The sequence continues at coordinate 1,553,174 of CANTUR010000133.1, read as the reverse complement.
AGAACATAGGATTTCAATTGAATGGCTGACCAAAAGTCTAAAAATTAGAGTCAGAAGTCCATAAATTGGTTAGCATTTGTGCAATGTCGATTGGCATTGTACAATGTCAATCGTCATTATGGAATGCAAATCGGCATTCTATTTTACCGATATATTTTTTTGATTTTTTGTATTTATTATTATTATTTTTTATTTAGTGAATTAATTATTATTTCTCCCTCAAAATTCTCCTAGCAACCGATGAAATTCACAAGCTGTTTTCACATAGCTCGTGAATTATTTCACAAGCTGCCAAAGAATGTGGCGTAGCTAGTATGGGCCTCTAGGTTTAGACGATTTATTGTTAGGCTTTTGATAGCTCAAGGGAGGCCCAATCACCATTCCTTATTTACATTGATTGAGCATGGATTGGATACCACCCATAAATTCCATACTCGGGTAGGCAAGTTGACTATTTCACCCATGAGTTTCTCAACTATCACTGAGATCGCCTTTGGAGGGACTCCCATTTCCTTTGACATTAGTTACTATAGTCTCCCCGAGCACTTGCGAAGTCAGTATATGCGAGACTTGATTGGATTTGTCCTAGTATGGAAGAACTAAAAGACCATTGTTCTTTCATCATTGGTCAAGGGATTTAGACATCATCCCACCACCACACTTCACCAGATTACTCATAAGGCAAGGTGCTTCCTCCTGATCTTGCTTGGTATGACCCTCTTCTATAAGACTGGTCATGAAGTCAGTATTGCACTGCTTAGCCCCCTTTATGATTTAGGCTTAGTTATCACCCTCGACTGGGGATCTACGGTGCTAGCTTATTTGTATTACAAATTGGACACTATTTATAGAGGCACTATCACCATGGGTGGCTTCTGGCATATTCTGCATGTGCATCTGTCCCCTTTTTGTTTCTCTTCTTCTCTTTCCCTTTTATTTCTTTTTATTGACTTATTCTCTCTTTCAGATCTGGAGCATAGAGATTGGGCTGATTTGTGGCTTTAAGGCTATCAACTCTGACACGAGTCTCCCCCTGATGTAGAGATGGGGCTCTTCCTATCTACCGAGTGTCAGGAATACTCTACAAACCTTCCGCAATCAGCTGAACACAGTCAAGTGGGACCTGGTAAGAAAATAAAATCATTAGTATTTCATGACTTAATACAAGTTAAACTTAATTAATCATGATTTTGCATATCTATTCTAATTGGCTTGTGGGAGCCGATGAGATCTAGTGATATGATTTCATAATACGACTTGAGGAGATGAGGGTTCTGCTCCCTGGTTATGGCTATCAAATGTGGTATTTGGGAGAGCAAAGGAGATTAGGGTTCTACTCCCTGGTTATGGCTGTCAAATGTGGTATTTGGGAGAGCAGGTATATCGGTGGCGCTCTGAACCTTCCCGATGTCGTATTCATGTTGTTGTCCCTCGCTCAATGCTTTATATTTTCGGTTGATAGGTTCAAAGTTGAGGGAGTTGTTACAGGGTTATGATGCCATGATTTTTCTAGAGTGGTCCCGTCATTACCTACAGTTTGTCCATGAGAACATCTTGGAGCAGGTTCCTATTAATAAGGCTAAAGTAACTTCTGATCATTTCTTTTCTGGAACACTCTAATCATTTATTCTTTTCTCACAACTTGCTTTTCATAGATTGAGGAGGTTTGCTCCCCTATTGATGAAGTGATGGAGGAGGTAGCGGGGGCTAATTAAGGATTTAAGACTGCGCAGGAGAGTGAGGCTAACCCTTAGCCTCAGCTTGCACCTGAGGTCCCCGGGCCCAATCCTGGTCATGCACAGCGCACTTAGCATGTTGAGACCAACTGTGAGGGAGCTTTTGTCAGCACTATTTTTGGCAATGTTCCCCTTCTTGACAAATCCATGCTCTATTAGGCTCCTACTGTTCAAGCTTTGATTGAGCAACATATACATTTTGATGATGTTTAGCTCCCCAGCTTTTCTCTAGCAAATACTTCTCATATGATTTTTTCTAACTTATTTATTGTATTACCTATACACTTGATATTGATGTTAGTATAACTTTACAAAATAGTTCCCTCGGATACAAGCAGGGCATTTGCACGGACTCACCTCATCTCAGAGGTTATTTACCATACAGGTCATAGATAGTTGGCGGGTAAGCATATACACTTATTATGCAAATGTATGCATATGATATAATGTTTCCTATATGTGTAGAGTTATTCATGGGATTTGGAGTGGGAGATTGAGATGCTTCACTAGCGGCTTGCTGACTCAAACCTTGACCCCTACAATGCTGGTACTTCATCTACTAAACCTCCAGATACCTATCACCGTGATGACCCTAGTCGAGGATGGAGCTCATGGCCTAATTTTGGGGCTCGAGATGATTGATTCTAGGCTATTTTCTATTTTGCAGTTAGGACAAGCTATCTTTTGCACTACTCTATTTCAAACTTCCCTTTCCTAAAATTAGACTTGGATGAACAGATGATCCTAAGTGATTTTTTTTATACCTTAACTTCTGGCTAAGCCGCCCTTTCGTGTTTTCAATTTAGTAGGCTTTTTATTTTTACTTTTCAAATCTAGGTTATCATATAAGCTACAGAGCCACCCGGATTTTCTAGATCTAAGAGGACCCAAGCTTTACATGATGAGTCTCAGAAGAAGAAATATATGCGCCACTAGAACAAAATGGTTTTATAGAGCTAGTCTTAATCTTTTATGTTATGTTTTCCTTTCTAGTGCTTATATATTATAAATAAGATAGAATATGCAATGTCATAACAAAATTTCAATTACAATAAGATTCGCTAATTAGGGCAAAAATGAGTACATTTGCTACATCACATGACATAACATATGTTATCAACTAGTCCTTTCGGATTTTCTAATTGAAAATTTTTCGCTCACATTTTATTTCCCTAATTTTTGCCTGACCAGCCCTTTATGGGTTTTCTAATCAATGGGACCTCTTTTTATTTTATTTTATTCCTTAATTTTTGCCTACCAGCCCTTTGTGGGTTTTTTGAATAACAGGAATGTCCTAATTTTTGCTTGACTAGCCTTTTCAAGTTTTCTAGTCATCAAACTTTTATTTTCTTTATCCTACTTTTATTTATTTTTATAGATAGTATTTCTTAAGGCAATCCAGGTTAACAGGCTCCATGAACTCATTCCCTTCAAGATCATATATCTTTGCAACTCCCTTTGGCAGAACTAACTTGACTAAGTATAGTCCTTCTCAGTCTGGTCTAAACTTTCCTTTTGGATCAAATGCCACTGCTCTGGATCAAATACCCAGCTTTTATCTTTCTCAGCTTTACCTTCTTATTAAATGCCCTTTCTATCCTCTTCTAGTATATCTAGGTATGAAACAAAGCATTCGTCCTCTTCTCATCCAAAGACACCAGATGATTATATCTTTTTCATGCCCATTCACTCTCGTACATTTTGGCCTCCATAACTACTCTTAAAGACTTGATCTCAATTTCTATTAGCAAAATTACTTCACAATCGTATAACAAGGGAGAATAAAGTTTGGATTGTGGTAGTTTTAAAGTAAAGGGAAGAAACTCAGACTAACCCTTGTAAGTTTTAACCATCTTAGAGAGGATTTTCTTGATATTTTTATTTGTTGTTTCCACTGCTCCATTAGCCTGAGGTCAATGTGGTGAAGACTTATGATGCTTGATCCCATACTTCTGTAATAACTCTATCATTTTTGCTTGAAAATAAACCCCATTGTCTATCACTACATGATGTGGAACCCCATATCTGCAAATAAGATTCTTCTTAATGAACTGGGCCATCTGCTTCGCCCTTAGAGTATTAAAAGATTCAGCCTCTACCTATCTAAAGAAGTAATCAATTACCATAATTATATACTTATGTCCATTCGATGTTGTTGGCCTTATTTCTCCTATAATATCAATCCCCCATGCTATAAAAGGCCAAGGAGATTATAAACTATTCAGCACCATTAGAGGAAGATGGTCGAGATTCCCGTAGATCTGACACTGATGGCATTGCCTTATTATCTTAATGCAATCTCTTTCCATGCTCATCTAGTAGTACCCTTGTCTGATAATCTTCTTTGCTAGGATTATTCCATTCATATGAGAACCGCAATCTCCTACATGAACCTCTTTCATCACCTCTTCTGCTTCATCTTTCTTAAGACATTTGAGCTGTATTCCATTTAGCATTCTTTTATATAACACCCTATCATGACTTGCAAAATTACATGCAAGGACACGCAAGGCATATCTTTCTTTTGAAGTGGCCTTATTTGGATATTTTCCTTCCTTATTGAACTCTAAACATCATAAAACCATGGCTTCTCTTAAGGCCCTATCTAAATTCCCATAATTTGCTCACCCCATAACATGAAGTCTTTGATTTCATGATCACTAACGGCCTCATAGTCAACCCAGTCACACTATCCCACATTGAAGAGAGTGTTTCTAGTTCATTTGCCATCTGATTATCATCTCTTAATAAATGGATAAAGAGACACTTAGTGAAATTCTTTATTAAAGCTTTCAAATAGCAGATGTAGGGTTTCAAATTTTCCTCTTTCACTTCCCATTCCTCATTAGCTTGGCTGATAACCAATATACAATCCTTATCCACTAACAAATCCTTTGTTCTAGCTAACATATTCGCTTCTACTCCATTAATTCATGCTTCATACTCAACCATACTATTAGTTACTTTGAAATCCAGCTTCTTGACCATTGGTATAGTTTCTCCCTTTGGCATGATAAGGATCGCTCCTAACCTGGCTCCTTTGTTATTTACTGCACCATCAAAATAAAGCTCCCATTCCTAATGCTTTATAACTATTACATTCTCATAGGAATTCTAGGCTCCACTGTTCATCACCCTCTACTACATTTTAAGCTAGGAATTCCACTACTGCCCTTCCCTTAATAACCTTCATGATAATGTACTCTATATCAAATTTAGTCAGGAGAATGAGCCATCGAGAAATCCTTCCAGTCAGAGCAAGTGCTTACAATAAATATCTTAAGGGGTCTATTTTTAAAATGGCCTGAACCTGATACGACTAAAAGTAATGCCTTAATTTCCTTGTTGCCCATATCATTATTAAATACATCTTCTCCATCAAATCATACTTTTCTTTATATGACAAGAACTTCTTGTTGTGGTAATACACTGCATGCTCTATCCCATCCAGCCCTTTTTATGCTAACATTGCCCCTATTGCCTTTTCTTCTAAAGCCAAATATAAGATCAAGGGTTTACCTAGCTTCAGTGGTTTAAGTATAGATGGATTAGTGAGATACTCCTTTATCTTATTAAAGGCCCTTTGACAGTCATCATTCCACTCTACAAGTTAATCTTTTCTCATAAGCTTGAAGATTGGGTCACAAATATTAGTAAGCTTTGTAATGAACCTACTAATATATTGTAACCTACCTATGAACCCTCTCACATCTTTCTCTATCCTTGGTGTTGGTATTTCCTTAATGGCTTTCACTTTATTTTGATCTACTTCGATTCCTTTGCTATTGACTATATGCCCTAGCAACTTCCTTGAAGTAACTCCAAAAATGCCTTTATTCGATTCAGTCTTAAATTATACCTCTCAATGCATGCCAAGAATTTATCCAATGCACCAAAATGCCCCTTTATTATTTCTAACTTGACCTTCATATCGTCTACATATACCTATGCTTCCTTATGCATCATGTTGTGGAAAAGAGTGGTGGCTACCCTTTGATATGTTGCACTTGCATTCTTCAACCTAAAAGGCATAACCTTGTAGCAATACATCCCCCATTCCATGATAAAATTTGTCTTGATCTTATCTATAACTATCATCATTATCTGATTATACCCAGAGAACCCATCCATGAAGGAGTACATCGCACTTGATGTCGCACTATCCACTATCACATCGATGTGAGGTAAAGGGAAGTCATCCTTCAGACATGCTTTATTTAAATCCCTGAAATCAACACATTCACACCTTACCATCTTTCTTAGGTACCACGACTATGTTTGCTAGCCATTAGGGATAATCTACTACCTCTAAAAAGTTTGCCTAAATTTGTTTAGCAAGTTCTTCTTTTATCTTTTCATTCCATTATGGTCGCAGCTTGTGCAATTTTTGTTTAACTAGTTTTATTTCCAAATGAGTTAGAATATAATGCTCTGCAATGTCTCTGTCTAAACTTGGCATGTCTTTGTAGGTCCAAGCAAATACTACCTTTCTTTTTATTAGTATTTTCTCAAAATTTTCCCTCTCTTCAAGAGTTACATCATATGATATAGAAATGTTCTTTAGATTATCATTCGTGCCCATGTTAAATAAATCAAATTGAATTGAATTAATGTCAACTATGCAAGAATGATCAAAATTATAATGCACAGAACTATCAAGATGCATATCACATAAGTAAGCAAAACCAACTTCATATCATTGACTAAAGGAAAAACAAAGTTTTCATCCTTATAGAGACTAGATGTTATTACATCAGTTTCTTCATAAAAAACATTAGTAAAGCTATCACTAATAAGAGTAACTAAATCCTGGGGTGGCTCCTCTATAGGTGGTAGATACAGTAGCTCTTCGACAACAACATCCTCCATTCTTCCAGCTACTTGCTTCATCACTTCTTCTTTGTTGCTCTCAACTAAGTTTTCCAAAATCTTGTCCTTGAAAATCTCAAACCTAGAAACATTTTTGCCAATGACATTAACAAACTCCTTAGCACCCAAATAGTACTTGCCCTCTCCTAGCTTAATGAAATTCTCACTTAATGGCCCAACTCTCTCTAGGGGCTTATTTCTCTTAGCCTTCTCCTTCTTTCTTATCTTTCTACTAGTAGATCCTGTCTCAACACACCCTAATCCTTTAGTGTTGTTTTGACTCTTAAATTCCGATAACTTATAAGTTCTTTGCCTAGCCCCCGTCCAAGTTGGTAATTCATGCTCTTCATCATTTTTGCAACCCTTGGGTCCATCTCACTCCCATCAAATATCCTAATAATTTAAAAATTAGAATTCATTTTTCAAACCTAAGTTAGGTAAGATCTTCAATGGGCATACATTAATGGCAGAACCATCATTAACCATTATAAAGTTGGTTTTTTTCCCTTTTACTTCAGTTGGGATAAACAGTGTCTTATTATGATTTCTTCCTTCCAAAGGTAAGTCATCATCTGAGAAGGTTTTTAGCCCGTGTTTCTTTTCTGTAACCTTTGCTACTATAGCCTTGGGTGTAGTTGATATTTCAATGTTCATGTTCAACAGAGCTTTCATTAGAGCTCTTTTATGGCTGCCTGAGCCCATCAATAGTTCCCAAATACTAAAATTTTCCTTAGCCTTCTTCAATTATTCCAGAATCAGGTCTTCCTTTTCTCCTTCTTCTATTTCTGCATATCTATCTCTTTTCTTTCTACAACTCTCTCAATCTTCTTTTCTACTACCTTGTAATTCCTCCCACTTCTAGTGACATGATTCACTTTAGGGTCATCTCTCCATACATCCAAACCAGTGGGACTCTCTTCATCAGAATCATACCATATGTCTATAACTCTGATGATTCTGTCCATCTTTTCATCCTTCCATACTTTTACTATGCACATTTCCTTTCCGTCCATACTAAACTGTCCCAAATGTGCTCTCAATAATTCCTCAACCCCCTTGTTCAGGAGTTAATGACTCCTGATTATCTTCTTTCGCTGGCCCATTACCAAACTCATCACCCATCTTGAGGGCACAATCCCCTTAAGAGGTATATCACTGGAAGTAGGCTTTGAATAGAACACCCTATAATCAAATTTTCGTGAGGATTGCCCTAATAAATCTTCAACTCTTGGTTATTCTAGGGTTTTGGATTCTTTCTCATCATTAAACTCATCACCCCATCCTGAGGGCACAATTGATTCAATTGGGATATCTGTAAAGGGTGATTTAGAATAGAACACCTTATAGTCAAATTTCCCTGAGGGCTACCCCAGCAAATCCTCAACTCCTTTAAAGGCATCAGGAGATTCTCCATTAGCTGTAGGGTTTAGGTTTTCAAAGGATTTTAGCAATTCTTCTTCGCTCACTCTTAAGTTAATCATCATGGTGGCTGGTGGTAGGACATTTTGGTAGTCAGGGAAAGGATTATTTCTAGTGTTTGGGGTTGGATTTGGATTTTTCAAGGTCTGTGATTTTTCTATTTTATTAGGTTTTGGATCTCATGTTTGAGGTGAATACAAGTGTCTGTGGAGTGGCTAGATACTCGGTGAAACTTGCAATAGCTATTGTGGTCATAGCCTGGGACATTCGGGTTAGGTGGTTTGGAGAAGGTTAAGGGTTAGAGTAAGCCTTTCTAGATCAATTATTCTAGGACTTTAGAGAGTGGTTAGTTGAAGTTGGAGAATCTCTAGGGTTGCTAAACTGCACACACCTTCATAGCTCAACTAGTGCTTCCTTGTTGTGTGGCCTCGATTGGGTAGTTTTGGGTTCCAGTGCCTCTAGAGCTTCTTTTCTTGTCATTCTCAATCTCTTCTACTTGTAGCCATCATTATACAAGACTATGAAAGTTTTGGGGTTCATCATCTACAACCACTTGACCATATTAGATGACATATTCCAAACTATCATCCTAACTTGATCCTTCTCAGCTAGTTTATTCTTCATCAGCCCTGCTTTATTCATGAATCTGGTAAGAAAATCAGAGAAAGATTCATTGGTTTTTTGCTTTGTTAGTTTTAGATCTCTGATGGACACTTCTAATCTAGTATTAAAATCATATTGTTTTAAAAAGGTAGTAAATAGTTCTTTCCAGTTAACTCTCATAGATTTTTCCAGCCCATGATACCAGTTTATAGCCATTCCCTTTAAGGATAACACAAACAACTTGGTAATCACTGCTAATAGTGCTTTAATAGTGCTCATGGTTATTGTGTATTGGCTGAGATGAATCCACAGATCTCCTCTCCCATCGAATTTCTGTAGCTATGGCATCTTGAACTTGTTAGGTAGCCTATTATCTTTCATCTACACCATGTCATTGAAGTTAAATGAATACCCCATGCCTTGTCCCCTTATTAGCTCCTCTATCTTAGACATCTTCTGGGTTAGTGCTTACATCTACTTGGACTTATGGTTGTGTACCAGTTCAAGGGATTCTTTCTTCACCTTCTCTACCATGTAACTCTCGACATCCTCTGGCATCACATTGATAGCAGGTGAGTTTCTAGCAGCAGGTTGCCCCCCAGCATTGTTGGCAGTAGGTGGAGCATCCACAGTAGGTGGGACAGCAGCAACAATAGGTGGTTATTCAATTACAGGTGGTGGTATGAAAGCAGCAGGTTGCATCAGTCCAGATAGTGCTTATCTCAGCTTATCTTACATCACAACCCTCATGTCATCCATCAGAGCTCCCTTGATGTCTTCTAAGGTCCAGTTCCCTTGCTGTTGCTCCATTTTTTCAAATTTAGGTGAAGTTGGTTTAGCTTCTAAGTAAAGTGGGTTGATAAGGCTTCTTTCCAGTCTATTTAGGATTTCCTTTGCTAAGGCTTTAGGACTTTGTCTCATTCTTCTTAGTCTGCCACCTCACCATCCCCAAATATGAGAAGACCCTGATGTATCTATGATGGCTGCAAAACAAGGTGCTAGTATGATGAATGAGATGCATGTATGCATGTATGCATGATGCATGTGCTCTGCAACAAATAGCAAGTAGCAAGTATCAATCAAGTGTACAACATACATCCTTCCAACCTTATTCCTCCCACACATGTGTTCAATGATGAGTTTCTTGTCCTAGGATTTTTATCTTGTTCTTAGTATCAATGAGGGATATCAAGGACTGATGCACATGCTAGATCTCTCTTAAAGCAGCAAAGCATAGAAATAACATTTCTAGGTGTAAAAGTCTAGCCTAATCTTTATTACCCCAAAGGGCTTTAAAAGTATGGACTTAGGCTTTTATAGATAGAAATACTTCATGGTGATAAGCATAGAAATAGCATTTTTTAATATAAAGGTCTAGAGGGGAGGTAACTAAGCCATTATATGTGGTTGGAGTCTGGTGAAAAATTTAAGGTTCCTTTAGCAAGATGCCCTCCTTTAAGACTTGAGTTATAGGCCAAAGTCAGAGGGGCCCAGCATCCTTTACCAACTTGAGAGAAGTCTACCCCCCTTTAAGGACTTGGTTTATAGGCTTTGGTCAGATGAGTCCAATTATCTCTATTGAACTGAGTTAAGGCTAAGAGTGATGGTTAGCTAATTTACAACTCCATAAAGCTAGTGGAATCATGGAATCATAAACCAATGCCATCAATTTAATAAGGACATGCAAAATGAATGCAAGAATAAAATATCAATTAATAAAATAACTCTAAAGAACACAAGTAGAATCAGTATCTCTTATCCCCAGTGGAGTCACCACTGTAGATGATGAGGTTTAGTGCACGCCCAAGATTTTAGCAACCGCAACACTGTTTAGGCTCAGGGCCCTAAGCAACACACTACTATGTCACAAAGACATAGCATGGAGATGAGGAGTCACCACCCAGGGTAATAACTGAGACAAATCAAAAAGTGGTACTCAATTCTCTAAAAGAAAGCTAGTACGACAACCAAGAAATTCTAGGAACATAATACTAACTTCTTTTAGTTTTATGTTCATTTAGATATATTTTCTGAATTACTATTTTATTCTCAAATTACATGCAATTTTATTTAAACCCTAATTAAACATCCATCTAACCTAAAAAATGCAAGTCATAAAATTACATGTAAAAGTGCATACAAAAGGCAGCATCCCTAAGTCTAAACTAGGTTAATTTTTAAAAGTTAGCTATTTCTACATATATTTTTTTACAAGTGAAATGGACTAGAAAAAGACCTACATTTTAATTGATTTTAGTAAGCTTAAGTCTATTTATTTTTAATTTAACTAAAGGAATAGTCCTAAGTCTACCAAATTTTAAAAAAGAAATTAAATTAATAAGTAGGCCTAAGTCTAACTTGATTTTAAATTAAATGATGTGATCCTAAATCTATTTATTGTAAAAGAAATGAAATTATGGGGCTGAGCTAAGTCTAAATTAATTTTAGTTAACCTGAAAATAGGACTAAGTCTAAATTAATCTAATGGGCCTAAATTGATTTTAATTAATTAACCTCAACCATTTTTAAGCCTATTTTTTATTTAGTGGGTTTGGACCCATCGTGGGCTTAAGGCCCAAAGAACAAAAAGATCCAAAAATAAAACCCAAACAAAAAATCATAACAAAATATCAAACATAGGATTCATGCAATTTTCTAAAAAAAACCTTAAATTAATCTAAAGCCACCACTAATTTTAATTGATTTTTACCTAATTGAACCTAAATTACTAATCAATTTTAGTGCAAAGAATATAAAATTCTATTATTTCCCACTATTGGGGCTATTACAAAGTACAATGCATGAATTAAAATCAAATTAATTATAACCCAAAACAAAAGAAAATTAAAAGAATGCAGAAATCATAAATCCTAAATCCTATAGGGTTTTACAAATCTTAATCCATGGCATTCCATGGATTCTTCTAATGGTCACTACCCAAAATCACATATCTCCAACCTCATCTCTAGAGTACCACAAAACATCAATCATAACAAAAAAAAATAAAAAAATTAATCAATAATGAATCAATCAAAAAATAAAACAAAGAAATCAAATCAAAATAAAAGAAAGAGAAAAAAAAAAGAGTACAAGATGTTGTGCAAATGTTGTTTGAATGCCCCTCAGATTGGGATTGTCACCATTTTAATATTGACTCTATTTTTTTTCTTGATTCTCTGGACTTTAAAAGCAGAGAATATATTTTTTTGTTAATTTGACACTTGCAGTACAAGGTCTATATCTTTCAATTCACTCCCTTTTTACAGTAGTTGATTAGGGTTTTTATTCTCTCTAGTTTTTTTATAACTCTTTTTTCTAGGGTTTTTCTTGAAGCTCTTTTTTCTAGGGTTTTCTTGTAGCTCTTTTTTTCTATCCCCTTCACAAACTCTATCTCTCGGCTTTTAAAGCCTAGCTTAGTAACCCCAACTCCTATGATCGCGCAAGGAAGTTATGCGATAGTTAGGAGCGAGATCAATAGTCTTTCAAGAGTGCATTTATTTTTTGAATTTTCAAAATAAAGATGATGAGATGATGAATGATATGGTTTTGAAAAATCAAAGACTCACATGCAGGGACACATGGTGTCTTGGTCCAATGAAAAAAATTAAAAAAGGACAAAATCAGTGTAAAAAAGCACTAAATCAATGTAAAAATCACTTTTTAGTAAAAATCAGCATTCTAGAATGCTGATTTTCCACCCATAATGCCAACTGACAGTACACAATGCTGGTCAGCATTAAATGCCAACCGACCAATTTTCATCATTTTTTTAAAATTAAATTACAAAAAAGGTCCTCGAAAGTTTCTAATTTCTGCAATCAAATCCCTAAAAATCAATTTTGTAATTAAATCCATAAAATGTTGCAATTTAGTACTTTAAATTGTGAAACTCGACACCAAAGATCAATTATCAATTAAATTTTCATCATAGGGGCTTTCGTCACATGCGTGCACATTTGCATCCTAAAATTGGGTGCTTACACTCCCACTGCCTTTTTCTTAGGTGATTATATCTCTTTTCCATCAAACCAAGCTTCATCTTTATCAAAGCGCACTTCAAAGGTATATAAACTAGCATTGTTCTTTTGTCATTTTGAACCTCTCAACAAGGAAAGCTTGATAATCCCTCGAAGCTAAAGCTTTAAAACCCACACAAGCTCAATCGAATATGGGGACCACACAATCATTTTGGCATGTTTATTTTAGCACATTGCATTTTATTTTATTATCGCTAGCATTTAGGAATATTGTTGTGCTTGTGTGATGATACTGGAAATTTTGCATGCTATATGAATAATCTATTCTTTATTATGCTCATTTCATATCATTATTCTACATCCTCTAGTTCTAAAACATGAAATCACATCATAAATATCAATAATGTGAAAAGATCATATCCCAAATTAGAGTCATCATGTTTTTAGTAGCATAAATAATCACTGTGAGCATGCATGATCATATACATTTTACTTACTCTTTCAAGTGATCAAGTGTTCATTACTTATCTTATTGTTCATGTGATCAAGCGAGTTGTGTGAATGGTCATATTTACCTTGCAAATTCATCATATCAAAATTAGATCTACTTTTTTGCAATCTCTTTTTCCTTTTATATGTATTTTATTAAGAAAGTAATATAGTAGTAATATCTTTGGCTTTATTATCTTCCACTATCTAATGAATCATGTGAATGTTATACAAACTGTCAATGCCAAAACTAGGGTATTGTAGTAGTTATACATTGAACATCATATAATGAGAAATAGTTAAAAAAGTATATATGGTCCCCCCAAACTTGAAAATATCTTTTAGGGACAATACTTGTTGAGTGGTCCAATGTTATTCCTTTCTTTTCCTGACTTTCTAAAAATCGAGTGGTGACTCCACAAAATCAAAAAAGTGTCTCCTTCCTCCCGAGACTAATCATTTATCCCTATTCGGTAAAGTTACCATGTTCCTCAGAAATAAAATAAAAAGACCCTTATGGAACCAATTCACCTTGAAACTGAAAATAAGAAACAGGTTGCTCACATAATCCAATATGGAGAAAACATCCAAACTTTTCATTGAGCAACAGCAATAATTAATGGAGATCATAAGCACCAACAAGGCTTAGAGGTACAAATGTGCAACAACATCAATAAGATAAAAGTTCATCATCTTCTATATCTTTTCTGGAAAGAAACATGGAGAAATTTATGGACTTGGTGACTATAAAAATGAATCAGCAAGATGAAGCTATAAAAAACTTGAGGAAAATTTGAACAATTTCATCAAGATACTCAACTTATGTTTAAAAATCATTCATTTTCTATTCATAAACTAGAAGTTCAAGTAGGGCAACTAGCAAACCCATATCAGTAAGGAATTAAGGGATTCTTCCTAGTAATATAGAGAAGAATCCTAAGGAGCATATGAAAGCTATCACTTTAAGAAGTGAACTGAATTACAACCACCAAATCAAAAGGTAAACACACAACTAGAAAAAGTGATAGACAAAGAAGTATAAGAAACTAAAGCTCAACTAGAAAAAGAGGAAGAAGAGGAAAAGCAAAAATAGAAAGTGGAAGAGAAACCATATGAACCACCTGCCTCATTTCCATAAGGGCTTAAAAAGTAAGAACATGACTAATAATTTGAAAAAAATTTGGAAATGTTTAAGAAATTGCATATCAACATTCCATTAGTGGAAGCAATTGCACAAATGCCAAAATATGCTAAATTCTTGAAGGAGCTCATTTCTAGTAAGAAAAAGCTATAAGAATTTGAGACTATTACACTTAGTAAGGAGTGTAGTGCTATAATCTCAAATAAGCTACCATTTAAAAGGAAGCATCTAGGGGGTCTTACTATACCTTATTTTGTTGGTAATTTAGAATTTTAAAAAGCTCTTTCAAGTGCTTATATTAATTTAATGCCTTTGTTTATTTACAGAAAACTTGGACTAGAAGAGGCAAAAGCAACAAACATATGTCTATAACTTACAAATAGAACTGTTAAGAAGCCTTATGGAGTGGAGGATGTGTTAGTCAAAGTAGGAAAATTTATCTTTCTAGTTGATTTTAGGGTACTTGATTTTAAAGAAGATGAAGAGATATCTTTAATATTAGGTACGCCTTTCATGTATACTACTAAAGCTATAATAGATGTTTATAAAAGAACTCTTATATTAAGAGTTGATGAAGAAAGCTATAAGTTCAACATGTATTAAGGTATGAAACACCCTTTTGACTTTGATAATTGCATGAGAGTTTATATGGTTGATGAAGTCCAACGATGGAGGTTGGTAAAATCTTATGAATTGGAAGATATTAAGAAGTGTTTGCATGTTAATTCTCATGAAATTGATAAATATTTTGAGCAAAAAATAATCATTTATTCATCATGCATCACCCAAAAATATTGAAACCTACACCACCTTCAATAGTTAGACCAACTAATTTGGATTTAAAACCATTACTCACATTTGAGATATACATTTCTAGGTGAGAATGCAACACTGATAGTAATTATTTCATCAAAACTCACAAAGGAACAAGAGGAATTATTAGTAGAGTTGTTAAAGAAAAGGATAAAAGCTATAAGATGGCAAATTTCAAATATTAAAGGGATTAGTCCATCATACTGCATGCATAAAATACTAATGAAAGATAATCACAAGACTACAATAGAAAGACAAAGAAGATTAAATCCTCATATATAAGAAGTTGTTAAGAAAGAAATTCTTAAGCTTTTAGATGAAGGAATTTATCATAGCTTAGATAGTTTATAGGTTAGTCCTATACAATGTGTACCTAAAAAGGGAGGGATGACCATAGTAAAAAATGATAAGGGAGAATTAATTCCTACGAGAGTAATTAGTGGATGGAAAGTGTGCATAGACTATAGAAAACTTAATAAAGCTACTAGAAAATATCACTTTCCACTTCCATTTATTAATCAAATGTTAGAAAGAATTTTAAGACATGCATTTTATTGCTTTTTAAATGGTTACTTAGGTTATAATCAAATAATAATACATCTTGAAGATCAGCATAAGACAACATTTACTTGTCCTTTTAGAACTTTTGCATATAGGAGAATGCCTTTTGGTTTATGTAATTCACTAACTACATTTCAAAGATGTATGATGGTTATTTTTTACGATTTAGTTGAAGAAATAATGGAAGTCTTCATAGATAATTTTTTTGTATATGGAAATTCTTTTAATCATTATCTTTTGAATTTGGATAAAGTTCTTGAAAGATGTGAAAATACAAATCTAGCTTTTAATTGGGAAAAATGTCATTTCATGGTATTAGGTC
Organism: Mallotus nudiflorus; assembly: GCA_947683625.1. NCBI lineage: Eukaryota > Viridiplantae > Streptophyta > Magnoliopsida > Malpighiales > Euphorbiaceae > Mallotus > Mallotus nudiflorus. The sequence continues at coordinate 1,537,244 of CANTUR010000133.1, read as the reverse complement.
ATAAAATTTTATAGTATGGAGGAACAGAGGTTAATAAGCAAAAATTGATATTATAGAAAAATTGCATTATCCAACTAATGTTAAAGGTATAAGAGGCTTTTTAGGACATGCAAGTTTTTAAAGACTTCTTAAAAATCTCAAAATCTCTATGTAAGTTACTTGAAAAAGATGCACCATTCATATTCACTAATGAATTCAAAATTTCTTTTGATAGGTTAAAAAAAGGATTAGTGTCAGCACCAATAGTAATGGCACCAAACTACAGTTTACCTTTTGAATTGATGTGTGATGCCAGTGATTAGCTATAGGAGTTGTACTTAGGTAGAGAAAGGATAATAAGTTATATGTTATCTATTATGCAAGTAGAACACTCATAGCTGCTCAACTAAAATATGCTACTACATAAAAGGAGATGCGAGCAGTAGTGTTTGCATTTAATAAATTTTGATCATATCTCCTTATATCAAAAGTAGTGGTTTACACAGATCATTCAATATTGAAGTATTTAGTAGCAAAGAATGATGTTAAACCTGGACTTATTAGCTAGGTGCTATTGTTACAAGACTTTGATATAGAGATTAAAGACAAAAAAGGGTCAGACAATGTGGTGGCAGACCATTTATTAAGATTAGAGTTAGATGATATAACTTATGAAAGCATAGAATTGATAAGAGAATTATTTCTAGATGAGATGTTATTTGCTATAGGGATAATAAACACCCCATGGTTTTACAGACATTGTGAATTTTTTAGCTGTGGGTAAGCTACCTTCAGGGTTAACTACCTTCAGGGTTAACTACTCAACAAAGGAAGAAGCTTATCTATGATGCAAAAGCTTACTTTTAGGAAGAATCATTTCTATGGAAGTTATGTAATAATGGTATGATTAAAAGATGTGTGCTTAGTGAAGACACTCAGTCAATTCTAAATTATGGAGGTCACTATAAATATCAACAGATTGCTTCTAAAGTGTTAGAGGGTGGGTTCTATTGGTCGATAATTTTTCAAGATGCAACATGATTTGTTCAAGCATGTGATGTATGTCAAAGGAGTGGAACCATTATAAAAAGGGATAAGATGTTACAAATAAACATTCTAGCAATGGAAATTTTTTATGTTTAAGGCATTGACTTCTGGGGGTAAAAAAATATATATTAGTATATGTTGATTATATATCAAAATGGGTTGAAGCATAAGCTTGCAATACTAATGATTCAATAGTGGTATGTAAATTCCTTAAAAAGTTTTTACTAGCTTTAGGATGCCAATGTCCATTATTATTAATGGAGGTATTCATTTTTATAATAATAATATGGAAGTGCTATTAGCTAGGTATGGTGTAAAACATAACATAGCAACTCCATATCACCCACAAACTAGTGGACAGATTGAAGTTAGTAATAAGGAATTAAAGATTTTAGAAAGGACAGTAAGCAAGTCAAAGAAAGACTAGTTAAGGAAACTTTATGATGCTTTGTGGGCGTATAGGATAGCATATAAGACACTAATTAGGATGTCTCCTTATAGATTGGTGTATGGAGAGGCATGTCATCTTCTGATGGAACATGAATATAAAGCTTACTAGCTAATTAAGTTTTAAATTTTGACTTTAAGAAAGCAGCAGAAAAGAGGATGTTACAATTGAATGAACTTGATGAGATTAGAAAAAATGCTTATAAGAGTTCAAGATTTACAAAGACAATGCTAAGAAGTGGCATGATGCAATAATCTAAAAGAAGCATCTTAAAGTGGGAGAACAAGTTCTACTTTATAACTCTAGATTAAGACTGTTTCCAAGGAAATTCAAGACCAGATGGTATGCACCTTTTGAATAATTTAAACTTTTCCATCAAGGGTAGTAGAATTAAAGAATGCTTTAGGAGATAGGTTTAAGGTTAACAATCAAAGACTAAAAAAGTACCATGGAGGCAAAATTGATACATTCCATCAAGTAGCCTACTTAAAGGATACCAATGTATTATCCAAACCATGGTCAAGCCAATGACCTTAATAAACAAGTTCTTTTTGGGAGCTCAACCAAACTCTGTAACTTAGTTTTATTTTTATTTTTAATTTTATTATTTTTCTTTTACTCGAACATTTTAATTTCTTTTTTTATTAGTTCATGCTATTTTATAGGGAAACATGATGCTTTAATTCAACCAAATTAAAAGGAAAGGAAAGGAAAAACAACAGCATTAAAAAGGGATGTAAGTTTTATACATTATAGTAAGTGTACAATGAAGGTATCAATCTTTGTGAGATGTTATGTGTTTATAAATATAAATTTATGATTATTGTGCATGAATGAAACTACAATTTATAGGGGCAACGAGTGATTAATTAAGATCATTTAAGTTAGAATTTTGCCAAAAAAATTACAAAAATAAACCAGGGAGCAACAGATGTGACATAGTTATGTCCCATTGCTAACATTTTAATTTTTATTAATCAGACACAATTGTGTCACCTTGATGACTCAACCATGTCAGATAGGCAAGATATTCTAATCAAATTTGTGCACCAAGTACAACTGTGTTGTTTATAAGACATAGTTGTGTCATCATTTTTTTTTAACAAAGACACAGTCATGTCATGCGATTGCACCATGTTGTAATTGTTTCCTTTTATAGGAGACTCTTCAATCTCTTTAATTAAATAACATGAAATTGCTTATAAATTCATCATAACACCATTTAAGACATTAAAATACTTAGAAACCCTAGCCTCCTTTCTCTGAAACCTAATCAAAATTAAATCAATCTTATTTTCAATCCATAACCAAGATGAGAGAAAAGAGTTGGGCTGCCAAGAAAGTTAGTCTTCCTTATTCTAAGAGATCAAGAATAAGGCATGGAGGGAGCTTGGGCAATCCTCAAACACAAGAAGAAGAGGAAAGAGAAATGACCTCATACCCAATAAATATGCAATTTACAAGTTAAGTTCAAAGAAAAAGTATGAAGATGTGAGACATAGGAAGATTTAACCTAACAGATCTATAAGTAAATCAGTTTTATAGATGGTAGGATTGTTTGAAGAGGTTTGTATATATCTAAGAAGAATGGGTTGGGAATAAATCATGATAAAAACCTATCCTACTTATGCTAAAGTAACTTGTAAATTTTTGAGTTCCTTTAAATTTGATTAAGAAACCAATAATTCTTTAGTTTGGTTAATACACCTTTTGGTTTAGGTTTATTTGAGTTGAACAAAGTCTTAGGTTTTCCTAGTGGTCACCCTTCAAACATAGAATACAATAAAGATTAATTTTGAAGGGAGATTACTAGCCAAAGGGAAGTGTTTTATGAGCCTAAGTTAACTAAGGAATCAAAAATCCTTTCACATGCACTCCGCTATATTCATAGATTGATGGCTCATACTATTTTTAGAAGAAAGGAGGGTGATGCAGTCATTATAAAAATAAAATTGATAATTTTATATTGTATGGTAAATGATATCAAGCTAGACATATGCCATGTAATCACCCTCAAGATAAAAGATGTTGCCACTAAATACTCCTTTACAATCAATATTAGACGCATAGTATCAATAATTGTCAAATACTATGGATTTGATTTAACCGGATGGGAGCATGATAAGGTGAAAGGAACTTATTTGATAAGCACTCCAATGATGCAATCTATAGGCCTAATTAAGCATGTGAATGGCAATTGGAGACTTATAAGAAGAGTTATGGAATAAGCATATGGTCAAGCTCATGGCCAAGAGCAAATGGAGGAGCAAGAAGAAGAAGGAGAGGAAGAGGAGGTTGAAGAAGTAACATTAGAAGGGATGGTGAAGAGGATTAATAATTTGGAAATGTAGGTAAGCGCATTGGATGTTAACATGGAGAGCCTGACAAATAAGGTTAAAGGGCTTAATCGCAACCTCATGGCATATTTCCATAGTCAAGGCTTCAACCTTCCACAAGACCCCTTTACTCCTCTCGAATGATGAATGGAAAACGAAAATGTTGTTTTCCCTTTGATTGCATGAACTCTTCATTATTTTGCATTTTAATTTTCAAGTATTTTTATATTTTGAACTTTGGTTATTTAAGATGTGGAATGTTTGCTTTAATATTTTTGGTTTTATGTTTGTTATTTATGTTTGGTTTGTAAGGATAATTTTAATTTTTAATTTTAGTTGTTTGTGTTTTTAATCATGTTCAATTTATATTTTGTGTTGAATGAGAAAATATGAATATGATTAAATATACTTTAGGCCTATCAATTTTTCAAAATAAAATTATTTATGGTTAAACTAAGTTGGAACTATTTAAACATGTTAATGTTGACTTGTGAGCATGATTGAATTGAAAATCTAAGATCTGAATAAGTGAAAAAAGCTTTTTGTCATTCTGCAACAGAATTTTGCAGATTAGACATGGCAATGTCACTATAATGACATAGTTGTGTCGCCTTACAATCCTGCAGAATCGAGCCTAGACACAACCATGTCATTCAAGTGACACACAACTATATCCACTTATACACTACACACACCAACTTGATTTCTTTAAAACTTGAATTTGATTGGTCAATTTTCCTTCTAACCTCACAACATTATGAACAATATTGATTCTAAGTGTTAGGGAGGGATTTATTTTCAATAAAAATATATTTTCAAAAATCTAAGAATATTTTATTTCTTTTTTCCTAATTATAGTATGACTATATAATTCCTAAGTAATCTAATTAGGAATAATTTTCCTTTTTAATTTTATTTCCCTTTTAACATTAAGTAAACAAGAATTTTATTTGATAATTTAATTTTCCTTTTTAAATTAGGGCTTTTATTTTTATTTTTTTTTTTTTTTTTTTTTTTTTTACTCTTACTTTTACTTTTACTTTTATTTTTATTTTTTTCTTGAGATTTTAGGAATCCACAAGGTTAAATGGTGCATATATATCTCTAAAATCATGCAGGAGAAAGCATTCATATTATTATTTTTAAAGTGTTTTATTTCATTTATTTGCTCTAAGAATTTTTTCCAAATTTCTAACATGTCTTTTGACAAGAGGAGCAAGTTATCATTGGATGGTGAAAAGAATATGCAAAGAAGGGCAAGAATAGATGAGTTAACAACAAGATTTGATGCTTTCTTTCCTATCCATTCAGAAGGTGAAAATTTCTTTCTCTTTAAAAGCGTGAGTTTAAACTTCCTAGATTTTTTTTATTATGTACTTCATAATGTCAAGCTTGAAGACGATATTCAACTTTCGTGTGATCAAATAGGATGGACAAAATTTGTTACTTTAAAATATGATATATTTTATGAACTTACAATTGAATTCTACAATAAATTCAAAATAATTGATAAAAAGGAATAAATTTATGCATGTAGATTTTTTAGTAAGGAATATAGATTTAATCATTCTATCTTGTCTAAAATATTTGGATTTCTTGAGGGCTCCTAATGATTTTAATGTTAAAGGATTTTTGAAGGAAATTACAAATAATGAGACTTTTAGTCTAAGAGAAGGTATGCCTAGTGGATTTATTCGAGACCATTCATTAGTAATGATGCATAAATTCATGGCATATAATATTTTTGGAAAATAGGATAGTTCTAGGGTAACTATGAGTGAATTATTCATGTTATAATGCTTATATTCTAACACTCAAGTTTCAAGCATACACTTTATTTTCCAAACTTTGAGTCATGTAGTATAATTAAAGAAGGCAACTATCTTAATGGGGCACATAGTCATAGGATTGGCAATGTACTTTACAAGTAGATATTTAGACATATGTGATTTTGGAAGATACAAATAGGAACATTGAATGCCAAGGCCCTTATTAAAGCTAAAGTCATAACGAAATGGATGACATTGTAAGAGCCAAACACTAGGAGTGGCTATCTATTGCACCAATATGCATTAAGGCAAAAGAATTTTTCATCTTTGAAGGATGAAGAGAGTAAAGAAGCAAATAGCAATGAGGAATGCGTTAAGAGAAAGAAACCAAAAGAAAAGACCTTTAATTCGCAAAAATTCAAAGATCATTTAGAGAGAATAGAGCTAAGCATCAACGTAAGTTTTTATGAAGCGCGCTTGGAATTTTAGAAAATTTTCAAATATCAAACTCAATAATTAAACAAGATAAGAAAACATATCAAGGTTGCAGGTGTCTTTGTTCCATCTTCGCCTCCATTAACCGCATCTCATTAATGGGGAGTTAATTTCTCTTTATATTTTAGTTTATGTTTATTTTATTTTATATTTAAACCGTTTGCATTTAATTAGTTGCATAAAAAGGACCATGCATTTCATGCATATTTACGTTTATATATATATATATATATATTGGAGAGAATAGAGCTAAGCATCAATGCAAGTTTTTATGAAGCGCACTTGGAATTTTAGAAATTTGTCAAATATCAAACTCAACAATTAAACAAGATAAGGAAACATATCAAGGCTGCAGGTGTCTTTGTTCCATCTTCACCTGCATTAATCGCATCTCATTAAAGGGGAGTTAATTTCTCTTTATATTTTAGTTTATGTTTATGTTTATTTTATATTTAAACCGTTTGCATTTAATTAGTTTCATAAAAGGGACCATGCATTTCATGCATATTTACATTTATATATATATATATATATATATATATATATATATATATATATATATATATATATATATATATATATCATTTTTTTAATTTTTAATTTTTTTTTTCAGCATATAGATTTTCTTTAGGATTCATTTTCATAACACTTGAGAATTTGCAACTCATTCATGTGATTAGTAAGATTCATTATGTGATGGCTTCCTTGAAAAAGTGTAATAATCTCCAATTAATGCTTTATTTTTAATTTGCTAAGCTAGAGGAATAAATTGTGGTTATGGATTTTTAAACTTTAATGAACTTAATGCTTACTTTCTTATTGAGTGATTGAACTTTGATTCCTCATGCTATAGAAAGATGATTGTAAGTAAAGATTAAGTCTAGTCAATATTGGTAGATTCTTACATATTTTGGTTCAATAAAAAAATAATTAAAAAAGTAAGATAAGCGTAAAACACACTCACTCAACAAATTGCTTAGAGCTTGCTTTAAAGTGAATTATATTTGCATAAGCTCTATCTACTCCAATGCTCTAAATGAGTATGAGTATGAGTATCAAAATGACCCTTTAATGGTATCCACACTAAGTAATATGAGAAAGGTGGGGGGTTACTGTAATTGAGAAACCTTTATAAAAAAATTAAATAAAAAATATAAGAAAGGAACCTTACATGTTGAGAATGTGACTAGCTAGAAACTAAAATGATCTTTCCTTACCTTTGTTTTTCTCTAAAATTAATAGTTTATTTTCATGAATTCAATGAGAAAGCTTGTTATCCATACGATAACCTTTATATCTTTGACCTTGGTTTATTGTTTTAGTTTTCAAATTATTAATTTTTGTATTAATGGAAGATTAGAGTGGTTATTCAAGTGAAGCTAGCAAATGAGTTTTATTCATTATATGAATGAGGTTTGCTTAAGGACAAGCAAAAGCTCAAGTGTGGAGGAGTTGATAAGTGCTAAAAATGATATACTTTAAGCACTAAATAATTATATTTCATTATTAGAATTATATGTTTCTATTTATTATTTAAAAGAATATCTTAGGTATAAAATGTGTCACGACCCAAAACAGGGGTCATGACCGGCGCTAGGGAACGGGAATTCTTTCGAATCTGAAACCCGTAGCAAGCCTTAAAATAAATGAAAACATGCAATAATCGTAATAACATAAATAATATATTTTGCAGCGAAAATAAAATCATAAATATTAAAATAATAATCTACCAATGAAATTAAATCGAACAACTCATCTTATATAAATAAACTTTTAATAGAAATCCAGTTCAAATATTTAAAATACATAACTCACACAAATAAATACATAAACTCCACAACTGTATACAACTACTGCAGTGTCTAGATTATAAAATAAAATTCAGATAACCAGTTTACATAGTGAAGTCGGGGCGGAAGAAATCCAACGTACAGGTCTGCTACTGAGGTTTGAAGAAGACGACTCTCCTGAAAAATAATCAATGGAGGGGAGTCAGACCTCACTGAGTGAATTGTTATAATATATATACATGCATACTAAATGATAATGCACACAGTCAATAGTATATATAATAAATATATATACAAGCAAATACACACAAATGTAATAAAATCATTTTATATATTTTTATTGAAAATCACTATTTATGAAGGATCAAATAGAACCCTAGAAAATCGCAACCTTAAACAGTGTTAAACAACACTCTAGCCATACAGGCTCACTTATTTCAAATAAATTCACTTGTTCCATTTGGACAGTAGACTAGCCCCGAGACACTAAGTCAACTGAGCTCCAACAGTCTAACTGTCAGTGTGATTGGCCCTGAGACACTTGGTCAACCAAGCTTCAGCAATCACACTCCCAAATCATATCTCACACATCAATTAATCAAACCCAATCAATATCCACAAATAGGTTAGTAATATAGCCTAAATGCTATCAGCGTACCGGTACGTACTCGGTCCTAGTGCTGCCCACTAGGTAGCACGTTCTATTGATATCCTTCATTAATATATAAAACATACATTCATAAATAAATGATGCATGAATTTCAATAAAATAGCAATATAAACCATATATATACTAGAAATATACCAAAAGTAAACCAGGTATATTTCGAGTATATATACGTCAAATAAATCCAATATATTTGCAAAATAAACTAGAAATATATTTAGAAACATTTTAAGTATAAATGTTTGATAAAACATGCATATATTTTAAAATATATCAAAAGTATACCAAAAATAAACCTAGGCAATTATTAAACCGTTTATGCATATTTCATAAAATTTAAACATACATTTCTAAAACGTGCAAATCCTAGAACACAAATATATAAAATAATAACTCACTGTTTATTGCGCTCCTCGAGATGGGTCCGATGGGCCTGGTCCACTAGGCCTCGGTCTCGGTGCAACTAAATAAACAAATGACAACAGAAAATCAGAATAAATCTAACGGAAATTCCTAGAAACTCGATCTAGAATACTAGACACAGAATTAGAATCAGAATTCGACCGGACATCACGTTTTATGAGAATTTTATAAAAAATTCAGTAGAACCTCCCCTGTAAAATGGACATCTCTTTACTCAAAGAGTAGAGCCGGTCCTGCAAAGAAACACACTTCAAGAATAAATACAATTCGCAACCATAATCCCTCGGCTGGACTCCAAACTACAATTCACCGACCTAAGTCCACAATTCACATAATATTCACAAATACCAAAAATATCCCTATATAATAAAAATACATTTAATAAATCCAAATTACATACTTAACCCTAAAACTTGTTAAAAACCGATAAAAACTCATTTATTTAGAAAACTCGTATATTATATATATAATTTGAAAATAATTTACGAAAAATAGTTTTGATTAGTTAAAAATACTAAATAATTTGTAGAAATCATTTTTATACCCTAAATAACTATCAAAACCAATTTAATTACATTTTTAACCAATTTAGTGTCAAATTACCAAAATACCCCTATATATATAAATTTACTAAAATTAATCCAAAAATTCACCAAAAATAATATAATTACTCAAAATTAATTTTTTCAACATATATTTCAATAATATCAATAAATATACTCAATTAACCAATTAATTTCAATTAAACACATAATTAACCTAATTTTCCAAAATTACATAAACTTAAATAAATTCAAAATAAATATATAAAAATTCACAAAAATGACAAATAAATTTCAAAAATGCATTTCAATACCTATAATTTCCATAAAACACAGATTCATAATTTAATTAATTTATTTTTGAAAATTAGAAAATATTAATAAAATAATCAAAAATTCACAAAAATCAAAATAAATCCAAAAAATTCTACAAAAATTACCACATGTAGATTAAGCTAAAAGGATCAAAGTTTGTGAAGGGAGTTTGCTTGAATCAACCAAATCAAAGCTCAAAAAAATAAGAACCCTAATAGGCCGAAATTGCAAAATCGAAACCTAGGGAAATCTAGGTCATTTTAAGTGAAACAAAGCTTGGAATCACACTCACCGGAGCTTAAGGAGAAGATAGAGACCGGCGGTGTCAAAAACGGTGGCCAAAATCGACTTGATCGACAATGAAAAGGAGTTTCGGGTTTTCGGCCAAATCGAGCTTAAAATGGTGCCGGAGAAGGAAGAGAAGGCGACGGAGCTGGCTGAGGATGAAGGTGGCATGCCGAGAGGCACACCGACAGTGAAGAAATGGCATGACAGACGGTGGTGATGGTGGTAGGGCGTCGGGTTGAGAGGAAGAGGGGTTAATGGCAGGATTTGTAAATTTGATAAACTTTATAAATTTTGTATATATATATATATATATATATATATATATATATATATATATCTCGTTAACTTTAATTATAATAATATATATATTACTATATTAAAAATAATTGTACACCACAAAAAATAAATATATAAAAATATACATATACACATGCTAATTAAATAACAACTATATAATATATACATACATAATTAAAATAATTAATAAACCCTAAAATTATTAAATATATGTATATATATATGCATGTATATGTATATATTTTAATACGACAATTAAAATAATGCATGACTCATGCAAAAGTGTAAAACTATTTAAAATAATTAATATTAAATTATTTACGTGTCAAATTCCTGGAAAAATTTTACGTAAAGTACTTAAAATAATATAAGATAATTAAAATTAGCTTTAATAAAAATCAAAATCATAAAAATATCATAAATATGTATTAAAATTATTAACATTGCATATCCCGATGCAATTTAAAATTATTTAAAAACTCGGGATATTACAAAATGCATTAGGAATTAGAATAATAATGAATTTATCATTTTATGCATTTTTAATTACTTTTTATACATTTTACATTCCTTTAGTATTGAATTTTGTAGGTTCCTTCAAGTTGAAATCTAATTTGAAATGAAGTAATGAGAGCTTAAAGCTAAGAGCATATTTAGCCATAGAAAAGGGCAAAAAATAAAGATTTTGGAAGATGAGAAGTGGCATACCCATGTTAGAGGAGTGACACAACCATGTCAAATAGCTGCACTCCGAAAGAATATCATGTGACACGGCCTTGTCAATCTGGACTGCTTATTCTGGGAAGTTATCTTTAAGGTTTTTGGTGAACTCTATAAATAGAGAAGTTTTATTTTTAAAAAAATACACAATTATAATGGGCTGCAACTTCATAGAAAAACACTCTTTCATTTATATTACATAAGTATTATTTTTATTTGAGTTTTAATTTCAATTTTTAACTCAAGCTATAGGATTGAAAAATAAGAGTTGATAAGTCAAAACAATATTGAGCAAGATGAATAAAAAGAGTTTTTCTTCTGTTATTCTCTTACTTTTTATTTATTTATTCAATTATGAATATGTTCTTATTTCTTATCTCTTGTTGTTTTTCTCTAATTTCTATAAGCAACTAAGTAGGTTAATTAAGGTTTTAATGAACCCAGCTTAACATGAACATAATCAATTAAATTCCAAATAAAAGAATATGCATTTTATGAGAGTTATTGGACTTAATGCTTTTCATTAGCTTAGCTACCTTTTGAATTATATTAGAAACTAGGGTTAGATTGAGAGATTAATTCTAGCGAGAAAAGTAATAACAATCTATTAATTTAAATTAATTTAGTCAAGAGACACTTCAATATTAATATTCCATAAAAGATTGCTAGAATAAATTAGTTATGATTAGTTAATTATGCTACTGAGAGCTAGGTAATCAATTAATTTTCATAATTGAGTAATTATGAGAGTACTTAAGAGAGACATCATAATATTAAATATGCTTCGAAAATGAAATGTTATTTATAATAATCAAGAGTTTATTATCTCTTGAATAAAAGTTGAGCTAGGGGATTTAAACCTAATGTCTTTAATCAAAAAGATTTTATGCAAAATTTTATATTATTCTAGATTTAATTTACTAGTTTTTCTTATTAAAATTATTGGTAGTCTAAACAAACAAAATATGAAGAGTAGCTTTATAATTAACACTATCCCTGTGGGAACAATATCTTTTTTATTACTACTTGTACAATTCCGTGCACTTGCGGATTTCGCCCATCAGGTTTTGAAGGCCATATAAATTTAGAGGCAGGGTGAATAGCCTAAAGAAGAATCTTGTGATGAGGTTATTTAGAATTTCATCACTAGACTTTGACGTTGCAATGATGGTTTGGATGGTGAGGGTTGATGTGCTACTTATTTTAAAGATAAGGGGTGTCTTTTACAATGATATGTAATCTAAGGCATTGGCCATTTCTCACAAACAACATTACTTGATAAGCATTTCTCACAAACAACATTACTTGATAATTCATACTCCTAGCTAGAGAACTATAAACATAAGAAAACCTATGGTGAGCATCGAATCTTCAATGCACATGTTCTCTAATGCTTAATTCAAACTTCTCAATCAATGGATTTAGTAATTATTAAGTGTATAAAGCTGAATATATAATAGTAATATCTCATTATAAACAGTGCAAGACTAGTGTTTTTATAAGAAATCTCTAACTAACCTTCCTACAGAAGATCTTTGGAGTATAACCCCACTCAATTACATACTTTTATTTGATAAAGTGTATCATTTAAAATGGTGATCATATTCTACATCCAAACGTAATCCAATCATTTGGTAGTTAACGTTATCTTCATTTCTATGTTTGAATCTTTATTTTGTTATCCTAACCTCTATCTTGATTGGATGACCTTAAACTTTAACTATTTTATTTTTTGAGAGATCTATCCAATAATGCCTAATTCTCAAGTTTTAGGCCTATTGAGTCATCTGACTTTATCAAGGCCTAAACATTTCATATGTTTATTATCAGATATTAAAGAAAAATCAGTACTAAAATATTGATAACAAATAATGGTTTTTTTACAAAAATTCCTAAAAAATAGGATGTATTAACATCAAATGTCTTTTTTTTTCTAAAATATTACACATGTGCCCTGACTTTTTAAAAATTACACACGTCTTTTTTCTTTCTCTTTTTTTTTTGGCATTCATCTTTATTCTTGTGTCTTCTTCTTCCTTTTTTTTAAATTTTTGGGTGGTTGACTACAACTAAAGAGATCTTTTAAGCTGTCTTAAACTTGATTTAATTCAATAATCAAATTATATTAATAATTCAAACAAATATAAACTAAACCATAAAAACCTAAAAAGAGAAGACAAAAGGATACGAAATTTTTTAGTACTTGTCTCTCGAGTTTATGGCTAAAGGATTTGAACTCAGAATTGACCCAACAACCTTTAAGTCACTAGACCTTGCTGCTTCATGGAGATGGAATTCCTCCTCTCTTCCCTAAACCTTTTTTATTTTTTGTTTCCTTTCTTTATCATCATCTTGACTTATAACCCCCCCCCCCCCCCCGAAATCCTTTTGATTTCATAGATCCACTATAATTTCATAGATCTCTTTTGATTTCTATCCATATCTCTACTTGATTTTTTTATCTGTGTTTAATTATGAGTTGGTGATATAAAGTTGTTTTATTCTTTATAGATACTATTGTTATTATATAGGTCACCTCTGCAGAAGTTACCCAAGTTGGTTTTTTATTTAAATTCTATAATAAGAATATATTTTTTTGTATTTGTGAATTATTTGGTGGATAATTGTTGTGATTTGTTTGTACCCAGTTGTTGATATCTTGTATATGTGATTTATATATATATTCTTAGAATTATAAGGGTGATTAGTACTGTTTTATTTATTGATGATTTAATTGGAGATTTTCTTTCTTTAATAAATTTGCATATGCTCAATGGTCTAATTTTTATTTTTTTTTAACAAGCAAAGAAGCCTTCTTTGATTTACAAGTTAAAGATGTCTAAATTAAAAGAAAAAGGGAGTGTTTTTATGTTAAATTATTAAAGTAGTACTTGTACATCAATTAATTGAGTAATTATTATTTTTTCACTTAAGATTGGAGATCAATTTTCATTGATGATCTGTATAATATTTGCATATATTTGAGTTGAATTTTAATGAATTAACAAATGAGCATTAGAATTATTTGAATAGAATATAAGGTTAAATAGGAAATATATTAGTGTCAGCGTTTTAATTAGGATTTTATTGTTTAAAGCATATTTTAAGAAGTTTTTTTTTATATTAATTTTTTCTTTTGCTCTTTTTTTCTTTTTTTTTAGTTAATTTTAAAAAAGAAATTCAAAAAGAATGAGGATTTGTGTTAACACAACATGTAACATGGTTTGCCAACTATGTTAATCAATGAATTTAGCAAAGTAACAGTAACATAGATTCATCAAGCCATGTGCCAAAATCATGTGGTTATCTGCCTAGCTAAAAAAGAGAAAACAATTCAACAAGACATGTGCCATGACATGACTCAAACCTTATGATCATCTGGAGTTCAACATGCAATGTGACACAACATTCAACATGATCATGTCTAAAGCCATGCCAAGAAAAATAGGTTTTCCTACCTTAGAAGGGAAAGAGATTTAAGGGCAAAATGGACTCCTGTCAACCCTACCTTATAAAAGGAGATTTAAGAGTTTTTTAGGGTGATTTCGCATTCAAAAGGCAAAAAACAAGTGCAACCAAGAATTCAAGAAGTTTTATCTTTGTTTCTTCTTCATCTTTTATATCTTCTAATTATGTTTGTGTGTTTCACCGCAATCATGTGTGGTTAAATGTCCATTAAGGCTTAGGTTAAAAGTAACTATTCTAGGATATAATTGAACACAAGAATTTTATTATTTAATTTCATTTTTAGTTGATTCTTTGAGTTAAACTTTATGCTTTCATTCTTGGCTAACTTATTTGCTTGTTTATGGGTAAATTCGCCAATGAGAATTAGGGGAATTTATCAACTTAAGACTCATAGGACTTAGACCACTCGACCACGAGAGTAAGAGAGCTTTTCAAGGGAACCATGATAAGAGGTAGGGATCTATTGTGGAAAATTAATTGTTAAGGAACTTAATAAGTTTAGATTAACTTCTTAACCATGAGAGTAGGTTAAACTTTAATCTTTACATGCTTAATTGAACTCGAGAGAGTCTTTAGGTATTTTAGAACAATTACCCTTAACTAAAATCCTTATTTTTTTCTATTAATGTGTTTATTATTAGAATAAAATAGTGAAACTAAACCTAACCTCTAAGCTTTTTATCATTTGATTACAATTTAATTATATTGCTTTGTTTATTCTATTATAAAATTAACTTTTATTTAATTTACTAGCTGAGAACATAAGTAAAAATATTGGTACTCAATATATAGTTTTCATGGGAATGCTATCTTTTGTGCTAAAATTCATGATTTGTTTGCTTACAGGTTTTGAATGCAATAAGTTTTTAGCACCATTACCGGGGATCAGTAATATTGTATTAATTTCATTTTTACTTTTCTTGGACTAGTATTCTTTCTTTTAATCTTACTTATTTTACTTATTGATTTTTTAGATGATTTTTGCTAGTTTATAAACATGTGATTAAGGGGACAAACTTAGACAAGATCAACCATGAAATTGAGAAATTATGCAAGAAAAGCTGAAAGGAAAAGCACAAAAAAGACAAGCAAAAGATGGTTGAAGAATAAATGACACAACTAGTTAGGAATCATGCTCTTTAAAAGTAGATGATGCCTAATCCAACAGATACCCATAATAAAATTATGAGGCTTACTGTTGATGCCAATAATTTTAAGATCAAACTAGCAATTATTTAAATGGTTTCACAATTCTAATTTGGAGGTCTCCCAAGCAAAGATCCTAACACCCATTTAGCTTAGTTTTTGGAGATTTGTGAAACATTTAAGATGAATGGGGTTAGATGAGATGCAATAAAGCTAAGGTTACTCCCTTTCTCTTTAAGGGATAAAGCCAAATTGTGGTAATACTCTCTAGCATCACAGTCCATTACCACATAGGACATGTTGTCAAAGGCATTCTTAAGCAAGTATTTCCCATTAGGCAAGATAGTGAAATTCTAGCAAGAGATTACAAGTTTCACCCAACACCATGGTGAATCTTTATATGAAGCATGGGAGCAATTCAAGGATTTTCAACGTCAATGTCCTCACCATAGAGTTCCACAATTGCTACTCATTTAGACCTTTTATAAAGGACTCACTAAGCCAATAAGGATCGTTATCGATACTACAGCTCAAGGCTCATTCATGATCAAGATGCCCAAAGATGCCTATAATCTTCTTGAGACTATGGCATCTAATAACTACTAATGGCCAAGGAAAGAAGCACCCCAAAGAAAGTTATAGGAATGCACGAGGTGGATGGGTGGAATCTTCCTAATGCTAAGATTGATATGTTTACCAAGAAATTAGAAGCTACCACCAAAGTGACAAACCTAATGGTTATCTATTCTGGTGAGCTATGTGGAGGAGGACACTCAACTATTGAGTGCCAAAGAGGTCTAGTTTCTTAAGATTAGTCCATAGAGTAACTAAATGCTCTAAATAATTTCCAAAGAGGCTAAGGAAATCCCTACTCCAATATATACAATCCTAGATGGCGTAATCACCTAAAATTTTTATAGTCTCATCAAAGAGGGATACAAAACACCAACCAAGGATTCAAGTAACCACCATCTAGATTCTAGTAAAAGAACACTTTCCATCAATAAATTGAGACCAAACCTAATCTAGAATCCATGATGGAAAAGTTTTTAAGAGATCAAGAGAAGATTCAAAAGAACCAAGGGGAGGCAATTATAAATTTAATATCTCCAATAGGATAGCTCTTTACCCATAATAAGATGATGGAGAATTAAATTACATCTCAGGCCTCAAGCTCAAGACAAAGTGGTATGCTACTTAGTCAACTGAAACATCCTAAAGAACATGCAAAAGTAATTACACTTAGAGGTAAGAAGCAACTACCTGAGGTTGCTATTAAAAAGAAAGATGAAGGAGCTATACAAAATTAATAAAAGGGGAAAAAGGGATTGAATTGAATAAAAAGAAGAAGGAAATGCCTCTCAAGTCTCCACCATTACCTTTCCCTCAAAAGTAACAAAAGTCAAAGTTAGACAAGCAATTTGAAAAATTCATGAAGTCATTTTAGTAACTCAAGCTCAATATACCACTTTTGGATATGATCAACACGATGCCTACCTACTCCAAATTCCTCAAAGACATTATATCACACAAACAAAAGTGGGAAGACCATAAAACCATTCTTATCAATAAAGAGTGTAGGGCAATCATTAAAAATAAGCTTTCACAAAAGCTTAAAGATCCAGGGAGTATTACTATCCCTTACACTATTGGGAATGAATTTATTGGTAAATCTCTTTATGATTTAGGTGCAAGTATGAGCATAATGGCCCTCTCTTTTTATAGGCATTTAACATAAGAGAACCTCAACCAATAATGGTATCACTATAACTCATAGATAGATCCATCATCTATCCTTATGGAATTCTTAAAGATGTGCCCATCAAGGTTAGAGACTATTATGTGCCAGAAAATTTTATCATCTTAGAGATGGAAGAGGACTGACAAATCCCAATAATTTTAGGACTTCCTTTCCTAGCTACAGCTGGTGTAATAATAGATGTCAAGAGAGGAAAGATATTGCTTGAAATTAAGGACCATAAAGTGGAGTTTGATGTGTTTAAGATGGCAAAGCAAACCTTTACAATGGGGTCATGCTTTAGAGTTGATGCAATAGAGAATTATGCGTAGGAAACTTTTGAACAATAACTCACCCAAGATCCACTTGAAGTGTGCTTAGTTGATGACATAAAGTAAGAAGACAATAATCAAGAGGTAGTAAGTTTAATCATTATCTTAATACTAATCCCACACTAAATAAAAGGCAATTAACCAAGTATGAGCCTTTAAATTTTGATTTATATTAAGTCAACACCTTGAAGGAAGAAAGTGCACCTAAGGTAGAATTAAAAGTTCTTCCTTCATCTTTGAGGTATGCTTTCCTTGGTCCAAATTCTACTTATCCAATTATTATGAATATTGAATTAAATGATGATCAAATAGGAAAATTGCTTGGGAGAGTTAGGCCATATAGAAAGATTATAGGCTACACCATTAATGATCTTAAGGGAATTAGCCTATTTATTTGCATGCATGGGATACATATGGAAGAAGATGCTAAGCCTTCTATTAAAAATCAAAGAAGATTAAATCCTAACATGAAAGAGGTGGTAAAAAGGAGATAATAAAATTGCTTAATAAAGGGATTATCTATCCTTTTTTAGACAATGATTAGGTTAGCCTAATTTATATAGTCCCTAATAAGGGTGGAATGACAGTGGTTAAGAATGAAAATAATGAATTGATTCATACTAGGACTGTCATAGGTTGGCACATGTGCATAGACTATAGGAAATTGAATAAAGCAACTAGGAAAGATCACTTTCCTTTGCCCCTCATTGATCAACTTTTAGAAAGGTTAGCAAATCATTCATTCTTTTACTACTTAAATGGTTATTCAAGTTTCTTTCAGATTCTTATTCATCTGATGACTAAGAGAAAACCATATTCATATGTCCTTCTGAAATATATGCATATAGAAGAATGGCTTTCAGGTTGTGTAATACCCTCGCTACTTTTCAAAGATGCATGATGTTAATTTTTCTAATTTTGTTAATATAATAGAGGTTTTTATGGTTGATTTTTCAATTTATGGTTGTTCTTCTGATGCATGTCTATATAACCTTTCTAAAGTGTTACAGGGTTATGAGGAAACAAATCTTATGCTTCATTGGGATAAGTGTCATTTCATGGTGATAAGAGGAGTAATGCTTGGACATATCGTGTCTGAAAATGGAATTGACGTTGATAAAGCCAAAATCGAAGTGATTGAAAAACTTCCACCACCTACCTCCGTTAAAGTAGTAATGAGTTTCCTTGGTTATACCAGATTTTATCATTGCTTTATCAAAGATGTTTCCAAGATCGCTAAAACTTTGACTAACCTGGTTTTTAAAGATGTCACCTTTGAGTTTAATGATGAGTGCTTAAATGCTTTTCACAGGTTAAAGAAGGCTTTAATCATAACACCTATGTTGCAACCACTGGATTAGAGTCTTCCATTCGAGATTATATGCGATGTGAGTGACTATATCGTAGGAGTTGTATTAGGGTAATGAAAAGATAAACAGGCTTATGTAATTTGTTACATAAGTCACACTCTTGATGAAGCTCAAATTAACTATACAATAATTGAAAAGGAGTTATTGGCGGTTGTGCACACAATAGACAAGTTTTAATCTTATCTAGTTGGTAGAAAAGTGATTGTTTACATTAATCATTTAGCTTTCAAATACCTCCTAACAAGAAGGATGTTAAGTCAAGGTTCATTAGATGGATTCTACTTTAATAAGAGTTTGATTTAGAGATTAGAGATCACAATAGGATAGAAAATTTAGTGGCGGATCACCTTTCTCACCTTGAACAATTTCATAATTCAAATTCCCTCTTAATTGTCAATGATCTCCTAGGTAAGCAACTCATGCAAGCATAAAAAAATCATTCTTTAGTATGCTAAATTAGTCCTAGTATATGGAGTTCTTCCCCTTAATCTAGACAACCATCAAAAGAAGAAATTGTTTTAGGATGTGAAACAATATTTACAAGATGATGAACCTTATCTTTATAAAATATGTGGAGATGGGCTACTAAGAAGATGTTTCCTTGAAGAAGAAACTCTATAAATTCTCACTCATTGTCATTCACTTGAGTGTAGGGGACATGCAAGTTTAGCAAAGACAATAATAAAGGTACTTTAAAGTGGTTTTTATTGGCCATCTCTTTTTAAGGATGCTAGGGATTTTGTTATTCAATGTGATTATTGTCAAAGGATAGGAAATATTAGTAGAAGGAATGAGATGCCTGTAGACAGTAGGGTTTAGCGCACGTCCAAGATTTTAGCAACCGTGACACTGTTTAGGCTCAGGGCCTTAGAGAACACACTAACCATTGTCACAAAGACATGGCATGGAGATGAGGAATCGCCACCCAAGGTAATAACTGGGACAATTTGATTGGTGATACTCGATTCTCTAAAAGAAAATTAGTACCACAACCAGGAGATTCTGGATACGGAATACTAACTTCTCTTAGCCTCGTGTTCATTTAGAATAATTTTATAAATCATTATTTCATCCTCTAATTACATGCAATTTTATTAAACCCTAATTAACATCCATTTACCCAAAAAGACAACAAGTCAATAAAATTACAAGTGAAAATGCACTCAAGATCATGTCATCCCTAAGTCTAAACTATGTTAATTTTATTAAAAAAAGTTAGCTAAATCTACATTTTATTTACAAGTTAAATGGACTAAAAGTGGGCCTACATTTTATTAATTAATGAGCCTAAATCTATTTTTTAGTCTTTCTAAGATATGAGCTTAAGTCTATTCAATTTTAAAGAAAAATTAAATTAGTGGGCCTAAGTCTAACTTGGTTTTATTTTAAATGAATTGTGGGTCTAAGTCTATTTATTTTAAAAGAAATGCAATTAAGTGGGCTGAGCTAAGTCTAAACAAGTTTTAATTAACTAAGTAGGCCTAAAATCTAATTAACCTAATGGGCCTAAGTTGATTTTAATTATTTAAAGTCCTAAACCATTTTTAAGCCTATTTATTTAGTGGATTAGACCTAAACGTGGGCTTAGGGCCCAAAAACAAACATAAAAAGCCCAAAAAAACATTAAAAAAATAACAAAATCAAATCAAACACACATTCACATATGATTTCTAAAAGACCTAATTTAATTGCATACAAACCCTAATTAACTAAAACCACCATTAATTTTAATTAATTTTTACCCAATTGAACCTAATTACTAATTAATTTTAAAGTGCATAATATTTAAATCTTTCACTATTCCCACTACTGGAGCTATTACAAACTATGTACAAAATTAAAATTAATAATTATACACCCATCAATTAAAAATAAACTACACAAGATACCAAAAATGAAGAATAAAAATTAAAATCCTAAGAACTATTATTAAAACAATATAGGTTCATCCATGGCATTCCATGGATCTTTTATTCAATTAAACACAGGCGGTATCCTCCTCCTCAATCTACATACAGACATCAAAACAAAAAAAAAGCAAATTAGCAATGAAATCAAATAATCAAAATAATAATAGAAATAAAAGAAAAATCATAAACAGAAAATAAAAAAGGAGTAATAAAAGAAATAGAAAAATAACACTAGAGATTTAGATGTTGTGCAAATGTCTCTTTTTGAGCCTCTCAGATTGAATTATCACCGTTAAAATTAAGATATTGTTGATTCTGGACTATTGCCTTCGAAAATTTTAGTATCGAAAATTAGGGTTTTATGCTCGCATTCTCTCTTTTTTCTCACTGTGTCTTCTTTCTCACAGTCTCTCCTCGTAAAAAATCCTTTCAAAAACCAGAAGAAAAAGAAGTCCCCCCAGCCAAGCCTCTTTTTCTCCTTTTTCTTCTCGCACGCATGTAGACTCTGCTTTTAAATGTAGAGTATGTGCATACTAAACTTCCTCCAAAGGAGGAATGGACTGATGATCATATAGCATTTGTTTTTATTTCAAAAAAATATCTTTTCATTTCTTTTCTTTTTTAAAAAACCTTATCAGATAAAAATTTGAATTTTTCAACCAATTAAAATACTGAAAAATTGATAAAAATAAGGAAAAATACACGAAAAAAATCAAAAAATGGAATTATTGCGCATCAGTACTGTGCAATGTCGATCAGCATTGTCTAATGCTGATCCTAAAAAATAATTTTTTTTTAACTTTTAATTACCAAAAGACCCCTGAAAAAATGACTTATTTGCAATCAAATCTTAAAAAATGTTACAATTTAGTCCCTAAAGTCGAGAAAATCAACAACCAAGTTCAATTTTTGAATAAATTTCATCATAGGGGCTTACGTCGCAATTGTGCACAATTGCATCCCGAAATTGGGTGCTTACAATGCCCCTCACTAATATTATAAAAATTAAGTTATTTAATATGTGGGGATTGATTGTATGGGTCCATTTCCAAGTTCTTATGGAAACAAATACATCTTGGTTGGAGTTAATTATCTCTTTAAGTGGGTTGAAACAACTGACTCACTAACTAATGATACAAAGGTGGTCACCAAGTTCCTTCGAAGGAACACCTTCACTCGCTTTGGCACTCCTAGAGCTATCATAAGTTCTCACTTTTACAGTCACCAATTTAACAGCCTTCTTATAAAGTATGGAGTCAAGCATAAAGTGGCTACACCATATCAGCTTTAAACAAGCGGACAAGTGGAGATTTCAAATAAAGAGTTAAAGAGCTTTAGGTCTACACATTTGGATGATGCATTTTGGGCATACATAACAGCTTTCAAAACTCTTATTGGGACTTCACCTTTTCATCTAGTCTTTGGGAAGTCATGCCATTTTCGATTGAGCTAGAACATAAAGTATTTTAGGCTACAAGATTTCTCAACTTTGATTTAGCTAAGGCCAGTATAAAGAGAATTCTCCAGTTGAATGAACTTGAAGATTGAATTTGCACATGATTTTAGGAGAGGGCATTTTGGTTTGTATAAGTGAAAAAAAAAACTAAATCTCTCTTTTCTTAAGTAAGAGCAGTGCTTAAATCTTAATTTTTACATGCTCTAAATCTACTCCAATGCTCTAATTAGAGTATGAGTATCCAAATGACCCACTTAGCGGTATCCATACTTAGTAAGATGGGAACAACGAGGGATGACTAAGAGTGGAAAGAATTGATTTGAAAGAATAAAAATAGTGAGATGGAGTATAAAATTCACTCACCAAAGCCACAGGCAAAGTTAAAAAAAAAAGAAAAAAATATTTGTATAAGTTAAAATGTTTTTCTCCTAGCTTGTGTTCATTGAATTTCAATAAGTTATATGGTTGGGTTGTGATTAATAAATTGTTCATATATGGTGTAATTTTGTCTGATTTTCTTCCTTCGTAAATAAGTTTCAATCTCAATGTTATTAATTTTCATACCACAGGAACTATGAATTTTTTATTGTAGTTAAGCATGTTCTTTAAATTTTTAATTTGATTTTTGCTTGAGGACAAGCAAAGTTTTAGTGTGAGGGAATTTTATGTGTATAATATTTACATATGACTTTTAATGAATTAACCAATGAGAATTGGAATAATCTGAGTAAAATATAAGGTTAAATAGGAAATAGACTAGTGTTAGTGTTTTAATTAGAATTTTATTATTTAAAGCATATTTTAAGAATTTTTGTTTGGTATTAATTATTTTTCTTATTTTTTTTTACAATTAAGTCTAAAAAGGAAACCCAAGAAGAATGAGGATTTGTGTCAACACAGCATGCAACATAGTTTATCAACCCTTGTCAAGTAATGAATTTAGTGAAGTGGTAGTAACATGGCTTCATCAAGCCATGTGCCAAAACCGTGTGGTTATCTGCCTAGCTAAAAGAAGAGAAAATAATTCAACATGACATGTGCCATAACATGACTCAAACCATGTGATCATTTGGAGCTCAACATGCAACGTGACATAATATTCAACATAGTCGTGTCTAAAGCCATGTTAAGAAAAAGAAGTTTTCCTACCTTAGAAGGGAAATAAATTTAAGGGCAAAAAGGACTCTTGTCAACCCTATCTTGTAAAAGGAGATTTAAGAGCTGTTCAGGGAGATTCTGCATTCAAGAGGCAACAAACAAGTGCAACCAAGGATTCAAGAAGTTTTATCTTTTTTTCTTCTTTATCTTTTAATTATGTTTGTGTGCTTTGCCACAATCATGCGTGGCTAAATTTCCATTATGGTTTAGTTTAAGAGCAACTATTTCATGATGTAATAGAACACAGGAATTTTATTATTTAATTTGATTTTCAGTTAATTCTTTGAGTTAAACTTATTTTATGCTTTCATTCTTGGCTAGCTTGTTTACATATTTATAGGTAAATTTGCCAATGAGAGTTAAGGGAATTTATCAGCTTAAGACTCATAGGACTTAAACCACTTAACCACAAGAGTAGGCGAGCTCTTCATGGGAACCATGATAGTAGGCTGGGGTCTATGGTGGTAAATTAATTATTAAGAAAATAAATGAGTTTAGATTAACTTCTTAACCATGAGAATGGGTTATACTTTAATCCTTACATGCTTAATTGAACTCAAGAGAGTCTTTAGGTATTTTAGAACAATTACCCTTAACTGAAATCATTTTTTTTATTTGTTAATGTGTTCATGATCGGACTGGAATAGTGAAACTAAACCTAGGCTTTAATCTCTTTATCATTTTATTTTAATTTAATTAGATTTTTTTGTCTATTCTATTACAAAATTCACTTTTATTTAATTTACTAGCTAAGAACATAAACAAAAATATTGGTACTCAATATACAATCTTCGTGGGAATGATATCTTTTGTGCTACAATTCACGATCCATGCACTTGTAGTTTTTTAACACAATAGTTAACAATTATACTATTTCTTGAGCTTTATAGTTTCTCAAATGATGAATAAGTTCATAATTGGTGATGATTTACTTGAAGGGTAATGAAACAATTTGATAAGGTTCTTAGTTTGTTTATGGAGATTAAGAAGTCAGGTTTTAGACCTGATACTACTACGTATGCGAAGGCGATACAGGCTATTGTAAAATTGAGAGATGTAAAGAAGGGTATGGAGTTTGTTTGGTTCAATGAAAAATAGAGGTGTGAGAACTTATGTGTTTGTTTATAATTTTTTAATTAGTGGGTTATATAGAGAAAAGAGAATAAGAGATGCAAAGGAGTTATTTGATGAAATGTATAAAAGAAATAATATTGGCTCCAAAATAAAATCAAAATAATTCATTGATCTGGAAACCATATAAATTTTTATTTTCTTTTATTATTGTGTACCAATCTTCACATATTCATAAATATTTTTATAATTTAAATGTTGGCTTTAAAATATAATACAATTTAAATGTTCCCTCTAATATTTTTCTCTAACCAAAAATATATTTTCTAAAATTATTTGTATAAGATACAATTAAAACAGTATATTATCTTAATATTTTAAGTGTATAAAACTCAAAACAGTATTTGAAACTTAAAATAGTGTTTTAAAACTCAAAAAATATCTAAAAATTAAAAAAAGTACCTCAAACTCATAAATACAGTATACTATCTTAATATTTTATGTATGTGAAGGTTCAAAATTGTATCTGATACTAAAAATAGTATATTATCCGAATATTATTCAAATATTTTCCTCCAACCAAAAGTATATTTTCTGAATATTATTCGTATCTAAAACTCAAAATAGTATCTGAAAATTAAAGACAATATCTCAAACTCATAAATATAGTATACTATCTAAATATTATATGTATGCAAAACTTCAAAATTGTATCCGATACTAAAAACAATATATTATCTGAATATTCTTCAAATATTTTCCTCCAACAAAAAATATATTTTCTGAATATTATTTGTATTTAAAACTCAAAATAGTTTCTGAAAATCAAAACAATATATGAAACTCATACAGTATCTGAGAACTTAAAATAGTATCTGAATATGATAATTTGAGTAAGTATTTACTGTTAGAAAAATTATAAAATAAATAGTTGTACTTGAATAATAAATTTCAAATATAATTGTGTTCAATTAATTAAAATAAAAATAATTGATATATGCATGTCAATTAATTTGAATCCAAGTACCCATTTTTTTCAAATGCATGAAACTTGAGAAAAAAATTTATATATATATATATATATATGGCACACACATACATATATACCAAGAATACAAAATTTAAAAAAAATAAAAAAATTGAAAAAGTTAAGAATAACATAAAATAAGGAAAAATAAAATATATAAAAGAGAAAAATTCAAAAATAAATATATGAATAAAATAAAAAATGAATAATAGAGAATAAGAAAATATAAGGAAAAAATAAAAATAAAGAAAATATAAAAGAAATAAAAAAATTAAAAAATAAATATAACAAGAAATACAAAAAAAATTAAAAATTAAAAAAAGGAGGAGTGAAAATAAAGAGAAAAAATAAAAAAAAATAAAAATAAGAAATGAAAAGGAAAAAAATGAAAAAAAAAATAGGAGAATGAAAAAAATAAAAAAAATAATATAATAAAAAGATAACCAATTTAAAACAAAAAATGTGAAAAAAGGAAAAATGGGTAAAATTAGAAAAAAAAAAAAGAAAAGAAGGGTATAGTTAAAAATAGAAATAATAGACATGTAATTAATGAAAAATGTAAAACATTTTAACATAAATCAGCCACAAAAGTGTTCTAATTTTGTAATTTTCTCTGAAATAATCAAAGAAAAAATAAGAGCCTTAGTCTTGGAGGAAAAATTCTAAAGTGCAATTCTTATCCCTGCACCATCATGGTAGTAATTCTATTAATAATATAGTTTTTATATACAAAATGTTAGCCTAAAAACAAGCCGTTTTTATGATTAAATTTGCTAATTTTACAACAACAAAGGCTAAATTATATATTAAGGTAAAAACCTCATACATATCTTAATAATAAACTAAACAATATTACGTGGTCATATCTAAAAAATTTTAAAAAAAAAAAAGTCGCTCACCATTCCCCAACCCCTGAGCAAATAATTAATTTATATCAGCTTAAGAACTATGGTGTAGAATGGTAGGTCATGTTTTGTTCAAAAAAAAAAAAAAAAAAGGTAGGTCATGTCTTTCAAGTGCAATATTTTCCTCTGTCGCAACATTTGGTTATTGAACTATTTCGCAATACAAACTTTGAATCGTAGTTCTGAAATTTCCCATCTTTTTTTTTTAAACCTTCAATATTAGAGTCCTATAAACTATAACTAATCTCATTTAATCTGGATAAAATCAGGCAAAAATTTTCTAACAACTAATTTAATCTAATTGTATATATCAGAATCTCAAATTTCCCATTTTCATGTGTGTTATACGTTTTTAATAAAAAAATTTTATCAAAATATAGAATTTAAATTTTAGCATATTTTTATTTTATTTTTTAAAAAAAAGGCAATGTTTTCTTATTGTTTCACATAGCAGCATTATGTTTGTATTGTCCGTATAACACTACTACTACTAATCCAACAAAATTAAAATTGAAGATGGTCTTTTGCTGTTCAAGAAGCTCATCTTATTTTGTTCCCTCTAAGTTTTTTCCCATTTTGAATTAAATAAAGCAAGATTCTTGCCTATACTGAACGTAATATACTCTATGATTAGATGAATGTCACATAAGTTAAGTGTAAAATACTTTGTCAATAAAAATAAAATATTTATTTTTATTATTCACATCTAACAAGTAGGTGTAATGCAAAAGTTTTCCACAAATAATTGTTGGGAGTTCATTTCAAGTCACTAGTCATTTGACAAGTGTTTGCACTTGCACATACCTCCTATGAATTTAGTGTAATTTCATGCTAGACAGAAACTAATTGGTCTATTGCAAGGGCAGAACTGAAATAGTTGCTAGGATGATCAAAGATGAATTATACTAAAGCAAATTAAATTGTTCATAAACATAAAAGAGTTAATGTAAAAATATAATAATATTTGACATACAAGTAATTTTGTAATTTTAAAAAAAGTTTTAGAATTTAACTAAACAAATTGAATTATATTCTTTAACTCTTACGGTTAAATTAAATTGCTTTAATAATGTTTTATTTTATTAATTTTTGTGTAATTACGGGTTATTTTTACATCATATTAGTTATGAGATTAATTTTCATTCTCACAAAAAAAGTCAATGAAAAACATGTACCACTGAGCCAATAAAGATATACAAAAATTGGGCAATCAATTTATTTTCCTTTTCTACAAAAGATTGTATATTACTATATTTTGTTTTTAGCTGTGGAATAGCAAATATTGCATTCAATCACAGCTGATACAAAAAATAAATAAATAATAATAAAAAATTTTAAAAAAAAGTACAGAAAAGATCAGCCCTGAAAGTACCCATTAAATTAGAACAATAAATGAATTGACGAATTAAGAATTGCAGATTTCATTACCCTAAAGAATGACAGGCAGAGAGAGTTCAGAGAAGTGTTGAAAGGGGGTAAAGAAAGAAAGGTTGTTCTGTCTAACCAAACAAAAAACAACTATGACCCAAAACTTAGAACGTTTGGTTGGTCTTTTCCTATTTCGGTCATTGCCTTGAACTGCATGCTCCACCGGTCAAATCCCCAACGTAAAATCTACTGGTCAATATATTATATAATGCAAAATTATTGTTAGCATGAAACCTAGCCACACTTGAGTCCTAGTTTTCTACAACTCTTCCTTTTAACTCATAACCTTTTGCAAATTCTTAGTAACTCTTTTCTCATACAAAGTATTAAAGCAAATAACTCTCCCTCTCTTTTATTCTATAACAAAACCAAAAAATAATAATAATAATTGTTCATCGCCCACTTCACCCTATACCAAAATACATTTCACGAAAAGGGTTTCGAAAAACTTTTTGTTTACTCTATAATATAAAGTGATGATTGGGTTTGAACTCGAAAATGCTATCGAAGTTTCAATTCAGGCGAAGAACAAGAAGATGAATACTATGGTTGGATTTTTAAGAGATAATGTTTCTTGGTAAGTCATTACTTTCTAGCCTTCAAACGATGTCTTTCTTCCTGTTATTAATTAGTTCTTGTTCTTTCTTTTTCTTGCGTCTATTTGTTGCATCTTATAGTTATTATATATGTATTGGAAATGCTAAGTCATGATCCATGGCATATATTGATGGGTTAGAAATTTTATTTATATATGTATTTTATTTTTGCTTCAAGTAGGAATAACAATGAAACTCAAATTAAGTTAATTACATTAAACATTAGTTTTTTTTTTTTTTTTACTTTTTCATGTTAATGCGGTTTATATACTTTTAGTAAATAAATTTAAATAAAAATAAATGCATCCCCCAGTCTAAAAATGCTTCAAGTTTAAATGTATTAGTTCTTCTGATTTTACTACTCATTTGAAGTTGAACAATTAAATTGTGTGCCATAGAAAGATATTTCAAAAAAAAAATGATGGAGGATTGCATTTAATTCAATAAATTGCCTCCATTTTGCCTTGTAATATTGTGTCAAGAATTGAGAATTTATATGTAGAGCATATAACTGCATTTAATTGTTCGTACCACGTTTGTACATTTGTATTCCACACCTTCCCCTCCTAAATGGCAAAAAGTTTTTTTTTTTTTTTTTTTTTTTTTTTTTGGTGTGCTTTGATATATTGCTATGAGTTGCAAAAAATAAAAATGCTATTTGATATTTTATCAAATTGAAGAAATAGTTGAAACAAAAAAATGGAGTCAATATAATATTTCTAAAATAATTATATACATTTTATCTTTTTACACTGAAATTGAAACCTTAGAAAAAAATAAAATTATAATTATATAAATTTTCAGGATTTGAATATCAATTCTATTAAAATTATTGATAATATATTTATAGTTGAATTTTTTATTTTTAATATAATAAATATATTATTATTATTATTGCAATGCACTCATCATATATCAACTTATTTTGTTGTGTTGTGTTTTTATTTTTTAAAATTTTTAGTTTTATATATTCATATTTTCTTTTTTTTACGTATTATTTTTTAAAAAGAAGAATTATTTATAGATATGTATGTATGTATATAATAAAATAAAATATAATAGATTAATGAAAATATAAATCAGAATTGAACTAATAATTAAGTATTGGCGTCACCTACTTTGTCTAAGTGCAACAAGTCAACCATCTGCCAATCAGATTCTATAATATACTGTACCCTCTTTCTTTCTTTCTCTTAATTATAAGACTGGTAGTTTGAGTCTTAATATTACACTTCTTATGAGAAAAATTAGTTTTACAAATACATATTCTTGGATTTTATTGCTACTTCATTATGCTTTTTCTCTTTTGAATTGCAATACAGGATTCAGTATTATTGGAACTGAAAGTTAGTAGTATTTTTTAAATTATCTTTGTCAACTATTATAATTGGTTTTACGGGTTAAATATTTTTAAAATTTGAATCTAAAATCTCTCTTCTAAAAATTAAATACTTTTATCACTTGAGTTAAAAAAAATTTAAAAAAAAAAAAGAAGAGTTATGCGTTAAGTGTGCTATTTCATTATGTTAAAATACTACTAAAGAGTGGAAATTAAATCAGACATTTATCACATTATCAAAATATTAATTAGTATTATTCAATTCGATTATTTTTTTTAATAAATTTTAAATTTTATAGTGTAACAACTTATAGCCATGATACACCAATATTGATAGAGATTTATTTATTTATTTTTTACGATGAATGATAAAAAAAAATAGAAATTAAGAACTTTAGCAACGAAGTTAAGTACCAAAAAATGAGCACATGAAAATTGAATTGAATTGAGGTTAGATAAAAATGCATATTATAGATCTTCCAGTCATGTCTTGTTCTTCTTGTTTGATTGTTAGGAAAATGTGTTATAGTAACTTGTTGACTTCTTAGGCTACATTGTGGGTTTTACGTTAGGATTGTAAATTAGCCCAAACCTCAAAAACATGTTCATTAGAATCTCCAATGCTTATTAATATAAAAAATAAAAAAAATTATAAATTAATAAAATTATCACATATTGAAGAATAGTATAAATAAAATTTGTAAAATTTTATAGAATTTATTTATAAATTTAAGTAAAAACTTTATAAAATTATAATTCAATTCTAACTTTGTTAAATTTACAAAATTACTTATTAGCTTATTAAATTTTAATAAAATGGTTAAAATTTATAAATTTAATAACATTAAATTTATATATTTCTTGAGATATTCTTATTTATCATTTTTATTTTTTAAGATAAATTTATAATCTTATTTTAATATTTCGTCTTATTTTGTCGTACATCATTAGCACAAAAGAATTTTTTTTTTTTTTTATCATATAAATATTTTCTTGAATTCTAAATTTATATTAAATATAATGTCATAAAATATAAAAATTTATGTAAACTAAATTCTATAAAGTATCTATTCAATCCAAACATACAAAAAAATTTAGAATAAAATAAATTTATTTATAAAATTAAACTAAATGCAATGTAAATTATTAATTAAAATTCGATTCGAATAAAATTCAGCCTAAATTTAGCTTGAAACTTTTGGGTCGAACAATTCCATTTCTGTTACTAACATTTATCAACAATTCATGGGCCCTCCTGACCAAGACTTCTCACTGTACTTTAAGCCCTACTTCAAAAGTTTTTTACTCTTAATTCTAAACTATCACATGGTCACATTAAAGGCCTTGGGCCTTGTATAACATGTGCAAGTTCAATTTGAAAAGAAAAAAGTACAATATGATCCTAGTAGTTTTAATTTAATAAAATTAATCATCTAATTTTTTTTTGCGATACATTATGTTTCATATATCTTACACTTTAATATGATAATAAAAAATATCATAAAAAATTCATATAATAAATTAATTATATGATTTTTTTAATGTAACATTCAACTAATTATAATAAACTCATAATAAATAAAATTTAAATATATTTTTAATTATTGTGAACAAAAAAATAATTTAAAATATTTTTAGAAAACTTAAACAACTTAGCATTGATGATAAATCATATAAAAATAATTTCTCATTAAAATTTAATATCATATTATATATTTTCTTAGAAACTAATCACCATATCTGTCGATAAAATATTAAATATAAGAAGTATAAAACATTAGGTATTGAAATGTCATAAAAATACAACTAGTTTTATCGAAAGTAAAAATAACAAAAATCAAAGTCATAATAAAGTAAAAAACAAATTCTAGTGAGTTAGAAAGGTCGTTGTTCAAAATATACATGTGTATCTATATCAATAAAATTAAACTCATTACATTAATTTTTTAATTAATTATAACCGTGACACATAATATAGTAGTGATATACAAGAAGTAATCAATGATTGTGATTAAATAAAAATTAATCTAACAGTTTCTAATTATTTTTGTATAAATACATGTATATCTACGGTAGAAAAGGTAAGCAAAACATTATGTAAATCTAAAAATTATTCAATTCAAAATGAATGGTTGAAATGTTATTATCAAATAACTATATGGTTGAGATGTTATTATCAAATAATTATCTACAATTCTTATCGAAATTTTAAATTTCTTTTTCATTTGGTTAAAATCACTCAAACATCATCTATCATATTCACTTCAATATGAGAGGATCCGAGTCCCAACTTTCAATACAATAAACATAACTTTAGAATAGAAAATTTTTATTTAGATAGAAAGTGTGAGAGAGTACACTAGAATAAACATATTTTATCATATTTGAGTATACGTTCACATAAATTCAACTTGATTAATCTTCTTTTAGATTTATCTTAAAATGCATGCAAATTCTTGCAGGTTGAGAACTAATATTTCTTATTTTAAAATCCTTAAAATTTATTAGGACATTTCCAACCGGTCAAATTTGGAGTTGGTTACAAAAATTTTTTGGGCCAACCCAACTCCATAATGCACTCCAAAAGTTGATAATTATTTTTTTGAAATCAAAGGATATTGAAAAAGCTTCATTCCCTTTTGCAAAGGAGGACTAATTATTATATATATATTTATATATGTATGGTAGGAACTTTCAATTATGAATATGAATAAAAGTTAGAGTTGTTAAATCTTTGCATAACAAATCAAGAATAAGAAAAGGACCCTTTTTTTATATACTTTTTTATATACATTATTGGTTTCTATATACTTTTATATACATTATTGGTATATATACAAAAATATTTAAATATTTAATGATCCATCTCATTATTATTTGTAGTATACTATTTCAGTAGATTTTCCTCATTTATCATATTTATCCTTTAGTTTAGTTTTAATTTAGGTTTTTAATTTTGAAAATTCAAAATTTAATAAAATTAAAGATTTTTTATATCATCCACTCCCATACCAAAGTTGGTGTTGGACTGTTCATCCATTCCAAAATGGAGTGGACTTTTTTAAAAAAATAAATAAATTTATATTCTTTTAAAATATGTAGTTTAGTATAAATTATTATTTTTAAATAATTTTGAATTCTTTATTAAACTAAAAACTTTTTAAAACAGACAAATAAAATATGTAAGATAAAAAAATTAATTAGTAAAAATAATCAATCTATTTTTGTGAAATTATTAAATAATAAATATATTTTATTTAATTAATACATAAAAATATAAATATGAATATTAAATATTAAATGTATAAATAATACAATATTAATAAAAAAGAAATATAAAATAAGATATAAAAGAGAATATACAGATATATTTTCTTAAAGTTAAAATTGGAATAATAGATTGAAAAAAGTGGCGGCATCATGTCGCTAAGGAATGCCCTTTCAAAAAAAAATAGATTGAAAAAAAATTTTAATTACTACATTTTAGAGTGAAATTTGTTGCATTTTGAAAATATAGATTGGAGATTACCTTATTAACATATTTAGCTCTTGTAATAAAATTATAAAATTTAAAATTGAAATTTAGTCCTAAATTTAAAATTTTATTTTCATTGTAGTTTCTAAACTGTATTACATTGTTTGAATGGATGCAGAGAGGAGTTTATTGTTTCCAATAAAAGTTGATTTTAAGCTTGTTCAGCTGCAAGCCTTCTACAAGTCAAGCTGAGATGCTGGTAAGCAGTTCACTTCAGCATAGTTAATTTCATATGATCATATATGTTCACATGAGAAGGAAAACCATATATACATATAATATCATTTAAGAACCCTTGATTTACTAATCATGTGGGTAGTTTTCAAATTTTTAATAAGATTTTTTGCCTTACTATATTGAGCTAGATATTGCATATCCTTTAGATACATTTCAAGCCATGCTATTCTCACATGCATATCATATGTGCAAAAGCAAACTAACTCTTGATGGAACACTCACAAGCATGAGCACACCCACCTGCATGATAAAAAGATAATTTTCAAGAATTTAAATCGATCACTAAGATGTTTTAGTGAGATCAGAATCTAATTAAAAAGAATTGTACGTGTCAAACAACAATTCACAAAGTCAAAACTAGAAAACACTGACAATTATCAATTAGCTAGAAGTGGCAAAATATGGGATTTCAATCTGCATGAGAAGTCCAGTTTCCATGCAAAGTAACACATCAATATATTAATGAAAATTTGTGCAGGAGATAAATATTGCATGTTGGGAGTGTTAACAAGTAAACAGGTTTTGAGTCTGTTAGACTTTATAAATGGAGTTGAACCTGTATAATATAAAATCAATTAGTTTGCATTAATATTCAATTCACATCATTTATAAATCACTTTATTATTTTCCACTTTTACAATGTCAAATATATTCTTTAAGAGTGTAATATAATAATTGAATGAGTGATATGTATTTTAAATTTTTCACATTTAATAATAAGATATAATATATGCATATGCGTTTGTGCATACGCGTGTATTTATATATATAAACAAATTTAATCATTAATATAGTGGAAGTAGATAAAAATGTGCCTTGCATGTATATGAGCTGCATGTTGATGATTATAAATTTGCAATAACAATTTTTTATTGAGATCAAAATCTATTTAAAGAGAACTTTATGTGTCGAACAACAATATTTGAACCTTATTGAGATCTATACCTGAGATGTCTATTAAGATTAGAAACAAATTAAAAAGAACTTTATGTGTCAAACAACGATTTCAAAGTTGCATGCAATAAAATGCATAAAGGCTAAACTAGAAAACACTAAGTGTCATAAAATGGGATCTGAACATGCATGGGAAGTCCAGTTTCCATCCAAAGTAACATACCAATATGTCAATGAAAATTAGAGGATATTGCATGTGAATGAGCTATACACTGGTGATTATAAATTTGCTATAACAGGTTTTTATAGCCATGTCAGTTAAGTTAAACCGTTGATAGTGTCATTAGATTGACACAAAAGAAAAAGTGTTAGGCCAAGTTTTGTGGCGCATATATATATATATGCGCCTCGTTCAGCAAACTATCCATAGCTATATCTTGATAAATTAACCCATGAAATGAAATATCTATTTATCAAAAAAAAAAAACATGAAATTAGCTGTTCATCTCCAATTAATCTTTTTAGTATTATTGTTCTTGCACATATGATTTTACACAAATTAGCTCATCTTGTTGTTGTACTTTGTGTTTGCAGTTTCCATCTAAAACTTTTGTGAATCTAACGAAAAATGTCAATCTAGAGTAACACCTTATTGAATACAAACAGTACTAAGGATCAGTTGTGTAGAGGTTGTATATAGCAAAGTAATGAACATGATATTCTCTATTAAATAAACCAATAATTTTAGTATGTTTTACCACATCCCCAGATGTGAATGTTTGATTTTGAAATTAAATTTCACAAAATTAGAAGTCACACAGTTGGCATATATTCTAGAATTGACAAGGTCAAAGTTATAGTTACATTATCTTTCGATTCGGTTAATAATAAAATGTCATTATGTTTAAAAGCACAAAAACAAAAAGAACTAAATTATCAAAACTAAGTTCTGTAATCCAACTAAAAGCATAATATAAAGGTAAATACTTTAAATCATCGAATTTCACATCTTCATGACATCGAATGAATTTTGTAGATTTGTAACTCTAAACTTACATGCTTGATGAATATGACACATTTCTTAGAATAAATGCTGGGAAACCTTTCTAGTTTTTGATACATATATGTGAGAGATTAATGAACAAGTTCAATAAACTGCATCACTTCCATGCATACATTCACACCAAGTCTACCTTGTACATTGTTCTGAAAATAACAAGCTTACAACAGCAAATACAAACATTCCACCATAGGAATCAAAACAATTCTAAGATATTGCACACATAAAAATAAATATTAAGCAATTCCTCCAGCATTACTGAAATCAAATTCATTGCATGTAGTTGCCCAATTTGGATATATATTTATATTATATATCGACTGTTGATCATGATGGCGATTAACCCTTTTGGCTAGGTTCATTTGGGCTGAGATTGGAGGATATGAGAGTAGCTGATTCCCAGCCAGAAGCAAGGTCAAATGTTGAAGCATTAAAAGAAACCAGAGGATCAGAACTAGGCACGATCTCATTAATAGCCAATTGTTGTTGTTGCATCTGATGATGTTGTTGGCTGGTAAAAGCTTCTTCATTGATCAGTGAATTGAGAAATGAAGAGAAGATATCATCAGTAGCATAATCATTGCAGTAGTTGATATCTTCATCAGCTTCTTCATTGCTGAGCCCTTGAATGTTGTTTCCCAAGCCATCAAAACTCTTCAACAAGCTTGTAAATCCTTGGCTCTCGTAAGTGTTACTATTGTTGACAGTAGCACTTTGATACTGATCATCAACTGAAGTGTTTCCGTAGTATAAATTTTCTTTGTTGCTGATGATCATTTGAGAACTTCCACTTGTAGTTTCTTGATCCACTGCAGAAGAAGAAGCAGCAGAAGGATTACTGTTTTTATTCTTAGGGCTTGATGATTTGCTTATTGCTTTTGATGAAGAGGCTTTGTGTTGATCAACAGATTCAAGACTGAGTGGCTTGTGAGTCCTTGGATCGATTCCTTGGCTTATCAACTTCTTGCTAAGGTGAGTGTTCCAATAATTCTTGATTTCATTATCTGTACGCCCTGGAATTCTCCCAGCAATCAGTGACCACCTAAACCACAAACCCAACAAAAAAAAAAAAAAGCTTAATACATGTCAAGATCGATATGTTTCATGCATTATAAAACAAACCCAGATAAGTTCTTGAACGGAATTATCATATACAAGAGTCCAAGAACAAAAAAAAAAAAAAAAAAGCCAAACCCTAATTCAAGAACTGGAGAGCTGAAGGAATATATAATTCTTGAACCAAACCCTAAAAACCTAATAGAGTAACAAAGAATCTAAACGAAACCCAGATGGAAGAATGAGTGTTTGATGATGGAATCTATACATATATATATATATATATATATGCATTGTACCTGTTGCCGAGAAGGCGATGAAGGCGAAGAATGAGATCTTCTTCATCAGGAGCGATCTGACCACGTTTAACAGAAGGACGAAGATAATTCATCCAACGAAGACGACAGCTTTTGCCACAGCGAAGAAGACCAGCTCTTTTAGGTAAGGTACGCCATCTTCCTTCTCCTTCTTTCTTAATGTAATTTGCAAGAAGCTCATCTTCTTCTGGTGTCCATGGTCCTCTTTTTAACCCTACTTTACTGCAACATGGTGTCTTCGTTGCTGTCGTTGCTGCTGCTGCTGCTGCTTTTATTCCTTTTGAAGCTGATGTTGCTGATGGGTTTCTCATCTTCTTCTTCTTCTTGGTTCTTCTTCTTCTTGTACTGAAGAGATCTTTTTTTTTTTTTTTTTTTTTTGCTGAGCTTTCTTTTTTGTTAAGATTCCTATATATGTATAGGTTGTGATGAGGATAGATGGGATTGGTTTTCTCTTTTTTTTTTTTAATTCTTTTTGGAGTACTGGATAATTTATAAACACATGTAATTTTCTAATAATTTATGAAAACCAAAAGAAATAAAAAATATATATCTTTATATTTTATTAATATATATTGAACTTTTACTCAAATATATGTACTATTCTCTTGATTGTTAATAATTTATATGTTATATTTTAGAGAATTTTATTTTTATATATGATATTATATTCTAAAATTTTATAATCGGCTAAAAATTACATAAAAATGTATATTTTAAATCTATATATAATATTAAAATATGTTTTTTTTATTTGATTATTAGATGTTATATTTTAAATATAAATAAATTTTATTTGTAAAATTTTCATAAATATAAAATAATTAAAATATGTATAATTTTAATACATATATATTTTGGGTGTTGGGAACATAGCCTTATTTTATTTGATGTTTTGTGTGGCATTGTGATATTGGGCAAAAGATAGCAAATGTGTCATTGAAGGATTAGATGCCTGAGATGCCAAACGCTTTTGTCAGAGAGATTGAACAACAAGCGCCAAGATAAAGGCCAATACACAAATATTTGTAATGCCACGTGGCGATGAGGTTTCGTCAGCACTAGAGTCATCTTCTTTGTCTTTTCTATGCAATTAATCCATTATGTCCCAACTTCAACATAAATGAAAATAAATGAAATTTTTTTGAAGCTAAAGGACAAATTACCCAGACCTTGTAGCAAAAGTGTAAATAAATTGAA
The DNA here is from genome assembly GCA_947683625.1 of Mallotus nudiflorus. NCBI lineage: Eukaryota > Viridiplantae > Streptophyta > Magnoliopsida > Malpighiales > Euphorbiaceae > Mallotus > Mallotus nudiflorus. Next base: position 1,498,888 of record CANTUR010000133.1, on the reverse strand, counting down.
TTTTAACTTTCCAACAAATAGGTCCAAAACTTCTATTTTATGGTTAAATCAATCCAAATTTTTTAAAATCAGCCCTTGTAAACCATGCACTATGATAAAATATTTTAATAAGAAAAATTATTTTTAAAGTTTTATTTATTTATTTTTATATTATTTTTTCTCATTTCACCACATTTTTTCACCACCACTCTGTTACCATCCACTATAATCGTTGCCCCTCTATCACCATCAACCAGCATATGCCTCTTTATCACCACAACCACCATTATCACTACCTTTTATTTTTTTATCAACCCCACTCAACCAATTACAAAGCCATCAAACCCTATCACCACCACTTGCTCTTGATCACCATCCACCATCACCACCACCTTTATTTTTCTTTATCAAGCACACCCAACAAATTGCCCAAAAAAATCCTACTAATTCAAACTTAACAAAATCATTAACAAGAAATAGCATTGATCTTAGGATCAATTTGTTTAAACAAAAACGCTAGTAAAAGATTAATTGGGAATTTTGTGAACACTTTACAATGCACGCCAAGATAGATTAAGAGATCACCAACCTCACACCATCATTACCCATAAGATCTCCACCGCACCTAGTCTAATTTGTATAAAGTCCATTGCGAGACTCTCATGATAGAGAGAAGACAATGACGTTGTTTCACTCAACATTAGTGCTTAGTCCCATAAGTTCTCCACCACATTCACACTCAATGCTAGTACTAGATGTAGATGAGAAAGCTTTGAGAGCAATAAAATTAGCCAATAAATCATCTTCATCATAACTAAATTGAGGCGGCAGCTGCTACTATTTAAGAGGAGGAACAATTGAGGTATTTCGAGTTTTTATGGAGGAAAAGTTAGGGATATAAGAAGAAAATGATAAAGAAGACGATGCTTGAGATTTGAGAGCCTGGAATCAATGGTTGAGATCAGGAAGAAGGCAATAAGGAGAGAGGCAAGACATGTGTGAGTCAACGGAAAGCTTTAAAAGCACTTTATCTTGGGTAACCTAAAGCAATTGCTCCACTTCATCATCTCCATTTTTGTTCCTCTTGCTATTCATTTGTAATCATTCTAAATTAACTTTTTTTTAGCTCAATTTGTGATATGGTTTAGGGAGTTGATGGGGTAGTCTTAATGTTGTCGGCGGTAATGGTAGCCAAATCTCAACCTTTAAAATGGCCATTAGTATGTTATTTCCAAATTTGTTATGTTTGGAATCGATGGTTGCAGAGGAGAAACAGAGCCATTTTTTAAGCCTAAATATATAGGAGGTAAACATCCAGTAGAATTTATTGTAGAAAGAGTATTGCAAACCATCTCGAAGCAAATCACTTTGCTTAACATCACAAGCCTTTCACAAATGAGAAAAGATGGCCATCCTTCAGGGAGAGGTGAAGTTGTTAGTGGTTGGTGCTGACAATTATTATAAGAATAATGGGTAAGAAATAGGTTTAGTTTTTCTGAATTAAAAAACAATGCTTTAGTCCAATTGAAACAATAATTTTTTTATAGATTTATTAATAAAATATTTATTTCACATGCTTCTTTAAGAATTTGCACTACATGCATTTAATTCAACTTCAATTTGGAGTAAATTGGCTTTAAAATAAAATTTTTGTCCTAATTTGTCAAAAAAGTTAAAATTCAACTTATTTGCACATTGGCTACAAGTTTAGGGGGTAATTTGACCATTAGTTTATTTTTTTGTGAAGGGTTTCTCTAAATAATTGGAATCATATATATTTTAATTCGGTGAGAAATAGTTAAATAATTACTCTTAAAGATATTATGAAATATACAGTTTGAATGCTATCATTATCAATTTAAAAAGAAAGTTGTATCCTGTTGTACAATAAATCATATAACCTTTGTATTTATCCAAAAATAAGATATATTTTAGATTTTAAATTTATATTTAAATTCAAATTTTTATATAATAATTTAAGGTGAAACTAATTATTATACCGAGTACATATGACTATATTATAAAAAGGTATTTAGTCATAAAAAAAAATTATCTTCTTTGTAAAAGTAGTTTTATTTTATTGGAAGATGAAAATATTAATGTAATATTTTGAATTTAATTGAAAACTTACAAATTATTTATATAAAAAAGTGATCATTTATATTAATATTGTATGTATAAATATTCGAATTTAAAATTTTATTTATTTTTATACTAAATATAATTTAAAAATATCTACGAAACCATAATTATCATATATGGTTATATTTAAATTAATTTTTTAAATTAATTTTTGTAATATATTGATAGCCACATAATAATTAAATATAAATAAGCACATTCTGGTAGGACAACATAATAATATAATATATAAAATATTTTGTGGTTGAAAGAAAATTATCAATTAAAGAATGTCAAACATGTTTTATTATTATTATTTTATTAATAAAAATATTATATAATCTACAAATTAATGGGTAGCACAATTTCATTTTCTTGCATTTAGTGTTATGCCTATGTGTAACAAGAGTGAGGAAACATTTTTTTCTTTTTTAGAAAAAAAAAAACATAATAAAGAAGAACTTGTTTATAAAAAAAAAAAAAAAATCCTTGCTTGGACTTTTGTTGTATAATTTAAATAACACTGCCCTCAACTACGGGTGGTATTGTTATTAAAGGACAACAGTGAAATGGGACCCGCATGCCAAGCCACTCACGTTCAGACACTGGTGTGCAGTATGTTGGGGCACAAAGGACCAATTCGCCCCCTAAACTTGTGTCCAAAGGTGAAGTGGTTCTAATTTGAACCTTTTCTTTAACAATTTAGCACAAAATTGCGTAGCTCGATTATTGTCAAGTTAATTTTAAAAAATTTTCTTATTCACTTTGAGTAGTTCATGAATTAATTTGACGATTACATTTCTATACGTGTTATACATGCTTGTAAATTAATTTTTTATATTAAAAAAATTTTAAAGTAGATTTTTAGATAGATTTTATAATTTGTGGTATTTGACTTTTTTTTTTTTGAACAATAACTAGTAGATATTCATTAATATAACCAAGTTTTACAACATTTTATAAACTGTGAAAGTCCATAATTGATAGTTACATGAGAAAGCCCAATAAAAAGGAAAAGTCCACTATTTGTGATCTTCAACTTTTAGGAATTAGAAACCCTAATATGTTAAAGATTACAGGGACAATACTACAAGGAGGTGACAGCCATAGTAGCAACAAGATGGAGTAACCGATCAACCCATACGTGTGTGTACTCTTGTTTCCATGGACTTATCACCAAGGTAAAGTCTAAATGAAAGAAAATCATCTTCAAACTGAAGGTCTCATATAGAAAGTGAGGACACTAAGTTGTGAACTCTAATGGAGATAACATCATTGGCAATTGAAGTAGCACAAAGATGGAGCTAGATTTGCCTATGTTCACATGAACTAAAGAGCTCATATCCTAGGCCAACAAGGATGTAGCAAATTTGTATTCCTAACTGCATAAAAAACTCAACCAACCATAAAGAAAACCCAACATAACTATAGATAACCTATCACTGATATTATTAGATATAGATAATATAAACAAAGAAAAGAAAGGGAAGTTAGGAAAGGGGTGATTGCTGGTTAAAAAACCAGCTACACCCCTTGAAACTATAAGACTTACATCGAAATACTATTCACAGAGAATGAGAGGTTTTTGTAAGCAAAGGCTAATTGTTATTTGTGTTTTCCTACTATTTGACTTTATAAAATAAGTTAAAGGGAGCAAATTTAACATTGGTCCAAGTTATTATATATAAATAAAACCAATAATTGCATTTATTTGTGCTTTTGCAAAGTCCGACATTAAAAAATATTTTAATAAAAAATTTTGCATTTTAAAGATAATGAGAATAAATTAGTTTAACATAAATTTAAAGAACTAAATTATGACACCCCTTTCCACCACCACCTTCATTATAACTCTTAAATCATCTAATTCAGGTACATATATATACACACAACTAACTTAGCATACCATTTTGATATATACAAACAATGCATATTCTTTAGAGAATCTGTCATCTAATCTTTGGGAGTATGTACCTTCAACAAGCCTTGACACTTAGGTTCTCCTGAATAGTCAACAATAACCATGCATTATTTTGTATAGTTACTATCATACCTCTAATTTTGATAGACCTTGAAAATAATCCGATGATGAAACTAACCATTCAAAATAATGAGAGTCTACTTGTTTGTACTACTTTTGAAGTGTGTGAGAGTCTGAAAACCTAAAAAGCACCTAAACCATACTTACTAGGTGATAAGTCACTCACTAAATAATTAGACATATTTCAATTTTACAAAATGAGTTCTCAGAATGATAAATTGCATGTTTCAAGTAATCATTGCTCAAATCAAATAGCTTATTAAACCGGTATTTATTTCAAAAGACCGAGACTTGATTAAATGAAAACAAAAGTCGATTATTAAAATGGTAGTCCGAAATACTTTTATGAGATTCAAAAAAATTCTAAAAAAAAGGACCTAAAAAACTTTGAAGAAGCAAAAATGCATGTGTAACACGCGCTTTACGCGTGGGCACACATCCCATGTGTAGACACAAGCATTCTCATGTCCTTACACCTGTTTCCTTTAACACACACACACACACATTCCTACCGTGTAGACACACATAATTTTCAGTGTAGACATGCTCAATTCTCTCATACACACTTAAAATTTCACTGTCTATAAATATCATACCCTTTTCCAATAAAATGGGGCTTTTTTAGACATCGTACAATTACTCTATTAAATTAAAGACTCATGACTCCCGAATTTTTAAGACTACTCACCTATTTATCTCATTTTTCTTATAATTTTATATCCAATTGGAAACCAAACCTAACCCCATTTCTATCAAATCACACTTCTAAGGTATACGAATTTACATTATTCATGTCATTTTCACAATTTCGACGAGGAAAATTTGAAAATCACAGTTGAAGCAAAAGCTTTTAGTCTTTAAACAAACTCAATCAACAATTTGAGGACCAAAATAATCATTTCTTCACATGTAATTTTTTGTTAATTTTGCATTTTCTCTTATACTCCAATTCTCTCTTTTACTTTTTATGCTACCAATAAATTGAGAAATTATTGTGATTGTGTGGTGAGACTAGCAATATTGCTGATTGTGTGGTGAGACTTGTAACACCCACTTAATGTATTTGCATAACATGCATCTTATATAGACATAAGGAATGCATGAGATATATGTGGTATTATTTTTAATGTTTAAATTATACACACACACACACACACACACACACTTGATTGTTTTAACTAAAAAAAATAATGAATGTAAGGATTAGACTTAGGTATTTGGCAACCATTTATTTTAAGGAAAAAAAGAAAAAGCATCCGATAGAAAAGGGAATGAAGGAAGAATAGGGTTGTGTTTCTTCATTTCATTATCCTTCTTTTTTAAAAAAAAAAGTTGAGAGCTGAATTTCCAAGAGAAAATTTGGAGGTTTAGAATTCTTTTCAGATCATAATATTCATCTTAAAAGGCCTTAGAGGTTTATTTGATAAGTAATTTTAATATTTTTATTGAATTGAGTCAGTTTTTAGAAGATGCAAAATTCGAATTTTATGACCTAGTTTTTCAGTCTTATTATTTTGATCATATCTCGAGCTAGAAAACATCAAATTGAGTGTTCTTTGATGATATGGAAACTTTGATGAGTTATTTAAAACTATCCCTCTTTATCTCAATATGATTCAGACTCTATGTTAGTGTAATAAGAGGAAACATTTTATTGCTCAATTTCCATACTAGTCTAAGTATGATAGATTATTTCTTAGGGTTCTTCCTCTATACACCTCTAATTGAAGTAAAATCAATTTTAAATTACTCTAGATATATAGGGTTAGTGATCTAAAAAGTTTCATCTTTAGATTCATTGTATAGAATTATTAGTAAATTTTTAAATTCATTCTATTAAATTTGTTATAGTTGGCAGTCTCATATGTTTAGGTAGTTTAATGATGTTATCATGCTAGATGAGGTTTCATTATTTTTGGGTGTTTTAAAAAGGTGAATTATGATCTATTTCAGTTATATCAAGTGGAAATAAGGTTGTCACACAAGCAAATGCACATAAAAAGAAGAAAATAATAAAGGTAGGTGAATAACTTAATATTTTATGTAAATATAACATATAAAATAAGTAATCATAAATTTATTTGTAAAGTTTATTGGTTAAGGGGAATATGTATATTCTAATTGATAGATTCTTATTTGTAATTATTGTGATTTTTAATTATTGGGTTGATGGTTGATCATTCTTAAGATGAGATTGTACATGTGAATGAGATTTGTTGAATTCGGGTGTCCTATTTAAGTGAGAATAAACCACTTTTTGAAGCCATATCTAGAGTTTTATAACTCCAAATGGGGCTCTATTTGATCCTATAAAAACTTGGAGCTATTATTTATAAAATTGATGGAAATAGAGGAAGCATGATTTTGCTATTTTAATGGCCAATTTGGACTATACTTTTTGTTGCTTAATTTAGTTAATAAATTTAACCATCATGGATTGTTTTTTATGATTCTCCTTCGCTACATATCTAGTTGATGTGAAATCAGTTGCAAATTAATTGAAACTTATAATTTTACTAATTTCAAGATTATGGTTTTGAAATTCATAATGTGGAATTTTTGGAATATAATTGAATTTACCCTATCGAATCTATCATGCTAAAATATGGTATATTTTTTGTATATAATTGAATTTGCACTATCAAATTTGTCATGTCGAAATATGGTATATTTTTAGCATATTATTGATTTTTTTTTATGTATAATGGGATCTAAATGGTTTAATGGAATGGTCTGTGATGTATATGTAAATATAAGATACATGGTTGGATGAGTATGAGGATGCAATGCTACTTGTGACTGAGACAATGTTATGTGCATTTATGGAGTTCCTTTATTATGCCATAAAAAGGCTAAAGAAAAATGTTGTATAAGACTATGGTAAGCTATATGCATATGGGGATTCATAAATAAATTAAAGAAGTTTTGGTTACACGTATAATCCACAAGTTCATTGTTATTCAAAAGGAAACAATATGCTATGTACATACTATAAATTCATAGTTAAATATTGAATGTATAGATAATTGATTATACTATATATTTGAATGTGTTATTTTTCATAAGATATTATATTATTCATTTACTGAGTTGCAGACTCACTCTTTTGTATTATTTTTCAAAATTAGAAAAGCTATAGTCGGTCTTGAAGAAATAATTGCATCTAGTACACTAGTATTGTGCCAGGTGGCTCAGCAGAAGGTCATCCTCAATTTTTTTAGAATGTAGCATGTTTTATGAATTTTCATATTTTGTATCAAGGCTGGTGTATTGTATATAAATAATCTAAAAAAAGATGTAAACTACTTGATTCTATAAGCCTTTGTGGTATATGATATGTGTATTTAAAAAAAACTTGTTACATATATTGACTCATGAACTAAAATTTGACATTTATTGATATATTATTTATGAGTCATATGTATACAATGTATGTCTAACATCCTTAACAGGTGTCACATTTAGTGGTATCAGAGCATGGTTAGAATTCCTTAGGATAGAAAAATAAATGCATATACATGTTAGGAATACATATAAATATTAATAATTAAAGCTAAGAGTTTGTACTTTGAATAGGATGAGTAGGGAGGGTTCGATCAAAAATCCTGCTGACTCAAATGAATCTAAGTCTATATATGGAGTCGAGCATACAAATGCACCGCCATAACCAGCTTAGGAATTACCACAGTAATGCAGTAATTTCTTGAGACTTTACAACAAATAATGCAACCAGTGCTATAGATAGTTAATCGGGTATCAAACCAGCCAGTTCAACAGCCAATGATGCAACCAATGGTAGAAGCTAAAGAAATAGAGGCTAAAGACAAAATTCATGATAGACTGAGAAAATAAGGGGATATAGAATTTGAGGGGACCACTGATCCTAAGGTAGCAGAGGAATGGTTACGAGAAACAAACAGGGTGTTGGATAGGTTGAACTACACACCAAAATAAAAGTTTAAATATATTGTATCATTATTAAGAAAATCAATTTTAGATTAGTAGGATTTGATTCTAGGAAGTAGAAATAGACTTATGACCCTAACTTGAGATGACTTCCTTAGGGAATTTACAAATAAATATACACCACCAATGCATAGAGATCAAAAGAAAATGGAGTTTATGAGCTTGGAATAGGGAAACATGACAATATTAGAATATGAGATGCAATTCTCTCAATTATCAAAGTATGCATTAGAAGAAGTGGCAACAAAGGATGCAAAATAAAGATGGTTTAAGAAGGGATTGAGAATGGACATTCAAGAAAAGATTTCCTTGAAACCACCAAGTTACAGTGCTTTGTTAGAGGCTAAATTAAGGGTAAAAGAGTGTTTGACTGAAAAAGATGTAATGTCAACAAAGAAAAGAAAGGTGATAAGTGAGTATAGTGGTTCAGAAAGAAAAGGAAGAGATTTTTCTTTTAGAGGTTCTGGATCTCAAGGAAGTAAATATTTTAGGAAAGGACTTAGCTATCAAAGTATGAGTAGGTTTGCCATAATAACATCAAGTAGAGGGGGATGAGGTGGTTACAATTAGAGTAAAGTAGAGAGTAAAAGAGGTGAGGAAGGTGGTTCAGTTAGTAAGGGATACAATACATCATATGTTAAATGTGGTAGGTTTCACAGTGGAGAGTGTTGGTGACCAAGGCATATACTTTATTATTACTGTGGTAAGCCAAGGCATATAACCATAGATTATTAGAGTAAAAACCAAGCTAATGAGAGTTAGATTACAGGGCAGAGTAGCATATGTGAAATTTTCACTCAGGGAGGAGTGAGTAGAGGAAGAGGTAGAGGAATATGACAAGGAGGAGGTTATAACATAGTGAAAGAGTCCTAAAGGGGGGGTGAATAGGACTATTAAATAAAAATAGGAAATTAAAGGAATTCTTTGCAAGAATTGAGTAAGATTTGAGAAGAAAGAATGAAGAACACAAATATTTAAGGAGTTTGAATTCAACAATAATCCTATGTCTCCACCTAACTTATCCCCAAGTTAGGATTTATTAATCACCCACAATCTTATTCACAAGATTGAGAATACACAAGAGTTTTATGGCTCACTCTTATAACCTTACAACTTGAGTTTTCAAGGCTCACTCAAAAACCAAATTACAAGTGTTTTCAAGGCTCACACTAAAACCAAATTCCCAAGTGTTTTAATGGCTAAACACTTAAACCAATTCCTTTAGAATAAAATCTCACTTCCCATTTTCTAAACCTAAAAAATAGAAGAATAAGAATATCTATTCTAATCACTCACCAACTCTCACAAGAGTTATACACAAAGAATTTGTTTAAAAGAAAGTTTAAGAGCTCAATTTAATGTTTAAGAAAATGATGAATGATAAACAAGTTTTCTTAACCTTTCAATTGAATTATAAGTTGTGTTTATATATAAAAAACACTTAAAAATGTAGTTTTTGGATGTATCAATCATGTCTCCAATGTTTAGAATTGATTTTGAATCAATTCTTGGACTTTTGGCAGCTCAAAGGATGCTCACAGGCGGCTCACGAGTGAACAATGCTTGTGAGGGGTGAAAATATATCCATTGCATTCAAAAATTCCCATTGGAATGATGTTAGGGGTTTGCTCACGAGCAGGTCATGATCAAACAGCTCGTGAGGGGTGCTGCCATTTTTTGGCAAAAACGTGCTCCCAAGGCTCCATTGAAGGACAGCTCGTGACCACTTCGAAAGATGCTCATGAACGAGACTGAAGATGATCGATTCAGCCAAAACATTCTTCATAAAAGTTGTAGATAATTGTCTTATATTTCCATAAAACTTTTAATCACCACAATTGAACATATGTAGCTCAAGATATTGCTGAAATACCAAGAGCTTTGCAAACTAAAATGCAAGCTGCACATGCTGACTTTGACTGAAGATTTGCATACCCAAATGAACTTGGATTTTGACAAGTAAGCTCAATATGGAAAGTTTAAGATGTATAATTCAAAAGTGAAGAAGCTCATTTTCTCATTTAAGAGCTCTAAATATGTCAAAAGTCTTCTTCAATCTCAGAGGTTCAATCAGCCCGAAAAGTTACTATTTATCCAAAAGTGTATATGTTTGGTATATAATTCCCTGCACACTTAATTGAAATTATTAGTATAAAAATTATTTGTTAAAGCCCAAAATTAGGAGTTTGATCATGCAAATGGTCAACAATCTCCCCCTTTTTGGCTTTGACAACCAATTTTGAAAAGATGATAAATAATGTGTGTGTGTGTAAAAAATAAATAACATGTATAAGTACATTAAATAAAATAGCTCCCCCTTTCAAATTAAATAGATGCAAAATGAGAAAATATTTTGCTCCCCCTTAACATGTGCATAAATTCAATATTTATCATGTATCAGAGCATATAAATAAATGAATTATCATAGCATGTATAAGGGTTAAATAAATATATTCCTTTAACAAAAATATATTTCTTTGTTTCTCCTTCTTATTGGACATGATAAGAAATATAAATAAATTTTATTATCCTTCTTGTCAAAAATAAAGACAACATAAAAAGTTATCAAAAAAAACATGGCCTAACATAACAAATGATGATAACATGAAAAAAAATGTTAGACAATATGAAGGAAATAATTTCAAACATATATGCATATAGTGTTACTATACTGCATCACAAAATAGTAAATATGCTATATTCAAACATCACATGATCATGTAGAGTTTAATTATTCAATCAATCATACATAATCATGTGGTACTTAGCATATCTTAAACACAATTATTTATCCTCTAATGTCACGACCCAAAACAGGGGTCATGACCGGCGCTAGGGAATGGGAATTCTTTCGAATCCGGAACCTGTAGCAAGCCTTAAAATAAAATAAAACATGCAATACTCATAATATTATAAATAAAATATTTTACAATGGAAATAAAATCACAAATAAGATAAGTAAATATACATCAATGGATTTAAATCCTCATCTCATATATATAAATATTCATTTAATACAAATCCAGTTCAAATATTTGAAATACATAACTCACACAACTATAATACATAAACTCCATAATTGTTTATAACTACTGCAGTGTCTAGATTATAAAATAAACTCAGATAAACAGTTTACATGGTGAAGCTGGGGTGGAAGAAATCCGGCGTATGGGTCTACTACTAAGGTCTGAAGATGATGACTCTCCTGAAAAATATAGTCAACGGAGGGGAGTCAAACCTCACTGAGTGAATTGTTATAATATATATACATGCATACTAAATGACAATGCACACAGTCAATAGTATATATAATAAATATATATACAAGCAAATACACACAAATGCAACAAAATCATTTTATATATTTATTTTCTGAAAATCACTGTTTATGAAGGATCAAATAGAACCCTAAAAAAATCGAAACCTCAAACAGTGTTAGACAACACTCTAGCCATACAGGCTCACTTATTCCAAATATATTCACTTGTTCCATTTAGACATTAGACTGGCCTCGAGACACTAAGTCAACCAAGCTCCAACAGTCTAACTGTCAGTGTGATTGGCCCCGAGACACTTGGTCAATCGAGCTCCAGCAATCACACTCCCAAATCATATCTCACATCAAATCAAATCAATCCGATCAATATCCACAAATAGGTTAGTATATAGCCTAAATGCTATCAGTGTACCGGTACGTACTCGGTCCTAGTGCTGCCCACTAGGTAGCACGTTCTATTGATATCCTTCATTAATATATAAAACATACATTCATAAATAAATGATGCATGAATTTCAATAAAATAGCAACATAAACTATATATATACTAGAAATATATCAAAAGTAAACCAAGTATATTTTGAGTATATATACATCAAATAAATCCAATATAATTGCAAAATAAACTAGAAATGTATTTAAAAACATTTTAAGTATAAATGGTTAATAAAACATGCATATGATTTAAAATATACCAAAAATAAACCAAAAATAAACCTAAGTACTAATTAAATCATTTATGCATATTTATCAAAATAAACCATACATTTCTAAAACATGCACCCTAAAACATATATATATAAAATAACAATTCACTGTTTATTGCGCTCCACGAGATGGGTCTGACGGGCCTGGTCCACTAAGTCTCGGTCTCGATGCAACTAAACAAATAAACGATAACACGACATTAGAATAAATCTAACAGAAATTCTTAGAAACTCGATCTAAAATACTAGACTTAAAGTTAGAATCAGAATTCGATCGGACATCACGTTTTACGAGAATTCTACCAAAAATTCGGCAGAACCTCCCCTGTAAAATGGATATCTCTCTACTCAAAGAGCAGAGTCAGTCCTGCAAAGAAATACACTTCAAGAATAAACACAAAATTCATAACCAAAATCCATCGGTCGGACTCCAAATTACAATTTACCGACCGAGGTCCACAATTCACAGAACAATTATAAAATACCAAAAATGCCCTTTTATAATAAAAATACATTTTATAAATCCAAATTACATATTTAACCCTAAAACATGTTAAAAACCGATAAAAACTCATTTATTTAGAAAAATCGTATATTATATATATAATTTGAAAATAATTTACGAAAAATAGTTTTAATTAGTTAAAAATACTAAAAAATTTGTAGAAATCATTTTTATACTTTAAATAACTATTAAAGCCAATTTAATTGCATTTTTAACCAATTTAGTGTCAAATTATCAAAATACCCCTATATATATAAATTCACTAAAATTAATAAAAAATTCATCAAAAATAATATAATTACTCAAAATTAATTTTCTCAACATATAATTCAATAATATCAATAAATATACTCAATTAACCAATTAATTTCAATTAAACACATAATTAACCTAATTTTCCAAAATTACATAAACTTAATAAATTCCAAAATAAATACGTAAAATTCACAAAAAATTACAAATAAATTTATAAAATGCATTTCAACACCTATAATCACCATAAAATACAATTTCATAATTTAATTAATTAATTTTCAAAAATTAGAAAATATTAATAAAAAAATAAAAAATTCACAAAAATCAAAATAAATTCCAAAAACTCCACAAAAATTACCACAAGTAGATTGAGCTACAAGGATCAAAGTTTGTGAAGGGAGTTTGCATGAATCAATCAAATTGAAGCTAAAAAAATTCAAGAACTCTAATAGGCCGAAATTGAAAAATCAAAACCTAGGGAAATCTAGACCATTTTAAGTGAAACAAAGCTTGGAATCACACTCATCAGAGCTCAAGGAGAAGATAGAGATTGAAGGTGTCAAAAACGGTGGCCGGAATCGATGTGATTGACGATGAGAAGAAGTTATGATTTTTCGGCAATTCCAACCTTCAAACGGTGTCGGAGAAAGAAGAGAAGGCGGCGGGGCTGGCTGAGGACGAAGGTGGCACGTCGAGCGGCACACCAACGGTGAAGAAATGACGTGACAGGCGATGGAACGGTGAAGGGAACAATCGAAGAAGAAGAAGGAGGGGGAGTGGCACGGGTTGTAATTTTTCTAATATATATATATATATATATATATATATAACTTATTTTAAAATATAATAATATTATACTCCAAATAATTGCTCACCACATGTTTAAAATAAACAATATATATATATACATATACACATTTTAATTAATTAATTAAAATTAAATCTATATAATATATATATATAATTAAAAATAATTAATAACCCTAATTTAATTTAAATAAATACACATTTACACATTTTATTTAGCACTTTAAAATTATATTTGAGTTCATGCAAATTCATAAAATTAGTCAAAATAATTAATATTAAATTATTTACGTCTTAATTTCGCCGAAAATAACATTCCCGAGAAAATTTTAAGTAAAGAATTCAAAATAATTAAGAATAATTAAAATAACTTAATAATTATCAAACTCATGAAAATAATCATAAATATATACAAAATTTATTAACACTGCATATCATAATACAGTTTAAAATTATTTAAAAACTCGAGATATTACATCTAAGCACATAGCTCTTTTTCCCCCTTTGTCAAAGACAAAAAGAAAAGAGAGAGATATAAGGGGAAATGGACCTAAGGGAGCCAAAAATACTAGAGGGAATAAAAGATCAAGAACCAAAATAATGCAAACAAAGATATTCAAAATCTTTATAAAATTCATGTCATTTTAAAAGATAAAAACCATTCCTAAGAAGAATTTATACATGAATATGAAATTTGCATGAATAAGCATAATAAATAGTCATGCCAAAAAAAATTCATGTCATATAAAAACAAAGTAAGCAAACAAGGCTATCCATCACAAGGACAAAACTAGCCACACTTACATTGTTACTATGCATGCAAAAAAAATTTCTGTGAAATAAATTCAAATAATTTTTCCCCCTATTTCAATGGATTTAAAAAATTGATATTAAGGACACACTATCACATAGTTATGTCACTTACATAAACACATCTTTGGATAAAAAAATTCCCTTAAAAGAAATTAACTAAGTATGCATGCAAACTCAATTATTGTTCCTCCTTTGTCAAAATGCAAAGATAGACCAAATCTTAAAAATATCCATGCATAAACAAAGATAAAAAAAATTCCTAAGAAAACACAATAAATAAAAAAAATTAAATAAACTCAAATATTTTCTCCCCCCGTGTCAAAATGCAAATAAAATTGCATTAAAAGGAGAGAGCTACAATGATATTAAAATACCAATTGTAGACAAGATATAAAACTAACAGCTCATGTCTTATATTCAGAAAATATCTAGAAAATAAACCGAATAAAAACTATCATAAAATGAATTAAAAAATAGACTAACAGCTCATAGTTTATATTCAGAAAATAAACGGAATACAAAATGGCATAAAATGAAAAAAAAATAGACTAATAGCTCAAAACTTATATATGAAAAGTATACTGAAAATAAACCAAACAAAAACTGGCATAAAATGAATTAAAAAATATTAAAAAAATTATTGAGGAGGAGTAATATTTTTTGCTAAAGTAAAATAATTAATTAATTGAATTTAGCCCAATAATTAATTATTAATTTGCAAAATAGGAGGGTTAAAAAAATGAACAAATTCATCAATTTAACAAGTAATCAAGACAAGCTTGAGCCATCAATCTACCAAGTTCATATTTGATAAAATTTAATCTTTCCTCACAAAGAGACTTGGTAAAGATGTCTGCTAATTGATGATTAGTATCAATAAAATTAAGAAAAATATCACCATTTTGCACATGATCACGCAAGAAATGATGTCTAATATTAATATGCTTAATGTTGAATGGGATTTTTACTAAGGTTTATAGCAATTGTATTAGCACACTTAATTGGAATGTGATTAATATCAATGCCATAGTCCAAAAGTTATTGTTTTTGCTATAGAACTTGGGTGCAACAACAACTAGCCGCCACATATTTTGCTTCAGCGGTGGACAAAGCAACAGAAAATTATTTCTTACTAAACCAAGAAACTAAGCAATTTCTTAAAATTTGACAAGTTTCGGAAGTGATTTTTCTATCTAGTAGACTACCAACATCAGAATAACTAATCAAGTCAAAGGAAGAACTCTTAGGATACTAAAGTCCTAAATGCATTATACAATAAAGATATTTAAAAATTCTTTTGATAGCATTCAAATGAGACTTTCTAGGACTTGATTGAAATTTAGCACATAAGCAAGTAGTAAACATAATATTGGGTCTACTAGCGGTTAAATAAAGAAGGGATCTGATCATACCTCTAAATTACTTTTCATTAACCGGTTTGCCATTCTCATCCTTGTTGAGTTTGGCTGTGGTGCTCATTAGAGTTTTGCTTGATTTAGCTCCATCCATTCCAAACTTCTTGAGAATGTCCCTTGCATATTTGGTTTGATTGATGAAAATCCATCTTTACATTGCTTGATTTGTAGTCCAAGAAAGAACTTGAGTTCTCCCATCATACTCATCTCAAATTATCCTTGCATTAGCTTAGAAAATTCTTCACACAAGCAATGGTTAGTAGCACCAAAAATAATATCATCAACATAAATTTGAACAATTAATAAATCATGCTTGGATTTCTTTATGAAAAAAGTTGTGTCAACCTTTCCTTTAGAGAAACCTTTCTCTAGTAAAAAGTTAACTCAATCTTTCATACCAAGCTCTTGGAGCTTATTTCAATCCATACAATGCCTTTGATAATTTAAAAACCTGACTTGGAGAGTCAAAATTTTCAAAACCCAGAGGTTGTTCAACATATACCTCCTCTTCAATAAAACCATTTAAAAATGCACTTTTAACATCCATTTGATAAATTTTAAAATCCATGTATAATGCAAATGCAAGTAACATCCTAATAGCTTCTAACCTTGCAACGGGGGCAAAGGTTTTATCATAATTAATTCCTTCCTCTTGATTATAACCTTTAGCTACTAGTCTAGCTTTGTTCCTAGTTATGACACCTTATTCATTCATCTTATTTCTAAACACCCATTTGGTGCCAATAATAGGATGATGTTTAGGTCTAGGAACCAAGGTCCAAACCTTACTTCTCTCAAATTGATTTAACTCTTTTTGCATAGCAAGGACCCAAAATTCATCACTCAAAGCATCATCAACATTTTTGGGTTCAATTTGAGAAATGAAAGCTAAATTAATAATAGACTTAAGTTTAGATCTAGTAGTTACCCCTTTTGTAGTTTTGCCTATAATAAGGTCTTGAGGGTGAGCTTTCTTGAATTGTCAATCCTTTGGAAGTTCATCCTTTAAGGTAGGTTAAGGTATCTCCTCATTTTCCTTCTTATTTGGATCTTCAAGTTCCAAAGGCTTACTAGCATTTTTTTCTTGTATTTCCATAATCTCATTGTTACCTACAAGATCATCAACACTACAAACATCCTTTCTAGGATCAAGTGAGTTTGATTTATCAAATACCACATACATTGACTCTTCAACTACTAGAGTTCTCATATTAAAGACCCTATATGCTTTGCTAAAGATGGAATAGCCTAGGAAAATTCCTTCATCGTCTTTGGAATCAAATTTCCCAAGATTATCCTTAGTGATCAATATAATGCACTTGCTTCCAAATACTCTTAGATATGAGATTTTGGGTTTTCTATTGTTCCATAGCTCATAAGATGTTTTATTTAAAATTGGTCTTTTAAAAACTCGGTTTGAAATATAACAAGATGTGTTAATGGCTTCCACCCAAAAGTATAAAGGCAAATTATACTTATGAAGCATTGTTCTAGCCATTTCCACAAGAGTTCTATTTTCCCTTCAACTACCCTATTTTATTGAGGAGTTCTATGAGATGAAAATGTATGAGAAATACCATTTTCATTATAATAGTTTTTGAAAAATTCATTTTCAAATTCGATTCCATGATCACTTCTAATGGATAAAATACAAAATCCTTTTTCTTTTTGAACTCTTTTTGAAAATTTTTCAAAAGCTTTAAATGCATCATTCTTATG
This sequence comes from Mallotus nudiflorus, assembly GCA_947683625.1. NCBI lineage: Eukaryota > Viridiplantae > Streptophyta > Magnoliopsida > Malpighiales > Euphorbiaceae > Mallotus > Mallotus nudiflorus. The sequence goes on along the minus strand of CANTUR010000133.1, from coordinate 1,481,283 downwards.
AGCAAGAAAACACACCTAAGTGTATCTGGAGTAATCATCAACCAATACATAAGCATAGTGCATTCCACCAAGACTAGCAACTCTAGTTGGTCCAAACAAATCTATATGTATAAGTTCAAGTGGTTTAGAAGTGGACACTACATTTTTTAGTTTAAATGAAGACTTAGATTGCTTTCTATTTTAACAAGCATCACAAGGTTTATCCTTAGTGAATTCAAGATTAGGTAAACCAATCACAAGTTCATGTTTACAAAGATCATTCAAAAGCTCAAAATGTGCATGTCCTAACCTTCTATGCCATGTCCATGTGTCATGGGAAATTGACATTAAGCATTTCATGTCTTTGTTATCAATTTTATTCAAACCAATAACATAAACGTTATCTACTCTTTCACCACTAAAAATTACTTTATCTTCATCAAGACTACTAACAAAGCAATTTCTAGGATAGAAAGTCACCTTATTTCCTATATCACATAATTGACTTATACTTAGCAAATTATGTTTCAGACCATCAACAAACAACACATGATGTATAGATAAGGATTGAGGATTACCTATTTCTCCAAAGCCAATAATTTTTCCTTTTGCATTATTACTGAAGGTAACATGTCCTCCATCCTTAGCATCAAGTTTGTTGAATTGCTCTTTGTCTCCCGTCATATGCCTTAAACATCCACTATCGAGATACCACTTGCTTTTTGTTCTTACGGATTTCAAGCACACCTATATAAAACATTTTAAATGTTATTTTGAAACCCAAACCTTTCTTGGTCTAGGTTGGTTAGTTTCAAGATAATCCAAAGGAAGCAAATTCATATGTAGTTTTTTATAGAAGCACATATTATTGGTATGTCCTTTGATCATGCAATATGAACATACAACATTTTTAAATTTATTTCTCCTAGAATGAAATGCTTTCTTAGTGTGTGCAGCATGCCTTTGGTGTTGTGTATATCTCTTATTGTTTTGTGACATTGAGTGAGACATACATTGGCAATGGTGATGAATATTTTGATAAGTTTGTGCAATACGTTTATGTGCATTATGTTGTGCAGCATGCCTATTATAATTATGTCTATTGTACATATAAGCATGCTTAGGTTGAGGTGCTCTAGTTTGAGCCTTACATCTTTATGCTAATGAAGGGTTAATCTTATGAGACTTTGCCTTGCTATTTAACACATGAGATTTTTTAGCTTGAATCTCATTTGAGGTTAAAGGAATAGAATCATGTGAAGCTTTAACAAAAGTAATATGTGATGAGGATGATGAAGACATTCCATTTTTATATCCAATTTCATGGGTATCTCCATGAAATTTTTGAGAGTCAAGAAGACTATCTAAAGTTTCTTTTCCTCTCTTAAATTTAGCAATGGAATTCTTTAATTCTAAGACTTCCTTAGAAAGCTTACGATTTTCATCATTTGCTTTTTTAAGTTGGCCTTCTAAAGAATTAGAAGATTTAGCATCACTTACAAGTTTTTCAGTTGATGCAACAAGTTTAGCAAAATCAATTTTTATACATTCAAAATCCTTATTTAAACCAGTTAACTCATATTTATATTGTTTCTTCTTAAATAATAAATTTTTGCATTTAACAAGTAATTTGCTCATAATAGAGCTCTCATCATCATCATCACAATATTCATCACAATCATCAAAGGAAGAATAAGAAGTGGATGGTGCCTTATTTTCATTTTCAATGGCCATGAAGCAAAGATTGGCAACTTCTTGTTGTTCCTCTTACTCTTTGGATTCGGAGGAATCATCCTAAGTAGCTTTGAATGCCTTCTTCTTATCTTTTGCTCATTTGCTTTTGAATTTGATTTTAGGACATTCACTTCTAATGTGTCTCGATTTCTTGCATTCATAGCAAGTAACCTCTTTTGCTTTCTTCCTTCCATCTCCTTTAAACTTCTTGTTAAAGTCCCTTGTTCTTGAGAAATTTTTCTTTCTTAAGAACTTCTTAAAGTTTCTAGTGAGCATGGTAATGTCACCATCTTTATCACTAGAATCTTTGATGCTTTCCTCTTCACTATCTTCTTGAAGAGCTTTTAGAGCAATGCTCTTTTTCTTTTCTTCTTTCTCTTCTTGTTCTTCCCCTCCTTGCTTGATGGTGAGCTCATATGTTAAGATCTTACTAATGAGCACATCAGTTCATAGAGTAGAGAGGTCTTAAGCTTCCTCAATTAAGGTAACATGAGATTCTCAATCCTTCTTAGGTAGGATTCTTATAATCTTGTTGTTTACCTCTTCTTTGAAGAAATATTTTCCAAGTTTCTTGAGGGTTATGAGGAGAGCATTAAGATGGTTTGTCATCTCCGTGATTGATTCTTGAGGCTTCATTTTGAAGAGTTCATATTCATACATATGAAGTTGAACCTTCTTGCTTCTTACTTGAATGTTGCCTTCATAGTGATTCTCCAAAGTCTCCTACATTTATTTAGCTAAAATGCAATGTTGAAGCTTGCCTCCTTCTTCTTTTGTCATGGAGGAGACTAGAGTAATCATAGCCTTTTTATTTTTGTGATTTTCTTCATTTTGATCAACACTCCATTGGCTTCTTGCAAGTGTAGTTATCACACCATCAATGATGGTTGTAGGTGGTTCCCAACCTCTTAGGATAATATCCCAAAGTTTGATGGAATCACAATCAAGATATAATTCCATTTTGAATTTCCAATATGGATAGTCACTACCATTAAAGAATGGTCTAAGAGAAGAGATATTTTTAGATTCACTCCCTATGATCTTATATTCTAGCAATGAAGTACTTAAAATTCAAGCTCTGATACTAATTGAAAGAGTCCTAAAGGGGGGTGAATAGGAATATTGAATAAAAATAGGAAATTAAAGGAATTCTTTGTAAGAATGGAGTAAGAGTTGAGAAGGAAAAATGAAGAATAAAAATATTTAAGGAGTTCAGATTCAACAATAATCCTACGTCTCCACCTAACTTATCCCCAAGTTAGGATTTTATAATTACTCACAATCTTATTCACAAGATTGAGAATACACAAGATTTTTATGGCTCACTCTTACAACCTTACAACTTGATTTTTCAAGCCTCACTCAAAAACCAAATTACAAGTGTTTTCAAGGCTCACACTAAAACCAAATTCCTAAGTGTTTTAATGGCTAAACACTTAAACCAATTTCTTTATAATAGAATCTTACTTCCTGTTTTATAAACCAAGAAAATAGAAGAATAAGAATGTCTATTCTAATCACTCACCAACTCCCATAAGAGTTATACACAAAGAATTTGTTTAAAAGAAAGTTTAAGAGCTCAATTGAATGTTTAAGAAAATGATAAATGATAAACAAGTTTTGTAACCTTTTAATTGAATTCTAAGTTGTGTTTATATAGAAAAACACTTAAAAATGTAGTTTTTGGATGTATCAATCATGTCTCCAACATTTAGAATTTATTTTGAATCAATTCTTGGACTTTTGGCAGCTCAAAGGATGCTCACGGGCGGCTCATGAGTGAACAGTGCTCGTGAGGGGTGAAAATATATCCGTTGCATTCTAAAATTCCCATTGGAATGCTGTCAGGGGTCTGCTCATGAGCAGGTCATGATCAAATAGCTCATGAGGGGTGCTGCCATTTTTTGGCAAAAACGTGCTCCCAAGGCTCCATTGAAGGATAGCTCATGACCACTTCAAACGATGCTCATAAACAGGATTGAAGACGATCAATTCAGCCAAAAAATTCTCTACAAAATTTGTAGATAATTGTCTTATATTTCCATAAAACTTTGAATCACCACAATTGGACATATGTAGCTCAAGATATTGCTAAAATACCAAGAGCTGTGCAAACTAAAATGCAAGCTGCATATGTTGACTTCGATTGAAGATTTTCATATCCAAATGAACTTGGATTTTGACAAGGAAGCTCAATCTGGAATGTTTAAGATGTCTACTTCAAAAATTAAGAAGCTCATTTTCTCATTTAAGAGCTCTAAATATGTCAAAAGTCTTCTTCAATCTCAGAGGTTCAACCAGCCTGATAAGTCACTATTCATCCAAAAGTGTATATGTTTGGTATATAATTCCCTATACACTTAATTGAAATTATTAGTATAAAAATTATTTGTTAAAGCCCAAAATTAGGAGTTTGATCATGCAAATGGTCAACACATAGTGCAGGCTAGACAGATAGGCCAACCTCAGCAATCATTGCCCCAAGCTAGAGTGTATGCAGTGACAACATAGGAAGCACCCTCTACATCTAATGTTGTGACTAGTATAACCTTTATGTATAGTTTTGATGCTTATACATTAATTGATCCAAGATCAATATGTTCATTTATTTCATATGAATTTACATTGAAAAATCATAGCAATATAGAAACCTTAGGGTATAATATTTATGTATTAATGCCTGCTAGGGGTGCTGTCATTGTAAATAGGATTGTCAAATCTTATCATCTGGTGATAAATGGGAATACCTTGCATACAAATCTATTTGTGATAAAACTTAAGGAATTTGATGTTATTTTGGGAATGGATTGGTTATCTAAAATCATGTTATAGTGGATTATCAAACAAAAGAAGTGGTTATAGAGACCTTAAAATAGAGAAATATATATTTTATAGGTGAAAGAAAAATTGTCCTTACTTGTTTACTTTCAGCTACTACTGCCTTTCATTTGATTAAAAGTGGGTGTGAAGCTTATTCGGCCAATTTGGTGGATGTATCTAAAGTTAGTCCAAGAGTAATGGATATTCCAGTAGTAAAGGAATTTGTAAATGTATTTCTAGAAGATTTACCAGGTTTACCTCCATATCGAGAGACTGATTTTGAGATAAAAACCATACCTGGGGTAGCACCAATATCAATTACACCATATAGAATGACCTTTAGAGTTGAAAGAATTAAAGAAACAATTGGAAGAATTATTGGAAAAAGGATTTATTAGACCGAGTACATCGCCATGGGCAGCTCCAGTGTTGTTTGTAAGAAGAAGGATGATAGTTTAAGATTTTGTATTGATTACAGGTAGTTAAATCAAGTTACCATAAAGAACAAATATACTTTACCATAGATTAATGATTTATTAGATCAATTAAAAGGAGCAACTGTATTTTCTAAAATTAATTTAAGGTTTGGATATTAGCAATTAAGAATTTGAGAGACACATATACTAAAACTGTAGTTAGAACACGAAATGGACATTATGAATTTATTGTGATGTCATTTAGACTAATAAATGCTCTTGCTGCTTTTATGTCCTTAATGAACAAAATATTCCAGATGTATCTTAATCAATTTGTTATTGTGTTTATCGATGATATATTGATTTATTCTAAAACTCGAGAGCAGCATGAAGAACATTTAAGAATAGTGTTGCAGATTTTGAAAGAAAAGCAGCTTTATGTGAAAATCAGTAAATGTGAGTTTTGGCTATAAAAGATTACATTCTTAGGGCATATTATTTCTAAAAGTGGTATACAATCTGATCCTTTAAAGATTGCAGCTATAAAGGTGTAATAACCCTTTAAAAGTGTATCAGATGTACAAAGTATTTTTGGATTGGCTAGATATTATATGAGATTTGTTAAAGGATTTTCAATCATTGTCGAACCATTAACAAACCTGCTGAAAAAGAATATGATATTTAAATAGGATGTTAAATGTGAGGAAAGTTTTAAAAAATTGAAGAAAAGATTAATTTCTGCACCAGTACTAACCTTGCCAACAGGAAATAATGGATATGTAATTTTTACAGATGCTTCACAGCAAGGATTGGGGTGTATAGTAATGTAAAATGGAAAAATTATTATTTATGCTTCTCGACAGTTAAGGAATCATGAATTGAATTATCTGACTCATGATCTGGAATTAGTAGCAATTGTCTATGCTCTTAAAATATGGACGCACTATCTGTATAGAGAAACAGTTTGGATTTTCGCTAACCAAAACAGTCTGAAATATATTCCAACACAAAAGGAGTTGAATTTGAGAGTGGATGGAGTTGATAAAGGATTATGATTGTATTATAAATTACCATCCAGGAAAAACCAACAGAGTTGCTGATGCTTTAAGTAGGAAAGCCATTGAGAGAAGTGCTGGAATGACTTATTATACAGTAAGGTCATTAGTAGAGCTTAGAATATTGCATGTAGAATTTGCACTTCGAGATAATGTATTTGTTGCAAGTATGCCTATCAAGCCTTTATTGGAGAGTAAAATTCAAGAAAAACAAATGAATGATCCATAGTTAAGAAAAATAAAGGATAGGGTGCAACAAGGAATGAATAAATAGTTTGCATTAAGGCATGATGGGATGTTATTAATTAATGGACATATTTGTGTTCTAAATACAAGGGAACTAAAAGAAGAAATTCTAAATAAAGCTCATTATGTTTCATAGGCAATGCTTTATAGAAGCACTAAAATGTATAGGGATTTATGACTTTTTATTGGTGGTCAACAATGAAGAAAAATAAAGTAAAATGTGTAGCAAAATGTTTAACATGTTAACAAGTAAAAGATGAACATCAGGCACCAGCTAGTAAGCTTCATCCATTGTCTATTCCGAAGTGGAAATGGGAAAAGATAACGATGGACTTTATTTTAGGATTGCCTCAAACCTTCAGGAAGCATTATGCTATATGGGTATTTATTGATTGACTTACCAAATTAGCTTATTTTCTACCTGAGCAACAAAGTGATTCATTAGATAAATTGTCTAAAATATATGTGTCAGAAATTATAAGACTATATGGTATGCCAACATTAATTGTGTCAGACAGAGACCCGCAGTTTACATCTCATTTTTTGGGAAGGTTACAAAATGCTTTAAGAAAAAAGCTACATTTCAATATAACATTTTACCTCTAGATAAATGGACAATTGAAGAGGATAATTCAAACATTAGAAAATATGCTAAGAGCTTATATGGTTGAATTTAAAGGGAATTGGGAAGAGCATTTACCCTTAATTGAATTTGCTTACAATGACAGTTATCATTCAAGTATTAGTATGGCTCCATATGAAGCTTTATATGGTAGAAAATGTAGAAGTCTTATTTGTTAGGATATGGAAGGGTTACAGCAATTAAAAGGGCCTAAATTGATACAAGAAACTATGGACAAGATTCATATAGTTAAAAAGTGTTTAAAACTACATAAGACAGACAAAGAGTTATATGGACAAGCATAGAAGAGAAATGGAGTATGATGTGGGTGAAAAAATATTCTTGAAAGTATCACCATGAAAGGGCATTAACAATTTTTTAAGCAAGAAAAATTGAGTCCTAGGTACATTAGCGCTTATGAGATATTAAAGAGAGTTAGTCCTTTGACATATATATTAGCACTGCCACAAGAATTATCTTAGATAAATTATGAGTTCTATGTTTCCATGTTAAGAAGATATAGATCTGATCCTAGCCATATATTATAAGAATTATAAATACAATTGATAAATGATTTAAGTTATAAAGAAGAACCGGTTGAAATTCTTAATAGACATATAAAGAAGTTATGTAATAAGGAAATTCTAATAGTAAAAGTTAAATGGAGTTGACATTCACCAACAGAAGCTATATGGAAAGTGGAAAAGGATATGAGAATTCAATACCCCTACTTTTTTTATGAGATTAGTAAGTCTCATATGATTTCGAGGACGAAATTCTTTAAGGTGGGGAGAAATGTAACACCCACCTAATGCATTTGCATTTACTTGCATAACATGCATCTCATATAGACATGAGGAATGAATTAGACATGTGTGGTATTATTTCCAATGTTTAGTAGGAGAATATTATAAATGTTTACAATTAAATCCATAGCAAGAAATAGAAAGTTAAGGGTTTAAATTGATCTATGACATATATATATACACACACACACACACACACTTGATTTTTTTAATAAAGAAAAAAAAGAAATGATGAATATAAGGATTAGAATTGGGTATATTGTAGCCATTTATTTTAAGAAAAAAAAAGAAGCATATGATAGAAAAGGGAAGAAAGGAAGAATAAGGTTGTGTTTCTTTATCTCATTATCCTTCTTCTTCTTCTTCTTCTTCTTAAAAAAGAGTTAAGAGTTGAATTTTCAAGAGAAAATTTGGAGGTTTAGAATTCATTTCAGATCATAATTTTCATTTTCAAATTCCTTAGAGGGTTATTTGGTAAGTAATTTTAATATTTTTGTTGAATTGAGTTAGTGTTTAAAAGATGTAGAATTTAGATTTTAGGACTTAGTTTTTCAATCTTATTATTTTGATCATGTCTCGAGCTAGAAAACTTCAAATTGAGTGTTCTTTTATAGTATAGAAACTTTGATGAGTTATCTAAAATTTTCCTTCTTTTTTATCTCGATCTAATTCAGACTCTGTATTAGTGTAATAAAAGCAAACATTTTATTGCTCAATTTCCATCACTAGTCTAAGTATGGTAGATTATTTCTTAGGGTTCTTTCTTTATACACCTCTAATTGAAGTAAAATTAATTTTAAATTACTCTAGACACATAGGGTTAGTGATCTGGAAAATTTCATCTTTAGATTCATTGTATAAAATTATTGGTGAATTTTTAAATTCATTCTATTAAATCTGTTATAGTTGGCAGCCTCATATGTTTAAGTAGTTTAGTAATGGACTAATAAACAAATGGACCCTTCAACTTGTGGCACAGGATTAATAGGTCCAAATTGAACTTTTTCAACAAATAGGACCTAATACTTCTACTTTTAGTACCAAATAAGCCCAATTTTTTACTCAAACTTTGTGCATGTAACCTAAATTCTATGCAAATAGAGTGAAAATTTATACTGAATATTTGTTAATATTTTTAATCTAAATTAAATTTAAAATATTAAAAAATCCACATTAATCAATCAAACTCTTTATTTTCTACCCCCCCTCTCTCTCTCTCTTGCCACTTCCTCTTCACATTAAACAAAGAATTTTGAAAAGCCAAACTTTTATAAATACTATTTTTTTAATATTAAATAAATTAGGATTAAAAAAATTAGTTTTTATTGAGAGTTTGATTGTCATACTTATCATGATACCAAAATTGGGCTTATTTGGTACTAAAAGTAGAAGTATAAGGTCATATTTATTGCAATTTGGGCCTATTTGATATTGTGTTACAAGTTGAAAGGTCTATTAGTGCATTAGTCTATTTAGTGATGTTATCATGCTAGATGAGGTTTTATTAATTTTTAGGCGTTTAAAAACAAGTGAATTATGATCTATTTTAGCTATACCAAATGGACATGAGGCTATCACATAAGTAAATGCAAGCAAATGGAAGGAAGCAATAAAGATAGGTGAATAACTTAATGTTCTATGTAAATATAACATATAAAATAAGTAATCATAAATGTATTTGTAAAGCTTATTGGTTAAGGGGAATATGTATATTTTAACTAATAGATGCTTATTTATAATTATTATGATTTTTAATCATTGGGTTGATGGTTGATCATTCTTGAGATGAGATTGTACATGTGAATGAGATTTGTTGAATTCGAATGTCTTGTTTGAGTGAGAATAGGACACTTATTAAAGCCATATCTAGAGTTTTATAACTCCAAATGGGGTTTTGTTTACTCCTATAAAAACTTAGAGATGTTATTTACAAAATTGATAGAATTAGAGGAAGCTTGATTTTTCTATTTTAATAGCCAATTTGGATTAGACTTTTTGTTGCTTAATTTAGTTGACAACTTGACAATGGTGGATTGTTTTTTATGATTTTCCTTCTTTACTTATCTAATTGATGTGAAATCAGTTGCAAATTAATTGAGACTTATAATGTTACTAATATAAAGAATATGGTTTTAAAATTCATAACATGGTACTTTTAGTGTATAATTGAATTTAACTTATCGAATATGCCATGTTGAAAGATGGTATCTTTTTGGTATATAATTGAATTTGCACTATCAAATCTACCATATTGAAATATGGTATTTTTTTTGTTTATTTTTGGCATATTATTGATTTCTTATGTATTATGGGATGTAAATGGTTTAATGGAATGATATTTGATGTATATGTAAATATAAGATATATGGTTGGATGAGTATGAGGACGCAATGCTACTTATGAATAAGGCACTATTATATGTTATGGAATCCCCTTGTTATGTCATGAAAATGCTAAAGAAAAATATTGTACAAGATTATGGCAAGCTATATACATATGCGAATTCATAAATAAATGATAGAAGTTTTAGTTTCACATATTATCCACAAGTCCATTATTGTTCAAAAGAAAATACTATGCTATATACATACTATAAATTCTAGCCAAACATTGAAGGATGGGTAATTGATTATACTATATGTTTGAATATATTATTTTTCATAAGATATTATATTATTCATTTACTGAGTTGCAGGCTCACTCATCTGCATTATTTTTCAGGATTAAATTAGAAAAGCGATAGTCGGTCTTAAAGAAATAATTGCATCTAGTACACTAACATTGTGTCAGGTAGGTCAACAAAAGGTCGTCCTCAATTTCTCTAGAATGTAGCATGTTTTATGACTTTTCATATATTGCATGAAGGCTAGTGTATTATATATAAATAATCTAAGGAAAAATGTGAACTATTTGATTCTGTGAGACTTTATGGTATATGACATGTTTATTTTTTTTTAAAAAAACTTATTACATATTATGAGCGACCGTCATTTTTATTATGGTTTTTTGTTACTTCGTTAGACAGTGTAGTGAGTCTTTCTATTTTCGAGGGACATGGCAAATTTACTGAATAGGAACAAGTGATTGGCCTCGGGGGGATGAGAATTTTTTATTTTGTGGAGTCGCCACCCAATTTTTAGAAAATCGAAAAAAGAAAGGGACAACATCGGGTCACTCAACGAGTATTATCCCCAACAAAGATTTCTGGGTTTGAGGGATCACATATACTTTTTGACTATTTCTCATTATACGATATTCGATGTATAGCTACCGTAATACCCTAGTTTTGGTAATGACAATTCATATAGCATTCACACAATACATCAGATAGTATAGGATAATAAAGTTGAAAATTTTATTACATCACTTTCCTGATAAAATACATATGAAAAGGAAAAGAATGTGAAAAAGTAAATCTAATATGGTTGATCTACAAGGATAACATAATGATTTACATAGCTTACTCGATGAATGATAGGATGATCATGCTTGCGCTAATTATTTATGCTATGGTGATGAATGATGATAATATAAAAGAATGCATGAGGTCATCATTGGACTGAGAGCATGATAACTCTATTCTAGGACATGAACTTTTTCATGTTATTGATTTTTACGGTGTAATTTCATGATTTCGGAAATAGAGGATGCATAATGATAATGTGAAATTAGCATAATAAAACATTTATTATTCACATAGCATGCAAGATTCCCAATCTCATCACACAAGCACAACAATATTCCCAAATACTAGTGATAGTAAAATAAAATGCAATGCGGTAAAATAAACATGCCAAAATAATTTTATGGTCCTCAGACTCGACTAAGCTTGTGTGAGCTTTGAAGTTTTAGCTTCAAGAGATTATCATGCTTTCCTCATCGAAAGGTTTAAAATGATAGTAGAATAATGCTAGACTGTATGCCTTTGAAGCGTGCTTTAACAAAGATGAGGCTGGGTTTAGTTAAAAAGGGATATAACAACTTAGGGGAAAGGCTATGTGAGAGCAAAAGCTATACGGTGAGGGATTTCCCATGCCTTTGATCGGACTGACTTTTGAGTGTGTGTGACTTTTCACACACACTTTAACACTCTATGTGCTCTTCCCGGGTTCTACGTGCACTATTATGGGGTTGGTTCCTAGGTTTTTGGGCCTTCGGGATGCATTTTTAGAGTTTTTTTCCAAATTCAACCTTGATTTTAGCACATGACACCTAGGAGTGTTTATATGCACTTATGAGCGATACGCATTGATACTCGGATTGTGTTGGACCATTCTGGGACTGCTTTTAAAGGCTTTGGAGCCCTTCGAACGTGTTTTAGAAGTCCATTTTATCAAAATCGATTTTCATTTTTCACGAAGCCGAGTCGCCGTCTAATGAAATGTGCACCGGCCTAAGGGGCTGAGCATTCCGAGAGGAGTTTTCTTGAAATAAAACCTCTCGTTGTTCTTGTAATTTGTATTTCGCAAGGTCAGAGAATAACTTAATGGCTCAGTGATCGATTTTGGACACTAGTGGGGTCGATTAGGTTTTTTTAAGGTTGTACACTTCATAGGTGTTACAAATGAGCAGACTCTAGTCATCTCGGGGATTCATTTCATCATTGGACCTTTTAAGGGATAGTCAAATTTGAGGTATAATAGTTGCCCCCTACTTCATATGTGTTGCATAGCCACCTAGCACTAATGTCAATACACATGAAGCAAAATGCAAAGATGTAAAAAAACTTTTTAATAGGGAGAGAGGTACTTACTTGTGGATTATCTTTAGATGTCTTATCAAGATTTGACTATTGTTATTGTGTTTTATTTGTTTCTATTATTCTATAACTTGGCCATCACACAGGGTGCTATTTTGGGACTTATGTAAGCCTGTGATTGATACAAAATGTAGAGTGCAGATGCGACTATAACCTTTTTAGGTGTCACACAAATGAAGATGCTACTGAGCAAAATGCAGATGCAACTATAACCTTCTTAGGTGTCATACAAATGAATATGTGACTATAACCTTTTTAAGTGTTACATGAATGAACATGCAACTATAACCTTCTTAGGTGTCACACGAATGAAGATGCTACTAAAGAAAATGTGGATGCGACTATGACCTTTTCAGGTGTCACGTAAAATGAACATATGACTATAACCTTTTTAGGTGTCACGCGAATGAATATACGACTATAACCTTCTTAGGTGTCACGCGAATGAATATGTGACTATAACCTTCTTAGGTGTCACGTGAAAGGATTATGCTATTAAGCAAATGAGAATGCTTCTAAGCAGTGTGGATGCTCAATGTGAGGGTGCTTTTAAGCAATGAGAAGATGCTTTTAAGCAGTGAAAGTGCTTCTAAGCAATGTGAATGCTCCTAAGAAATAAGTATGAGTGCTTCTAAGCAATGAAAGTGTGCTTCTAAGTGGTGTGAGAGTGCTCCTAAGCAATATGGGTGCTTCTAAACATGAATGAGGTAGTAGCGATGATGCAATAATGATGTGGTGATGATGTAGTAATGATATAGTGATAATGCAGTAATGATGTAGTGATGATGTAGTAATAATAAGGTGATTTGTCATGTTGAGGATGTTATTTTAATGATTTAAAGTAAGATGTCCTTACAATGAATTTTCTTTGCTCTTCTTCTTTTGGAAGATGTTAAGTTTTTTAAATAAAGCGGTGCATGCACAGTGTCTTTAGTCAGATGGAGTCCACATTAGTGTACTTTTATGTGAGTTGGTGCATATCTTATGCTCAAATGGAAGTTTAGGACTATAGAAGTGAGTGTGCAAAGTTTCAAAGTGTGCGTAAAACCACAAAAGAGCTCGTGGAAGGGGGAAATACGCGTGACTGCATGTGGTCACGCACTTCTCCCCTCCGAGCTTATTTAAATGACTATTTTGGAGATCTTGGGAGGCTTCATCTAGACCTATTTGAGTGTTTTCTGACTTTTCCTGGCTCTTTCATGTTTTGAGTGCTTTTTGCTCTATTTACGCTTCTGTACTTCCATTTTCTTTTATGTAAAATGGAGTTCCCCAACATTCTTGAGGGTCTGGAGGACATTTTTATTGATCTTGATCTTGATCTTAATCTTGATTTTAAGGGTGACTTTACAAAGGCCACTGGAGCTGGGACATCCGCTGTAGGGATTAACACATCTAGTGCTCAGAGTTCTCAGCCATCTAGGCTTTTTTAGGGAGATTCAATCCCAGTTGTTTATAGCTTGGAGACTCATACTTAGGTGAGTCATCATCGCGAGGTAGGTCCCTCTTTGCCCTTATTTTCTAAAGCTAGTTCATTGGTTATTTTACTGTTTATTTTACTATATGAGGTTGTTTTAGCTATAGCTCTATAGCTCTTACTGTAACTATCTGTTTAGCTTTATTGTAAATGCTAATTGTTAATAGCTCTTGCTTTATTCTCTTTTTATGATTGTCTATTTATCGCGATGCTTTTCTTTTTGGCCTTTATTGTTTTGATCCTATTAGGTGATAAGGAGAGAGGTGTGCTAGTATTTAGTAGCTGTGAAAATGTTTGACAGTGTACCTATTTTTTATAGCCCCGTAGGTATGTCATTATACTGCCTAGTAGTTTTAACAGGGTTAGCATGTACTATCAGGGTCTCCCGATGTGTGTGAAGTAGATGGTTGTTAGGAAGGGCTTTGATAGGGTGATTACTGCATTTTTTTATGACTCATATGCATTGAGTTAGATTGCCATGTATGCATTGATAGAGTGGTGGATGGACACAACGTATACTTTCCATCTACCTATTGGGGAGATGACTATTACCTCATTGGATTTTACTACTATCACGGGCTTGAGCTTTTCTAGAGAGCCTATTCCTTTTAGTGAGGAGGAGTGTTCTACTACTATGGTGAGGAGGCATCTCACAAGGGATTTGCTCGGGGTAGTCACACTTATGAAGTCTAGTTACTTGTATTTTGCTTGATACATGGAGTTTGTTTCTTTTGTGCGAGCTTTGTATAATGATGGTCTTATTTCAGTAAAGTAGTTGGCTCACTGCATTTTATTTTATTTACTAAGTGTTGTTATCTTCCCAAACCCTTCGGGTACGAGTGATCTGTGATTACTGCCTATCTTGAGAGATCAAGATGGCTTATTGGGCTATTGCTGGGGCCTTTGCTCATATGTACTCAGGCCTTGACGCAGCATACCGAGGTGGTTTGAGGATCTATAGATGCTTGTTCATGCCTAATGTAAGTAAGAGTTCTATTGTATGTTATTTTGCTTTTAGTTTGTTATTTCTGACCCTATGATTTTAACAAATCTAGGTATATGAGTTTGGGATTCTCCTTCATCCATCCATTGAGCATTTCTAGGAGGACGGCTTCCCTTATTATCCTCGCTGGATCAGGAAAACTACTAATTTGATTAAGGATTACACGGTAGCTCGGGACCATATGAGGAAGTTGTCCCCTGATTAGGTATGTCTGATTCTTATTGTGTTGGTTATTCCTTTTCTTAGGGGTGTTTTGTTCATTATTACCCTTTAAGCAAATATTTCTTCATTGGTGGGTGGCGAGGTCTCATTAAACAGCAGAGATGGTGGTTGGATGGCAGTTGACAGAGAGATGAGTGTTGCTCTTTGGCCTCATTGGCAAGGTATGGTATTTAGGCGAGCAAGTCCATCGTTGGTGAGATGGCCCATACATGAGGAGAGTTCCCATTCCTCCCCCTAGTGACATGTTCTGGGGCTATGAGCTATGTGGTGATGTTCTCGTTACTGTTATGATGAGATTCCTGAGAGCCTATTAGAGAATGCAGGTTTACCTTATACTGATGTATTGATCCCTCAGCTGATTGATGTCATAGCTAGTGGGACCTTTCCTTCACCTCCACTTTCTCAAGCAAATGCATCTCATCCTTCGAGTTCAAGGATTAGGCCATCACGCGGGTCATTAAGAGTCACTTCTTCTAATCCAGTAAGCCTTTATTTCTATTTTGGTGTAAGCATGTAGCAAACTTTATTAGTAATAAACTGTAATTGATGTGATTTATGAGAATTTATCAATAGCGATGTTGAAGGAGATCCAGATCTCATTTTGAGGAGGATGAGGGTACGTTCTATATTGAGGCGACTACCCATGCCAATGGTGTGGCTTTTGGTAGTACTATTCTTGGGGATTTGATAATTCAGCCATCTTTGTCCTTACATGGGACGGATATCTTTAGTAGAGTAATGAGTTTCAATTTGCCTAGACCCGGCTTCCCTCAGTCCGATGTTGTTCATGCTGGTGCTACCCATGTTCATGTTCTCCACTTATTCTTGCCTATTTTTCATTCATTTATTTAGTGAGTGGTGGTTGACTTATTTGCTTACTTTTGTAGATTCTTGTCTCCTCTAGTTAGTACTAGTATACTGTTACAGGGAGTGCACAACAATGCTTTTTGGAGTTTGCTACCACTTAGAGGGTATGCCTTCTTTATTGTACCTATTTATTTTATGCCCATATTTTATGTATAAGTGTATGATATGCAATATGTAATGCAAGTTGAGCATCATCTTACTAGTCGTGAATGGGAGTGGGGGTGCTTGAGCAGGATCATTGCTTGCTTTTGATGGCAGCCACGATCGATGTAGTTGTTTTAGGCGCTAGATGTAGGATTTATGGTCTATGATTTTCTTTGTTGTATTATTTTCCTGAGGTTATAGACTTTGGGTGTTATATCTGGGCATTTGTCTTGTATATTATATGATGTTTGTACGATGATGACTGTATATGCTTCCTACTGTGTATCAATGATGATGATGTTTGCCATTACTATCATCTACCTTTTTTCCCTTTTTTGCCTAAGGCATCTCCTTTTGGAGCTCTTCGCACTTAGCTAGGTTTTCTTTTTCTTCCATTTTTTGCCTAGGGTATCTCCTTTCAGAGCTTTTCATACTTAACTGGGCTTTTTTTTACTATATGATAGTGGCTAATCTTAGAGAGGATGGTAAAAACCATGGTCATATAATGAAAGAAAATGCAAAGCATGCTTAATGCAATTCATGATGATAAAATGCGTTGCACTTTTTAAAAACATTTTGCATAAATCGGCAATCATTCTCATTTCACTGTAATCATTTAAGAAAAGCATAAGTACATTCGTACAAATTTTGAATTTAAGGTTACCCCTATCCTTAACTAACCTTCTTAGGTTTTCTAGTTAAGTATTTTCTCTCTTTCCCTAATTTTTGCCCTAGTTGCCATTTTTAAGTTTTTAACTCAGTAATAAGTCCCTAACTTTTTCCTAAGCTGTTGTTTTTAGGTTTTTAACTCAGCGGGATGATTTTTTTTATACCTTAGATGTAGTACTTCTTCACGTGGTCTATGTTGATAGGTTCGGATAATTCATTGCCTTCAAAATTCATCAGCTTGATTGCCCCTTTTTATAGGACATTTTTTACCAGGTATGGGCCTTCCCAGTTCGGTTTGAATTTCCCTCTAAATTTTGGAATGTTCTATCTTGCCTGCTTTAGCACCCAGTCTTTTGCTTTCACACTCTTGTGTTTTACTCTTTTGTTGAAGGTCTTGGCTAGTCAAGCCTAATACAACTATGTGTGGTATAGAGCCTTAGGCCTTTAGTTGTCTAAAAGAGTGAGATTGTCATGCCTCTATTGAGCCTATTGTACTTCTAGTAATTCAGATTCAATTACTACTTGAAGAGACTTGATCTCTATTTCGATTGGAAGAACTACTTCTAATCCATACACTAATGAGAAAGGAGTTGCTCTTGTTGAAATTTTGATTATTATTCGGTACCCCCCATATGGCATGTGGCAATCTATTTACCCAATCTCGGTAAGTCTGAGTCATCTTTGACAAGATGTTTTTTATTTTCTTGTTTGCAGGTTCAACGGCCCCATTTGCTTGTGGTCGGTAAGGAGAAGATTTATGATGTTCCACTTTATAACGCCTTAGTAGCTCTCTAACTTCCCCTTGGTATTGGACATTGTTTCTAGAGATGATGTGGTGGGGAATCCCATATTGACATAATAGGTTTCTTTTAATGAACTTAGCAACTTGCTTGGCTCCTATCCTTGCAAACGATTCTGCTTTGACCCATTTGTAAAGTAGACCACTGCCACTAGGATGAACCTGTGTTCGTTTGAGGTTGTCGAGTGGATTTCCTAATTATGTCTAGCCCCTTTACTAAGAAGGGCCATGGAGATGAGATGTAGTGTAGTTCTACTGGGGGAAGGTGGCTGACATTCCCGTGGATCTAACACTTATGGCATTTCCTTACAAATTTGATGCAGTCTTCCATTATCATTATCCAGAAAAACCCTTATTTAATTAGCTTTTTAGCTAGGATTGCTCTATTCATGTGTGGACCATAAACACCCTTGTGTACTTCTTCTATTGCTCTTGCAGCTTCAGTTTCATCTAGACATCAGAGTTATAAACCATCTGAGGTTCTCATGTATAACATACCCTGGTGCGATGTGAATTTTAATGCTAGTCATCGAATGACTATTTGCTTGATCGAGATAGGCTCGTTCCTTCAAATATCTTTGGATGTAGTAGAACTAGGGCTTTTTGGTTACTTCTATCTTTGCTATTCTATAATCTTTATGACAAGGTTGTCCTAATCTCAATAGAATCAAAGGCTTTATGGGCATTTTGGATGGTCCTTCCCATACTAATGCTAGATAAGCAAGTGCATCTACCATCTAATTGTGATTCTTGGGGAGATGAATGAATCTGCATTTTTAAAAGGACATGGTGAGTAGCCTTAAGTGGTCTAGATAAGGCTTTAAGTGTTGCTCTTTTACTTCCCACTCTTCCGTGGCATGATTAATTACTAGCATGGAATCTCTGAAGATTTTTACTTCTGGGACATCTAAGGCTATTAGTGCTTCTATTATGAGTGTGCATGCCTCGTATTCTGCTTCATTGTTTATGACTCTGAACTCAAGCTTTTTAGCAATTGGTACTACTTCACCTTCTAAAGATTATAGTATTACATCGACTCCTGTGCTGAACTGATTAAGTACTCCATCAAAGTACATGCACCATCCTTGGATTTCAATGGCTGAGCTGAGGTCGTCTAGGAAGTCCAATTAGATTTCTTCTGAGTTTAGAATGGGGTTGAGAGCTAGAAATTCAGCTATAGCTCTCCCTTTTACTGCCTTCTTAGTAAGATATTATACATTGAATTCTGTTAGTAGTACAAGCCACTTTGCAAGTTTCCCCACTAGAGAGGGAGCTTCATAGAGGTACTTCATTGGGTCCATTTTAGACACTACCTGAATTCTGTAGGATTGAAAGTAGTGTCTGAGTTTCTTCATTACCTATATCATTGCCAGACATATCTGTTTGACTTGGCTATACTTTTCCTCATATGGTAGCATCTTCTTGCTTAAGTAGTAGACTACGTGTTTTGCTTTCATTTCTCTCTCTTAGGCTAACATTGCACTGATTGCATTCCCTTCAATGGTCAGATATAAGATTAGAGGTATCCCTAGTTTTAGTGGTCTTAGGACAGGTGGGTTGGCTAGGTAACTTCTAATCTTGTTAAATGCTAGCTGACACTGTTCATTCCATTCAACTAGTTGATCTTTTTTAAGTAGCTTGAAGATCAGTACACACACTGTTGTCAACTTAGCAATGAATCTACTAATGAACTATAGTTTCCCAAGAAACCCTCTAATTTTTTTCTTTATTTGTGGCACTGGCATTTCTTTAATGGCTTTTGCTTTGTCTGAATCCATTTCAATCTCGTTCTGATTGACAACATACCCCCAACATCTTTCTTGAAGTAACCCCAAATATGCATTTCTTCAGATCTAGCTTAAGGCTATACGTTTTGACCCTTCTGAGGAATTTTTTGAGATTAAAGGGGTGTTCTTCGCTGGTTCTTAATTTGATCATCATGTCGTCAACATATACCTCTACTTCTTTGTGTATCATGTCATGGAACATTGCAATCACCATTTCTCTGGTAGGTTGCCCCTTCATTCTTTAGTCCAAAAGGCATTACTTTGTAGTAGTAAGTACTTTATTCTGTTATGAAAGCTATTTTTGCTTTGTCAATAATAGCCATTAGGATTTGATTGTACCTAGAGAATTCATCTATGAAGGAGTACATTGCACATATGGCGACACTGTCAACTAATATATCTATGTGGGGTAGTGGGAAATCATCTTTCGAGCAGGCCTTATTCAAATATTTGTAGTCTACATCGATTTTAACCCTTTCATCTTTCTTTGGTAATAGTACCACATTTACTAACCATTCTGGATAGTCTACTACCTTTAGGAATTTTTCCTTGATTTGTTTCTCAATGTCTTCTTTCACTAGTTGGGCCCATTCTAGTTTGAGTCTTCTCAATTTCTGCTTTACCGATTTACATTCTTCTTTGATAGGAATAAAGTGTTGAGCAATGTCTTGATCAATACTAGGAATATCATCGTATGTCTAAGCAAATACTTTTGAATATTTTACTAATATTTTTTCAATTTTCCTCATCTCTTCAGGGGTAATATCTTTCAAAATATGCAGAATGTATGGTTCAAATTTTGTGCCAATGTTAAATGATTCAATGCATATGGAATGAATGTCAAATATGCTAATGTTTTAATCAATGCAATGCATACTACCATCAGGAAAGACATCAAATAAGTAAGCAAAATCAAATTTCATTATATTAACTTTAGAGTTCATTACATCATCATTTTCAAACAAAGAAAAAGTACAAAGATCATCATCAGCAATGTCTTCGAATAAGATGTCATCAGTGCTCGATTTAAGGATGGCAGCAGCTTGGGCATGATTGATAGCTTCACTCTTAGATTCTATCTCCAAGTTTTTTATCAGCTCACATATCTCAGTCTCGATGATCATGTCTGCTAAGTGCTTCTCCTTAAAGGTGTCATTGAAGATCTTGAACCCTAGTTTCTTGATTCCGTTGCTCACCCATTCCTCAGCTTATCCTTGATAGACTTGGGTTAAGCTTTTAACCATAAAAAAGGTTGATTTCTTAGCCCTAATATCCTTTTAAGGATCATACCCTAGACCATTTCTGTTTATCTGTCCTTGGAAGTCAAGGAATTCTATGACTCCAATGTTTCTTCCTCTTAATCCTATTCCAGGCAGATATTGCATATTCTTCATTATAACAACAACTTTGGGATTGATATGATTGTCACTGATCATAAAAACCTAGAATCCTGGTAGGACTATATTCAGATAGGCAATAATGTTGTTTTATTTTAGTAGGGATGGTAAAGACCTTTCCATTCAAAGGGAACTTAATCTTTTAATGCATAGTGGAAGGTATGCCCCCTAGTGGGTGGAACTAAGGTCTTCCTAGCAGCAAGGCAAAAGTCAGAGGGATGTCCAAGATGGTGAATTCTATTTTTGATTTAATATCTCCCACTGCAATTACTGCTTTAAAAGTGTTAAGGACTGGCTTCTTTGAATCATCATAGGCTCGTATGACCATATTGGACTCTTCCAGGTCTTCAACATTCATCCCGAACTCATGTAGTGACCTCATAGGGTAAACATTGATGGTAGACCCATCATCTACCATAACATTTAGGTCTTCTTAGTCTTGACAATTGCCTATATAAAGAGAGGATGATTATGGTCCCTTCCTTCGAGGGGTAAATCTTCGTCTGAAAAGGTGATTGCATTGGAAGGAGCTTTCATCAGAGTGGTAATCATCTCGCAAGGTGAGGCATCAGTGGCAATCTTTGCTTCATCTAGTGCTCTGACTAGGGCATCTCTATGCTTTTTGGAGGCCATGAGTAGGTCCTAGATACTGGCTTGTGCTTGAGTTATGTTGAGCTGTTTGAGGATAATGTCTTCCTCTTTGACTAGAGCTTGATCTCTTGCTACTTCTTTCTCCTTAGAGGCTTCGTTCTCTTTTTGAGGAGGTTGATATACCCACCCGCTATAAGTTACATGATTAATTATTAATGAGGGTTTCTCAGCTACTTGCTTATTTACTTTTGTACTGTTATTCTAGTCCCAGACAATGATTTTAGGATCATTAGAGTCATACCATATGTCTATCCCCATGATTTGCAGGTTCTAAAGCTGAATAGTACTAATTATCCCATCTTCCTTATCAAATTCTTCTCCCCATCTTGAGAGTACTATGTCTTTTAAGAGTGTGTGGGTAGCAGGAGGTGCTATGTACTTGACTTTGTGGTTAAACTTCCTAGATGGTTGGCCCAGTAAATTCCATATCTCTTGGTCATTATTGAGATTTTTATCTGTGTCTACTTTTTATTAGTAAGGGCAATTAATGCAATTAATTACTTCTCTGTTCATAGGAAGAGCTGTATCCTTAGCTCTTTTTTGCATCATCAAGTGGGGAAGGAACTTTGGAGGCATTGGAATGTATTCAAAGGTAGAAGGGCATTACTCATCTTTAATAGAATCCTGAGGCTCAAGAATAGGTTTTGAGGGTTTGTCCTCTGAGGGCTTATCTTAGGTTTCTTGTATGGCTTAGATTGACTATTCAACTAAGTCTTTTGATAGATTGGAGGAGATCATATTAATGGTTGGTAGAGGCATGTTTTAATAGTTTGGGAGAGGATTAGTCTTGATACTATGTTATTTTTCTGGGTCATCAATTTTTTTAGAGTCAATGAGGTTTTGGATTGCATTTTTTAGAGTTCTGCATGTATCAGTGGTGTGGCCAGTCATTTGGTGAAAGTGGCAAAACAAGTTTTGGTTAATTTGAGGTGGTAGTGGGTTTAGAAGAGGCCTAGGCTCTTGTGGCTGTAAGAGGTTCTTTTGTTGAAGCCTCTGGAATACTTTGGATAGTGGGAGGTTAAAGTTTGAGAATTTTCTTGGTGGTTTGATGGCATTGATAAATGGTGAATTGTGGGTGATAGATTGGATCATGTTTATTTCTGCGGTTCAAGTGAATGTGTTTTGGGTGTTTAGTTAGGTATTACGGTAAAAAGTGTTTCTGGCTTGCTAAGATTCCTCATCCTCAACTATGATCCTAACCTAATAGAGAGCTCTAAAGTTAGGAGATGAGTAAAGATCATCTATTTTTTGAAGTGTGGTAGTGCCCCTTTGATTATTAGCTCTATTTGTTCATCCTCAGGAGGATAGTTTCTCATTTTGACTGCCTTTCCCTGCCATCTAGTGACATAATTAGAGAAATCTTCACTGGGTTTTTGCCTTGTGGTCTCAAGGTCCCTTTGAGTAATGTCTAACTGAGTGTTGTATTCATACTGCTTGATAAACTTCTGACTTAGCAGTAGCCAATCATTTTTTATTTCATCTTCAAGGTCAAAGAACCATGCCCTCGGCCCTTCCTCTAGTGATGTGAAGAAGAATCGAACAATCTATGATTCTGTAAGCTTTGTAACAGCCATAAAGGTAGCATATTGCTTTAGATGGATCCTTAGTTCTCCTATTCTGTCAAACTTAGCAAAGTTCAGTAGCTTAAAATCATCTGGAAGCAGCTAATCTTTGAATAGCACCATTCGATAAAGTTGTTAGAGCCATGAGTTCCCTTCTCTTTGAAGGCGAATTCCAACTAAGCCATCCTATTGTCCAATAGTTTAACCTCCCTGGTCGATTCAAGCTTGGTCATATCATCAATTTTTGTAGCTTTTAGTGCATTCTTGAGATCCTGGTAGTATTCATTGTCATTATTAGTTTGAACTGGAGTGTAAGGAATTCCCTTTGCCTTATCTACCCTCAAGTGAACAGATGTAGATGCTTTGTTTAGTAATGTGTTATTCCCATCTCAGACACTTTTAGCTCTGATTTGGGCTTGGACGATTTCAGCTATGGTGCCATCAGCACGCAACTTCCAGATCCCCTCTTTTAGTTTATCTTTGAATTATTGATAGGAGGTATCTTCTTGGTCACTCATGCTTGAATGTAGTATTCCCGTACATTTATTAAGGTTAGCTAAATTAATGATGCATAACATATGCCTGTAAAAGAAAAGGGTGAGCATGTATGCATGGAGTGGATGGAAAAATCCTATGATGGAAAAATGATTATTCATACAAGAAACAGTGGTCAGTATGTGCTATCTATATGTATATGATTTATGCATGATTGAAGTTTGTTAGTTTTCCTATATAGTGAACAAACCAATCACAAGCAAGCTCTCGCTTCCAACCTTATTTCTCCATGAGGTCATTTAGTCTCTTTCCTATATGTGTTTGAACCTATAGTCATCAGGGGACTATGGTTCTACTCTTAAAACTAAGATGTTTTGACTTATGTTGGTCAAAACCAAAGGGTAAATTGAGGAACAGTACTTAAATGTGCTTGAGATAATCACACAATGTCAATGTAAAGGTCAATTGTCGAGCTTCAAATGATGTCCAAAGCTTGTATGCACCTATATGCATAGAACCAAGGTCAATCAATGGGAGTCCGAGTTCTTGCCCCCACATCAATATTCGATATGCTTACCGAGAGTCATGAAAGTATTATTTGATAGTTTATAATTTGATTTTGCCAATATAAAGGTCCACAATCTAGTTGGGTTCCTAACCTATTCATTTGATCTGATAAAGATAAATGGATGACATCTTATAGATTTTGTCATTGAGGGATGTCGTTATTTGTTAATTTGTATAGACTATTTAAGCTGAGGGACATGATTATCATCATTCCTTATACTTTGAGCTCACACTAAGTAGATTGTGAATCATATGGTCCTAAGCATAAATTTTCTATGAAAACTGACATTACGATGTCATTCGATGATAGACACTAAGAGGGTCATGTCATTTATGAATAACAAGTCAAATGGACAGCATTAGGACAAGGATAGCATGCATAGCTTAGTGGAATCTTAATGGATGTTGCTATTAGTTTATCTACATGAGTTGAGTTAGGGTGAAAGGCTAAGGGTTCCCTAAGCAAGAATGCCCCCATATGACTAGGGTTACGGACTCCAATCAGTGAGTCTAGCATTCTTTTAATAACTCGGTCGCCCCCTTTAAGGACTTGGGTTACAGACTCTATTTAGATAAGTCCAGTGAATGCACAAGTAAAAGCTAAAGGTGATCATACCATCTTCATCACCCCATAACTCACGTGGAATTATGGTGGTGATGTCATTTAGTATTATCGAGTCTTTTAAGGACAAGTGGTGCACATGTGATGTGTAGTGCAAATGCAGTGGTGAGGGGCTCTATATGATTAAGTATTTCATAATGAAAAATAGTCATTTTTAAGTTGATCCCTCTTACTTAGAAGTCCCCAATGGAGTCACCACTATGAGCAACCATCACTTTTGTTGTGGTTTTTTATTACTTCATTAGATAGTGTAGTGGGTCTTTTTATTTTTAAGGGACATGGCAACTTTAATGAATAGAGATAAGTGATTGGTCTTAGGGGGAGGAGACATTTTTTATTTTGTGGAGCCGCCACCTGATTTGTAGAAAATCAAGAAAAGAATGGAACAATATCGAGTCACTCAGTGAGTATTGTCCCCAACAAAGATTGTCAGGTTTAGGGGATCTCATTTACTTTTTGACTATTTCTTATTATACAATATTCGATGTATGGCTACCGCAACACCCTAGTTTCAGTAATAACAATTCATATAGCATTCACATAGTTAATCAGTTAGTATAGGACAATAAAGCTAAAAATTTTATTACATCGCTTTCTTGATAAAATGCATATAAAAAGGAAAAGATTGCAGAAAAGTAAATCTAATATGGTTCATCTGCAAGGATAATATGATCATTTACACAGCTCACTTGATGAATGATAGGATGATCATGCTTGCGGTGATTATTTATGCTATGATGATGAATGATGATAATATAAAGGATGCATAAGGTCATCACTAGACCGAGAGCATCATAACTCTATTCTAGGACATGAACTTTTTCACGTTATTAATTTTTATAGTGTGATTTCATGATTTTAGAAATAGAGAACGTAGAATGATAATGTGAAATGAGCATAATAAAGCATATATTATTCACAGAGCATACAAGATTGCCAGTCTCATCACACAAGCACAAAAGTATTCCTAAATGCTAACGACAGTAAAATAAAATGCAATACGGTAAAATAAATATGCTAAAATAATTGTGTGGTCCTCATACTCGACTAAGCATGTGTGAGCTTTGAAGCTTTAGCTTCAAGAGATTATCAAGCTTTCCTCGTCGAGAGGTTTAAAATGACAGTAGAATGATGCTAAACTGTATACCTTTGAAGCGTGCTTTGACAAAGATGAGGTTGAGTTTAGTGGAAAAAGGGATCTAACAACTTAAGGGAAAGGCTATGGGAGAGCAAAAGCTATACGGAGAGGGATTTCTTGCGCTTTCAATCAAACTAACTTTTGAATGTATATGTGTCTTTACTTGCTCCCCCTTCCAAAATGGGGTGTAGAGGAGTGTTATAGGCATGGTCACGTGGGTATAAGGGGATTTTTGCGTGTGGCCATACCAAGTGAGCGAGGCCATGCACAGCGTGCGTTTTCACGCGCTCTTCTCAGATTCTATATGCATTTTTTGATGTTGGTTTCTAAGGTTTTTGGGCCTTCAAGATGTATTTTCAGAGTCCATTTTGCCAAATTTAGCCTCGATTTTAGCATATGACACCTAAGGGTGTTTAAACACACTTTTGAGTGATACGCGCTAATACTTGGGTTGTGTTAGACCATTTCGGGAGCACTTCTGGAGGCTTAGAGCCCTTTGGACATGTTTTTAAAGTCCATTTTATCAAAATTGATTTTCATTTTTTTACAAAGCTAGGTCCTGGTCTAACGAAATGTGCACCGGCCCAACGAGCTAAACATTCAGAGAGGAGTTTTCTTGAAATAAAACCTCTCGTTGTCCGATAATTCATATTTCATAAGGTTGGAGCACAACTTAATGGCTCGGTGATTGATTTTGCATATTAGTGGGGTCGGTTAGGTTTTTTTAAAGTTGCACACTTCAGAGGTGTTACAAACGAGCAGACTCTAGTCATCTTAAGAATTCGTTTCATTATTGGACCTTTTTAGGGACAGTCAAATTTGAGGTATGACATATATATTGACTCATTAACTAAAGCTTGACATTTATGCATATATTATTTATTATCACATGTATAAAATGTATGTCTGACATCCTTAACAGGTGTCACAAGATTAGCAATATTGCTTGCTATTTGAACTTTTTTGAGTTGTTTTTCATTATATTAATTTGTCAGTTCGCATTTTTCTAGTCCCAAAAATGCAAAATTCACAAAAATATTATTTTTATAGTATTTTTTTTTTGTAATTTTTAAATGCATTTTTGTATTTTCACTCTTTGAAAATCATTCTCATCATAAAAAACACATTTTAAAAATTACATTTATACATTAATTTTATGTTTTATGTGAAAAATCATCCTTTTCACATAAAGTCCTAAACTCATTTCCAAAGAAATCACATTAATCATCTTTTGCATTTTCTCCACATTTATTTGTCAAAATCATATTTTTATCATCAATTTCATATATTCAACATAAATCTTTCATTTTGATATATAAAGGTTTCTTTTTTAACCCAAAAAATCATTTTCACATTAAAATTATCATTTATGCATATTAGTTGCATTCTCATTATTTTATTATAAAATTGTCATCTTTTGCATACAAAATTACATTTTTTATGCTAAAATCATATTTTTTACTTTTCTACATAAGATTGCATCTTTTCTTGTTCCAGTATGAAAACTCACTATTTTCACTAATTGCATCATTCCTGCATGAAATTTGCATCATAGTCAACTCTATTCTAGAGTTATAATGATTGCACAAAAGTTACAATCATTATTCTCAATGCAATCATTATAACTTTGATAATAGATTCAATAAGGATCGAATTCTAAAATATCAACATTTCTTGCATAAATATTCGTCAATCGTATAAAAATCAAATTTTTGGAACAAGAAATACTATTCATGGGTCCCATGATGACAAACACTTCAAATTCTAATTGTTTTACATCAATTTAACATTTTTATTATTTTTTTGTCATTTAGAATTATTACTTTCTTATTAGCAATCATTTCATATAATCTCATTATGCTCCCCCCTGGAAATGCAAATGATCAAATGCTTCTACTTGCTCTTCTGATTGAGTGAATATTTCCTATTAATTTACTATCTATTTGGATGATTGGATAAAATGCACATATTTATGCTAACCTCTATTTTGCAGGTGTTTATTAGATCTAGGAATAGATTTAATTTTCTGCACTTTTCCCCTTTTGATGTATTTACTAGGAAAGCGATGCAAATAATTGTTACTAATTTCTTTACTTTCCATTTATTTTATGATGTGCATGTGTGTGTATATAAACTATTATTCTAAAAATAGGGTGATGCAATAGCCATGTGACAAATATTCAATGCTGAGGAATAGCCAAAAAGTAAATGTGACATTCCGTACTCGAAATCTCTGCTAGGGACAATACTTGTTAGGTGACCCGATATTATCTCATGTCCTTCCAAGACTAAACATGACCCTATCCTATAAACGGAATAGAATTTCCCTTCAATAATAAAGGTAAAAATAGTCTCAATGTCATGCGTTGCATGCATAATATTCTCTCCCTCCCAGTCATTCGCAATTACTCACTACATACTAACACTTTAGAGGAGTAAAATAAGAAATAGGAGTGGCGAATATTTCCACAAGAAAATACTCAATGAGTAAACATAGTAACAATGAAGGTATAGTTTGTAGAATATTTAGTATTATTAAAAGGATAGTTCGCTTAAAAGAATAGAAGGTATTGCTCAATAACATAGTTTGAAGAAATAATTATAGAAAATATTTACTTGCTTATAAATATTATTTGTAATTAAATTCTCTTAATTATTTATTTCTATAACTTGAGTGCCACTTATACTACTTTTTCATGATTACTCGTTAAGATTCTCAAAACCTTTCACTTTTTATTAAAGGCTTAAACATTTATTGTTTATATTAAGTTTCTCTTATTATTTAAAATATTTGGGTCCTCAAGATAACAACATAATATTATTTATCATTTAAGTAACATTATTTATCATACGATCCAGTCGTACTTGTCATCTCGACCTCTCGAACTCATGCTCTACTTACATTTAAGCATATTCTTTTAATACTCAGTATAATGTTCATAAAAAATTTAAGATGTATCATACTTTTTTTTAGAGCATAACATGATTTGGAATTAGTCACATTGGGTTCAAAACATTGCACAATATGTACAAGCAAATATCAATATGGCTAGTAATATACCACACCAAAAGTTATTACAATTCATTTATTCTTGTGCCAATGTAGCCCCAAAGGTTGTGCCATACTATACTAAAGTTAAATATCATAATTTTGAATGTCATACCCCAAACATGATTTTACATATATATTTTAAGGTGAAAGGCTATGTCTGGCACACATTCTACTAACTCACCAAACCTAGCAATGTCCTAAAAATGGACTTATTATCTCTTTTTAAATTATGTTCATGTACTTATAATTACGTCATTTACATAGTAGTTTTATGGCAACACATTACAATCTTTATTTTACATCTTTCTTAATTACATTCTAAAGAAGGTTTAATTTCTATTTTGAAATATCATGCATTTAACACTCTTAAAAATCTATAGCAATAACATTTTTTTAATATTTAACTTTGTAATAGAGAATATTGTCATAATTTTTGAAAGAAACTATTAAGAATTGTCTAGCTAAGAACATTTGTATAGCTCACAGAAGTTCAAGAATTCAAAGTCTTAACCTTCAATTCATAATCTTTTAAACAATCAATTAATTAATTGAATTAGTTGAGAGACAATTCAATTGTTAATATTTCTATAAAGCTTTGCTTCAAATTTGAGTATAATTAATTACTTGAGTTAGTAAGAGCTAAATAATTGAGTATTGGACATAATTAATTAATTATGGGAGTGCTTGAGAGAGATTTTCATAATTTAAATGGTGTTTGAAAATGGAATGGAATTCAGTTTAAAAATGGAATGGAATTCATAATTAAGAAAAAAATTGACATGATTCTTAAATAAATTTAAGCCGTTGATAAAAATCCTAACAATTAGCTATATAATGAATTTAAGTGTAGTTAATTAGTTTACTCTAATTTTTGCTTTTATTTCTATTATTCAAACAACCGATTATTTAAACAAGAAAATGTTAGCATAGATATGCCCTAGTACCATTATTGTAATGTATAATGACATTGCAAACTATCCTAAATGGCAATATAAAATGTTTGCTTATTTGATTATTTACCCTTTAGTATTGTGTTAAACAAAATTTATTATCAAGAGTTGATAATATGAGTTACAAACTTATTTAGTACACATGCTATAAAAATGTTCATAGTCGTATAATTAATATTTGGGTAATATTAATTAGACTATCGCCTCTATCTATTTTCCTTGATTAGTATGTGATACTAATAGTGGGAGGTAGTGAGTTTCTGTAATATCCTAAGTTTTTAAATAATTTTAAACTGCATCGGGATATGCAGTGTTAATAATTTTTATATATATATTTGATTATTTAATTAGCTTGTTATTTATTAAAGTCATTTTTAATTATTTTTAAGTTCTTTACATAAAATTTTCTCAGGAATGTTATTTTCGGGGAAATTAAGACGTAAATAATTTAATATTAATTATTTTAAATAGTGTTACGAAATTTGCATTAACTCATATATAATTTTAAAGTGCTAAATAAAATACATATATGTACATTTATTTAAAGTGAATTAGGGTTTAATTAATTAAATTAATTTTTATTATTTAGTTTTAATATTAATTAATTAATTATATATGTGTATATATTATTAAAATATATGTGTGGTGAGTATTAATGTGTGTGGGATTATATATTATTATAATATATAGTATGTATGTATATATATATACATAAATTATTGTCAAAAAACAAAAGTTAGCCAAAATTACAGAATTGTCACTCGGTCTTCTCCTTCCCTCCCGAACGTCCCATCTCCATTTTCGACGACTGCAAGCTGATTTTCTTGTCGTCGGTGTGCCTCTTGGCTTGCCACCACCACCTCCAGCCTTTCCTGACGCCTGAAGCCACCATCTTCGGCTTGTTTGGCCGGATTTTTCCAAGAGAAGCTGAAATCACTTCCATCGTCGTTCAAGCCGATTCCGGCCACCGTTTTCCACACCGCCAGTCTCTATCTTTCCCTTGAGCTCTGGTGAGTGTGATTCCAAGTTTTGTTTCACTTAAAATGGTCTAAACTTCCCTAGGTTTTGATTTTTCATTTTCGGCCAATTAGGATTTTGAATTTTTTTGAGCTTTAATTTGATTGATTCAAGTAAACTCCCTTCACAAACTTTGATCCTAGTAGTTTAATCTACACTTTGGAATTTTTGTGGAATTTTTGGGAACTGTTTTGATTTTTGTGAATTTTTTATTATTTTATTAATATTTTCTAATTTTCAAAAATTAATTAATTAAATTATGAAATTGTGTTTTATAGTGTTCATAGGTGTTAAAATGCATTTTAGAAATTTATTTGTAATTTTTGTGAATTTTATATATTTATTTGGAATTTATTAAGTTTATGTAATTTTGAAAAATTAGGTTAATTATGTGTTTAATTGAAATTAATTGGTTAATTGAGTATATTTATTAATATTATTGAATTATATGTTGAGAAAATTAATTTTGAGTAATTATACTATTTTTGGTGAATTTTTTATTAATTTTAATGAATTTATATATATAGGGGTATTTTGGTAATTTGACACTAAATTGGCTAAAAATGTAATTAAATTAGTTTTAATAGTTATTTAAGGTATAAAAATGATTTCTACAAATTATTTAGTATTTTTAACTAATTAAAACTATTTTTCGTAAATTATTTTCAAATTATATATATAATATACGATTTTTCTAAATAAATGAGTTGTCATCGGTTTTTAACATGTTTTAGGGTTAAATATGTAATTTTGATTGATAAAATGTATTTTTATTATTAAAGGGCATTTTCAGTATTTTTGTAATTGCTTTGTGAATTGTGGACTTCTGTCGGTGAATTGTAGTTTGGAGTCCGACCGAGGGATTATGGTTGTGTTCTATGTTTATTTCGAAGTGTATTTCTTTACAGGACCTGCTCTACTCTTTGAGTAGAGAGATGTTCATTTTACAGGGGAGGTTCTGCCGGATTTTCGATAGAATTCTCGTAAAACGTGATGTCCGATCAAATTCTGATTCTAATTCTGTGTTTAGTATTCTAGATCGAGTTTCTAGAAATTTTCGTTAGATTTATTCTGATTTTCTGTTATCATTTGTTTGTTTAGTTGCGCCGAGACTGAGGCCTAGTGGACTAGGCCCGTCAGACCCATCTCGTGGAGCGCAATAACAGTGAATTGTTATTTTATATATATATATGTGTTTTAGGGTGCATGTTTTAGAAATGTATTATTTATTTTAGTAAAGTATGCATAAATAATTTAAGTATTACTTAGGTTTATTTTCGGTATATTTTTGGAATATTTTAAACTATATACATGTTTTATTAATAAATTATTCTTAAAATGTTTTTATGTATATTCATGGTATATTTTTAGTTTATTTTGTAATTTAATTGGATTTATTTAACGTATATATACTCGAAATATACCTGGTTTACTTTTGGTATATTTCTAGTATATATATGGTTTATGTTGCTATTTATTTCAAATTCATGCATTATTTATTTATGAATGTATGTTTTATATATTAATGAAGGATATCAATAGAACGTGCTACATAGTGGGTAGCACTAGGACCGAGTACGTACCGATACGCCGATAGCATTTAGGCTATATTACTAACCTATTTATGGATATGGATTGGATTGATTTATTTATTTGATGTGAGATATGATTTGGGAGTGTGATTGTTGGAGCTCAGTTGACCAAGTGTCTCGGGGCCAATCACACTGACAGTCAGACTGTTGGAGCTTGGCTGACTTAGTGTCTCAGGGCTAGTCTACTGTCCAAATGAAACAAGTGAATATATTTGGAATAAGTGAGCCTGTATGGCTAGAGTGTTGTCTAACACTATTTGAGGTTGTGATTTTCAGTAAAAATACATAAAATGATTTCGTTGCATCGGTATGTATTTGCTTGTATATACTTATTATATATACTATTGACTGTGTGCATTGTCATTTAGTATGCATGTATATATATATTATAACAATTCACTCAATGAGATTTGACTCCCCTCCATTGACTATTTTCCAAGAGAGTCATCGTCTTCAAACCTCAGTAGTAGACCTATACGTCGATTTCTTCCACCCCGACTTCATTATGTAAACTGCTTATCTGAGTTTTATTTTATAATCTAGACACTGCAATAATTGTAAATAGTTATGGAGTTTATGCATTATATTTGTGTGAGTTATGTATTTCAAAGATTTGAATTGGATTTGTATTAAAAGTTTATTTATATATAAGATGAGTTATTCGATTTAATTTCATTCGTGGATATTTATTTTATTATATTTATGATTTTATTTCCGCTGCAGAATATATTATTTATGTTATTATGATTATTGCATGTTTTATTTTATTTTTAGGTTTGCTATGGGTTCCAGATTCAAAAGAATTCCCGTTCCCTAGTGCCAGTCATGGCCCCTGTTTTGGGTCATGACAGTTTCATGCTAATTGATATGAAATTTCAAAATAGACATGTGGATACTCATGTGATGGGTGGATCAAACAGTGACACTAGATATATGATCACATGGATATTCACTTATTCTCAACAATCATAATCTAGGTTATAATGGTGCATATAGTCCTTTGACCTTAAGTGACACGGTCATCCACATTTAAGTGGTTAGAGTTTATTATCACTTACATACTTATGTTATTCACACATGGGTATATGGCGTATGGTGGCTCTAATCAGTTAAATGTAGGGATAAGGGTTTGACTAAGATGGGATTCATTACCTATAGTGAACCGGGATAAGGTCCTATGCTATTTAAGTCTTTTCCTGATAAATAAGTTCTTGGCTAAGATAAATATTACAGTCTAAAAGAGTTTCAGTGCTAGAAAGAGTTTTTAGTATTTGTTATGCTTTATCAAGAAATAGAACTTGAGATGAGCTCATATAATATATATTTATTAGAGCTTGACTAATCCTTAACTCTAGGCTATATTAGGATCTTTTAATGAAGGGATTTTAGTGCAAGATAATTATGACCAAAGGATTCATGTGAATTAATGAATACATTCATATCTAATTGGGTAGTTGTGATATCGATGCTAGGCACTCACAACTTATGAGAACTAAATGTGAATAATTGGGGTTTTCACATTTAGATTTGAAAGAAGTTTCAAATAATATCAAGTGTCGATATTATCTTCTCATTGGTCATTAGACATGAATATAGTAAGTCACACCTAAAAAGTTTTACCAAATCTCTTTATATTAATCTAATTATTGATTAAAGAGTTTAATCAATTAATTAAGATTAATGAAATTGGATTTTTGCTTAAAGCAATGATTCTAGCATATCATCTAATTTCAATGAAAGGTTTTTATTATTAATTTATGCTTAATTAATATGAGATATTAATTGAGAAATTAAATTAATAATGGATATATGTTGTTTCTTTTATACTTGGACTAATGACCCAAATGTTATGGACTTAGGCCCAAAAGAGTTTTGGGCTAAAGATTAAACTAAGTGATTGACAAAGACAATTTACCTTATTTAAGTCCACTTATTTGATGGAATGGGCTTTGGGTCAAGAGTTGGCCTAATGCTTTAGCCCAAATCCATTTAGTGATATATTTGATTTTGTTAAATCAACTATTAATTAAGATACTAATTAACATGTATAAGTCCTAGGTTATGTAGAGAATTACAAGAGTTATAATTTATACATCCTTCCAGTTTGGACACTAGTGACTTATTTAACTGTTAATTAATTATGATAAATGGCATATGGTTCATGTCACTAATCTCTAGCCAAGTATATTTAAAAGAAAAATTAAATATTAATGAAGGTTGGTGAAGATAAAAGTGTAAATACATAAGAAACAAAAAGGATATACAAAACCTAGAGCTCTTGTTAGGATCAAGTTAGTGCAAATATCACAAGGGTTATTGTGAGAGGGTTTTTATGCTAATTAATCAAGACAAGAAGAAGGTTTGATGAAGCTTTGTGTCTCAAGCTAGAGGTCTGACAATTGGGAGACTTGAGGAGTTTATTCAAGAGTTGAATCAAAGGAGCCAACCATTCTAGTAGAATACTTGTGGTCTTCTTCAAACCTGGGAGAATGTAAGTTCTCTTGAAACTTAGAATTCCTAGGTTGTTGATTACTTGTATTTGTGTTAGTTTGTGTATTAGCTATGTGTTAAATGCAAATTAGATCCTAGGGATTGGACTTCTTGATGAGATCAAGGGTTATGATAAGCAAATTTTTAAAATTTTCCCTACTTAGCATTTTATGTCTAAGTAGTATAATCGATTCTTAATAAAAAATACTTAGAGTAATTCAATAACTAATTCTCAAATCCCTATGGGATCGATATTATTTTACTACTTGGACAACTTCGTGCACTTGTGGATTAGGCTAACACTAAGTTTTTAACATCATTGTCAGGGATTTGTAGGATTAATATTGTGATAAATTAGTATTATTTGCTTTATAATTTTCTTTTCTTGTTATTTGTTAGTTTTTCATTTTATTAAATTGTCTTTATAGTGATTCTTATTGGTGTATGCATACAACACATAATACAAATAGAAAAGGCAAATTTTTATTATCCTTTAATACATAAATTGACAGAACATTCCACAAGAGACTGAGAAAGAAAAAGAATATAATAAATGAAGGTGATGGCAGAGTTAAAGATGACAAGGTTGCGGAGTAGGATCTACCACCTGTTAAACAGTAAAAACTCAAAAAAGATAGAATGTGTGGAGAATAATGAAGGACTTTGTTAGTCCATATTTGTAGGGAGATCAAAATCCTATTGTAAGACTTGTAGTTTCTACTAATAATTTTAAAATCAAGCCAACCATGATTTAGATGATTCAAAACTCTCAATTCAGTGGATTGCCTTATAAAGATCTAATAGGCCATATAACTAGATTTTTGGAATATTGTTATACTTTCAAAATAAATGGGGTACAACTAAAAGATATCATGTTGATATTTTTTCCTTTCTCACCCATTGATAGAGGAAAGAGATAGTTCACTAGTCTACTACCTAACTTAATTAACACTTGGCTGGAGATGTACACAACATTCCTATAAAAAGTTCTAAAAATTAGAAATGAGATTAATTGATTTTTTTAAAGGGAAGATGAAAGCTTCTATAAGTGTTGGGATAGATTCAAAGACCTTCAAAGACTATGTCCACTGCATTTGATACCTGCTTGGAATTTAGCTCAATTTTTCTATAAGGGTGTTAATCTAACAATCAATGTTAATATTGATGCAACTATTAGGGGAACAATCATGTCTAAAACACTAGAGAATACTCTATATGTTTTTAAAGAGCTTGCAAACACATAGAGCTTGTGAACTAATGAGAGAGTTGTGCCAAGGAAGGGTGGAATAGCATAAGTGGATGGATTGATGATGGTAAATGCAAATTTGGATGTCTTGACAAAGAGAATGGACAAGATGAACATTAATACAATTTATTCTTTAGCTTTTTCATCTTATGAGATTTGCCATGGTGGACATCCTACTATTGAGTGCCAACTTATGCAAATTTTATCTATAGAAAACATGAAGTCACGACCCAAACCGAGGACCATGACCAGCGTTAGAGAATAGGAATTCTTTTAAATCCGGAACCCGTAGCAAGCCTTAAAATAATGAAAATAAACAATAAATAAAATAAAATAAATATACCATAATTAAAATTTCAATTTAATATGATAAAATAAAACTTCTTCATATCATGAAATGAATTAATACAATATTCAAATTAAACTTCTGAATTAAAATCTCGTACATCAAAATAAGATAAAACTCACTACTGATACATATTATAACTACTTCAGTTTACTAGAGTACAATATACAATAATTAAGTAGATGATTTACATAATAAAGTCGGGGCAGAAGAAATCCGACAGATAGGCCTACTGCTGAGGTCTGAAGAAGAAGACTCTCCTATAAAAATATCAACTGAGGGGAGTCATACCTCACTGAGTGAATTGTTATAATATATATACACGCATTACTAAATGTCAAATGCAAACAATCATATATATATAATACATAAATATATCGGCATGAGCACACATATGCTGAAAATTGCTTTATTTCATAATACTGAAAAATATATATTTTGAAGGATCAAATAGAACTTTAAATGATCACAACCTCAACAATAAAAATCACTCTAGCCATACTGACTCATTTAATTTCAAGTAAATTCTCTTAATCCATCTAGATAATAGACTGGCCCAAAACACTAAGTTGACCGAGCTCCAGCAGTCTGACTGTCAGTGTGATTGGCCCCGAGATACTTGGTCAACAGAACTCCAGCAATCACACCCTCAATCACATCAATCTCAATCATGTCATATTTCCTCAAATAAGTTAGTAATTTAACTCTACGATCTATCGCACCAGTACGTACTTGGTCTTAGTGTTGCCCACTAGGAAACATGTTCTATCGATATTCTTCATTTAAAATAAAACATACATTCAAGTAAACAAATAATGCATAAAATCATTCATAATAATCAAATAAACCATATATGTACCAGAAATATACTTAAAATAAACTAAGTATATTTCAAGTATATATATGTAAAATAAATTCAAATAAATCATGAAATATACTCAAAATAAACCAACAATATACTTAAAAATAATTTAGGTATAAATGAAAAGTAAAACATGCATTTATTTCAAAATATACCAAAAATATATTTAAAATATACTCAAGCATTTAATAAAAATAAGTATGCATAGTTATACATTTAAAACATGTATTTCTAAAACATGTTACCTAAGTGCAATGTATATATAGAATAACAACTCATAGGGATGCGCTCCTTGAGACTGGTCCAACGGGCCTAGTCCGCTAGGCCTCGGTCTCGACGTAACTAAACAATAAAAATAATCACAAAAAATAGAATAAATTTAACTTAGACTTCTAGAGACTCGATCTAGAATTACTAAACACAAACAGACACAGAATTGACCTAATGTCATGTTTTATGAGAATTCTACTGAAAATTCGGCAAAATCTCTTCTGTAAAACAGACATCTCTCTACTAAAAAGTAGAGTCGATCCTACAAGAAAAATATACTTCGAAACCAGAATTCATATAAATCCTCGGTTGAGATCCCGAACTACCAAATTGCCCAACCGAGGGCCACAATTCAAATAATATAATAAAATATATTAAAAATCAATAAATACCATAAATACCCTCAAACTATCAAAATATAGTATATTTAACATTAAAACACCAAAATAATTATTTTCTCAATAATTACTTAAAAACCCTAAATAATAATATAATATTATTAAAATCAAATTTTCTAGATAATTCAATATAATTTAATAAAAACTCACTTTACTAATCCAAATAGCTTAATTAGTCCAAATATATATAAAAAAATTACTAAAAAATCATTTTATTACAAAAATAGTATATAATATATTATTTGAAAATAATTTTTGAAAATTAGTATTTATTAATTAAAAATAGTAAATGATTTGTAAAAATCATTTTTATACCTCAAATAATATTAAAACCAATTAAACATAATATTTAACTAAAATTATCACCAAATTACACAATTAACCCTAATATTCAAAAATACACATAAAAATTCAAAAATTCAATAAAAATTATATAAATACACAAAAATTATTTTCTCAACATATATCTCGTTATTATTAACAAAAAACATAATTGACCAATAATTTCTATCAAAATATATATATAACCTAATTTTTTCAAAATTGACATAAACTAAAAATAATTATAAAAATTACATAAAAATCACAAAAGTTATAAACTAAATTCTAAAATTAATAACAATTAATAATAACACCAAAAATCACAAATTCATAATTTATTTAATTAATTTACGAAAATTAATAAAATATTCAAAAATTCACAAAAATCAAAATAAATTCTAAAAATCACACAAAAATTCTTGGAAGTAGATTAAGCTAGTATAATCAACATTTGTAAAGGAATTTTTCATGAACCAACCATTAACACCCTAAAAAAATTAAAAACCCTAATGAACCGAAATCTAAAAATTGCTCAACACCCAACCAAATTGAGTTAAGCTAAAAGGAGCTTAAATTCACACTCATTAGTGTCCAAGGAAGAGAAAGAGACCGACGGTGAGAAAAATGGTGGCCGAAAAAGCTAGGAACGACGATGAGCTCACTTTCAGCTTCTCTTGCTTGTTGTCGATCTGCAACTCACCGGAGAAGAAAGAAAAGGCGATGATGATGGTAGGAGGTGGCTGGACAGTGGTGAGGCACATCGACGATGAAGGGATAGGCAATGACAAGTGAAGGAGGAAGGGAGGTATATGTTTTGTGTTTTTTATGATAATATGTATATTATATGTTTATATTACTATATTATATAATTAAATAAACTTTATTTAATTATAGTATAATATATAACTTAAATGTAGACCACACACACACACACACACACACACACACACATATATATATATATATATATATATATATATATATATATATATATATATTCACACATAAAATAATAATAAATCCTAATTATTATAATATATAACACATAAAATAATACAATTAATAAAATAATTAGGAAAATTAATAAAACAATAATAGAATAAAAATACCAAAATAATCTTACAAATCAAACGACCTAAAATATTATTTAAACGTAGAATAATAATAATTAATCGTAAAACAGTAAAATAAAAATAAAATAATCAATAACTTTAATTTTATTAACACTGCATATCTCGTTTTAAAATAAAATAATTTAAAAATATAGGTCGTTACATTTAATAAGGGTCAATAATAAAATCCTATGCTTAGTGATACATATAACCCAAGCTGAAGGAATCATCTAATCTTCTTATGGAACAATCAAGGCAATAATTAGTGGAGACCTTAGGCGCCACTTGGTTTTGGGAAGTCTAATGCTCATCAACATCAAGGTCAATCCCCTTTTCAACAGGAGAAAGCTTCATCATCATCATCTTTTTTAAAGAGTAAAATGAAGAAATTTATAGATATAATGACAACAAAGATAAATCGGTAAGATGAGGCTACAAAAAGACTAGAAGGATGATTTGAATACATGCATCTTGATATTGAACTCATATTTAAAATTCACCCATCTTTAATTCAATATAATAGTCATTTTTTCTTGAAGGCTTGTAATAGGAGTACATTCAAGAATAAAAAAGTAATACTTAGATTCTTTTTTTTCTTTATGATCATACTTTTAACCTCATCGGCTAAGATAAAAATCAACTCATTTTGTATATTATGCCCTAAGTAATGATTATGAATCTCATGCACTTGAACACGTCTAATATGTTATCTAATATGTTCTTGCATAATATGGTCAAACTTTGCTATCATCTCTATCAAACATAAAAGTTCTCATTATTATTTTATGTAATTTTTCTTTCTTCCCTCGAAACGCAAGACTATTCTAGCTAATGTCTTGACCATAATAATAATTCTAATAAGAACTTTTTTTTTATGTTGTTTCTTCTTATTAATTTGATCTTGGACACTCTTATCAATTGTCTCACTTTTTGATAGTCTATTTTCCTACTTAATCCATCTAGTTATGTTGATAATATGCTCATTAAATATTTCATGAGACTTAAACTTTCTGCCAAGATTTTTCCAATCTCTACATCCTTCATTTTTAAATTGACTTGTACTATATTTCTAGCTAAACAGCTTACAACAAAAAAAAAAATACTTTATTTATATTTATCGAATATACTAACCATCTCTTATCTTGTTTTTCCTCATTTGATAGTTTATGAATATAATATTCTTTAGATAAATGCCTATTATTTTCATCCTTTGGTAACTCAATATCATCTATTTTAATTGGACCTTTCTCTCCTAAAAGATCTCATAACTTTGTATCAATTTCCTTATATTGTTCAAGATCATAACACTTGATTAAAATAGATTGTTTACCACTTGAACTATTTATAAAAGTCACATTAAGGACTCGATCCACAATTTCATTTTGCTATGTCACATGAATATTATTTTCTAAATTCTCTCCTTTAGTCATCAACATTATTGGTTTATACATCCCCTTTAATACCTGGTTCTTCACTTATTACGTCTTAATTCAAATTTGATTCCTTTTTGTTAATAAGATGTTTGTTAAGAGCCCCTCTTTAAGATTGTACTAAACTTTATACTCTCCTTTTTTTTTCTTGAGTTTTTAATATCCAGATGGATATTTTCTACCACTCATTTCAAAAATTAACAAGTTGATACAAATAAAGAATAATAGAAAAATAAAACAAACAGAGTTGATAAATAAACAAAAGCCAATTGATAGAAATAAATAAATTGAAATATAAATTTTAGAACAATAAAACCTGACAAATCCAAGATTTATTGAAACAGCAACAACTAAATCAACTTTAAGAAGCTCCTCTACCAATTGTTTAATTATAAAAGAAAATCAGAATTAGAAGTAAAGAGATAGAATTGTGACTTGTGAGAATGACTAAGAACTAAAAAGTCTAATTCCACTATACTTATTTTTTAAAAAAAATGACGTTAGGAGACTTCTGTTTTGGAATTTGCATTAATTGCAATAAATTAGGAAGTTTGAGAATTAAGTTTCAATGGAAAAAAAGTTGTGAATGGTGCTTTTTTTAGGAAAAGATATTATAAAATTTAATACATTACTTAGTATGTCATTATTACTAATCTAGGTTTTAGGATATTACTGTTTTTCTTTTAATTTAAAAGGGTAAACTAATTTTTAGGATATTTCTATGTTTTAGCCTTTTCATCCAATTGTAGTTCTAAAATTTTAGGCTTCTTTTTGTTTTTCGTCAATATGACCTTTATAAATTGGAGTCTTTGTAATTAGGGGGCCTTAAGCAATGGCCTTAGTCACCTACCTCACTAAGCCGCCCCTACATACACAACAATATTACCCAAAACATAATCCTTTATAAAAAAATTCATGTGACAAAAAGTATAAACATCATATAAATGAAACAAATTTGAATTTTGTTCCTTATTATTCTTGCTGAGGGCTATGCATGAGTCCTGGAGAACTGAAATCATCTCAAAAATTTGAATTGAAAATCTCTAGAACCGAAAAGTTTCGTTGACTGTTTGACTTTTTCCGAACTGAACTATCTCAAAAAAATTTATTGGAGCGAGTCCAGAAATCATGAGTTCTTCAAATTGAGAATCGAATCGAACCATCTTAAATTGTATTGAACCAAAGAACTGAAACCATAACAAATAGTATGTGTATATATATTATTGTTATTATTTTTTTATGATATATTATAAAATTAACAAGTAACGTGAGATGAGATTACAAATCTATAATAATGTGTTACAAATAAATTTTAGTACAATTTTAATAATAAATTATATTTAAATATATTAAATGTTAACTTAGCATATAATATTTGATCATTTAAATACTAATTAATTGAAATAGAATAATTAAGTTCATGAATTGAATCTTTTTATACTTAATTTTCAATATTTGATTATATTATAAAATAAAATTAGAATTTACAAATAAAATTTGTATAGTAAAATTTATAGTTATTTTCTTTTATATATTTAAATTATAAAATTATTAGAATATAAATATTAAAATAAAACTTAAAAAGAAAATTTATTATAAAAGTGCTATTATTAAATATAACATGTTTAATATAATATAAAGTATATATTTCTTTATAATAATTACGAATTATTAATTTTAAATATATAAACTAAGAATTTATATAAATTTCCAAATTTTAATTTTGTTCTAAACTAATTTGGATTCTTATTTACTCAGAATCTCTGTTCTTAATAGCTTAAAAAATTCAGAACAATTCAGGACATAAATTTATACTTTTAAAGTTAGATTTGAGAGGTTATTTTTTATATTTTTCAACTTTTGGATGGAGCTAAGAAAATTTACATTTTTTAACTGTTCCGACCTATACACAGCCTCAACGCGTGGTAGCCATTTCAATTAGTTAAAAAAAAAAAAAAAAAAAAAAAAACTAAAGTGTACACACATTAATCATTACATACAAATTCCAGCTAATCTATTCTCTCTTTCTTACTTTGCCCTAATTAGATTCTCTTATAATCCCCTCTTTTCTCACTCCTTTCTCCTTCGCTCTTTCTCCAAATTCCTCTTTTCTCCCTCTCCCTCTCCCTCTCCCACTCCGTACTCCACCACGCCAGAGAGAGCCATCTAAAACCCTAATTCTTCTTGTTTATCTCCTTCCTCTGAGCCTATTATCACTAGCCATAGCCATAGCCATGGATGACTCGTCATCATCATCAGCAGCTCAGCAGCAGCAGCTCCAACAAGCTCAACTCGCCGCCTTACTCGGTCAAGACACAGCACCCTTCGAAACCCTAATTTCGTCGCTTATGTCATCATCAAACGAGCAAAGATCGCAAGCCGAACTCTTATTCAACCTCTGTAAGCAAACAGATCCGAATTCTCTTTCTCTCAAACTCTCTCAACTTCTTCAATTCTCCCCTC
Source organism: Mallotus nudiflorus (assembly GCA_947683625.1). Classification (NCBI taxonomy): domain Eukaryota; kingdom Viridiplantae; phylum Streptophyta; class Magnoliopsida; order Malpighiales; family Euphorbiaceae; genus Mallotus; species Mallotus nudiflorus. The sequence goes on along the minus strand of CANTUR010000133.1, from coordinate 1,437,900 downwards.
ACACCGAAGCTCGTGCTATGTCTGCTGTTCTCCTCCGCAAGCTTCTCACTCGCGATACTCATGTTGATGAATACTCTTATCTTTGGCCGCGTCTTTCCCTTTCTACTCAATCTTCCATCAAATCCATTCTTTTGACTTGTGTTCAGCATGAGCAGTCTAAATCTATTGTCAAGAAGTTATGCGACACTGTTTCCGAACTTGCTTCTAATATATTGCCTGATAACAGTTGGCCTGAGTTATTGCCCTTTATGTTTCAGTGCGTGTCCTCTGATTCTCCCAAATTACAAGAATCGGCTTTCTTGATTTTCGCTCAGTTGTCTCAGTATATTGGCGATAGCTTAATTCCTTATATTAAGGAGCTGCACACTGTGTTTTTACAGTGTTTAGGATCGTCGCCTAATTTTGATGTTAAGATTGCTGCTTTGAATGCTGTGATTAATTTTATTCAGTGTTTGAGTAGCTCCGCTGATCGAGATAGGTTTCAGGATTTGTTGCCTGCTATGATGAGAACTTTGACTGAAGCTTTGAATAATGGCAATGAAGCTACGGCTCAAGAGGCTTTAGAGCTTTTAATTGAATTAGCAGGTACTGAGCCCAGGTTTTTACGCCGACAGTTGGTGGATGTTGTTGGTTCCATGCTTCAAATTGCTGAGGCAGAGAGTTTAGAAGAAGGGACAAGACATTTAGCTATTGAATTTGTGATTACTTTGGCTGAGGCAAGAGAGAGAGCCCCAGGAATGATGAGGAAGTTGCCGCAGTTTATAAGTAGGTTGTTTGCAATTTTGATGAGGATGTTATTGGATATTGAGGATGATCCTGCTTGGCATAGTGCGGAGAATGAGGATGAAGATGCAGGCGAGAGCAGTAATTATAGCGTGGGACAAGAGTGTTTGGATAGGTTGGCAATTTCATTGGGTGGAAATACAATTGTTCCGGTTGCATCTGAGCAGTTACCTGCCTATTTGGCTGCTCCTGAATGGCAGAAACATCATGCTGCTCTTATAGCTCTTGCTCAAATTGCTGAGGGTTGTTCGAAGGTATATGAATTGTTGTTTATTTTATGGTGTTATATGCTTGATTTAAACATAGCACTGGTATTAATTTGCTGTTAAAGATTCAATTGACAGTCACATGTCATATTTTGGTATACATATTGTTTATTGCTGAAAGAAAGTATTTGCAAGTTAGTTATTTGTCCTTAACATTACTTAAATCAGTTGCATTATTACTTGATTTTCACGAGTAGTTAGAGACAATGCCCTTCTCCTAGTAGTGTTGAACAACTTATCTGACGTTATTTTTCTGAAAGCTAATGGAATATTATGCATAAAAGTCATCCACTGTTTAGATCATTTATATTCAGTCTTCAACATGTTGAGGAATTTTTTTTGCTGCATGTTTCTAAATCAATATTATCCCAAGCTGATATTCATGATTTCTACTTTGTATTGTTGTAGGTAATGATAAAAAATCTAGAACATGTAGTATCGATGGTTCTGAACTCATTCCATGACCCCCATCCTCGTGTAAGATGGGCGGCCATTAATGCAATTGGACAGCTGTCAACAGATTTGGGTCCAGATTTGCAAAATCAATACCATCAAAGGGTGTTGCCAGCATTGGCTTCTGCAATGGATGATTTTCAGAATCCTCGAGTACAGGTTAGTTAATGCTTGCTGGTGTGCTTTGTTTTTTCGAGTTATCAATCCTATGTTTAGCATTAAAATTTCTGTAGGAAAAAAGTTCGCTTGATTTGGTGCAAGTCATTGTGGTTGCCTTGGTGCTCATTCAACCTTATTCATTTCAGTAATGCACATAATAATTAGGCTGAATTTCAAGTTATTAACTTTCTGTAGTGTTGCATGCATCTACAAACACTCACCCCACCTCTTCCACACTCTAGTGCTCACAATGCTGTATCTTTTCATTTTCCATCACCACTTCTACCTGTACATATGCCAATTGCTTTTTGTTTTCTAGATGTTTGAAGGTTTGCTAGGCTTTTGATGCATTAATCTGAATATTAAATGTTAAAAGTATAGTGGTGTATAATTAAATATTAAAAATATATGAATATATATAGACATAAATTTTATCTATAAATATTGAAAATTTTTATTTATTCTATCAATTAATAGTATAATTATAGAAATTATTTTGTTTAGTTAAGAAAAATATAAAATTATTTTTTTTAATTTGTCTCCTTTCTTATTTAGGAAACTACTAAATAATATTTTCCAAGTTGGAAATGCGTTTCCAATTTTTTCATATTTGCAGAAACAGCCCTGAAACGTTTCTGAAATACAGAAATGTCTACTAGGACAAGTTTCCATGCAGCATAAAACATACTAATCAAATCAAGGGGGAACTGTGGAGATTATATACTGATTCAAACATGCTGAGGCAACAATAGTGAAAATTTAGGCTATGATGTTAGGACAATCTATCAAGAATCACAATTACATGCGTTTTTATTTGGTCAACATGCATACTTCTATATGTTAGTTTTTGAGGTGAACTTGTTTGCACATCTTCACAGTTCCTAAGATTTTGATTTATAACTGTTTCAACCCATTTTTTGTTTTATTGGGAACTAGAGGATACTTAAAAAGGAAAATCCTTATTTTAGATATTTTTGTGATGGTATGTAGAAAATATTTCATTAGCTTTTATAGTGATGTATTCTGTTATTTTGGACTAACTGCTTATCTGTGAGTCTTGATGGTTGAAATCTTGGACACAATGCGGAACTGTCCAAAGGACTTCATCATATAAGACAAGTTTAATATATGTGCTATCCTTTAGGAGCAGTTTTTGTTTCGTTACCATGTGATTTCCAAGTTGATTCATGATTGAAACTGCATCATTTTTCATTTCCTAGTTGGATGTTGCTGCAGTTGAGCTATTATATTTCATTCTGGAATTTAAAAAAGTGCTTGTTTTGATGGATGTAGTTGCATCGCTTGAATTTGTGTGCACTGCTTGGTGAAGTGATCTTGGCCGCTCCTATTAGTGTCTACTTCATTCTGTCCATTAGTTTAATTTTCAGTTTCAGGCATGAAAGTTCTTATTCTATTTATACAAGAACAGGCTGACAAATGTGAGTTCATCAGAACATCTTCCTTTTGAATCAATATGGGAGACCACGGTTGAAATGAGGAAAGATAAAGTGAAGTTCACAGGCTTCAAATGCACATATTGCACCAAAAAAAAAAAAAAAAGAAAAAGAGTTGTGGTTCATCTTTGCTTATTCTGCTAATTGTTCTACATTTCACTATTATCTTTCTTTCCATTAATAATTGTTGTCTCCATTTTTAATATATGATTGCTGGTGTGTGGTGAAGATTCTACTATAGCACTCCAGTGATGGATTATTCACTGTATATTCTTTTGTGACAGGCACATGCTGCTTCAGCAGTGCTCAACTTCAGTGAGAATTGTACTCCAGAGATTTTAACCCCTTACTTAGATGGAATAGTAAGCAAGTTGCTTGTTCTGCTACAGGTATGCTAATAAAGATTATTAATGTCACATTTTCTTATCATCTACTTGTGATGATTGAAGTAGAAATTTTTTGTCTTTCTAATATATGTATTTGCTGCAGAATGGAAAACAAATGGTGCAAGAGGGAGCTTTGACTGCCTTGGCATCAGTTGCTGATTCATCTCAGGTTGTCCATGAATTAATATTTGTTAACACCACAAACATTACTATTGCAATTTTGATGATTAGTAAAGTGTTGTTATTTGTGTTAGGGAGGATGCGATCTAACAAAGACTGTTATTGCAGGAGCACTTCCAGAAATACTATGATGCAGTGATGCCTTATCTGAAAACTATCTTAGTGAATGCAACAGACAAGTCTAACCGTATGCTTCGTGCCAAATCCATGGAGTGCATCAGTTTGGTTGGGATGGCTGTTGGGAAGGAGAAGTTTAGGGAGGATGCTAAGCAGGTATGTTCTGTTACATGCATTCCATGAGTGATATTCTACTTTGAGTTGCATGGTTTGGACTTGTATGCCATCACTGGGGATGTGACATCTTCATAATATGAAACTGTTTTTCACCTTTGTAAATGATATGGTGTTGATGATTTCTCTTGATTAATTTCTTTCTATTTGTTGTTTTCTAACCAACTACGCTGATGTTTTTACCCTTATTGGGCAAGGAATTGTTTAGTTTTCCTGTTAACTTTGGCATGACATGTTTTTATTTTGTTTAAATATTGCTTTTGCAAGGTTATGGAGGTCCTTATGTCTTTGCAAGGGTCTCAAATGGAGACAGATGATCCAACGACAAGTTACATGCTACAAGTACGTTTTTTTAATTTCTGGAAAATATTTGCAGTAAAAAACATTGCTCTTTTGGAGTCTTGTAATCTGATAACATTTACTTTATAATGGTATAGGCATGGGCCAGATTATGCAAGTGTTTGGGACAAGATTTTCTTCCATACATGGCTGTTGTTATGCCACCTTTGCTTCAATCTGCTCAACTTAAGCCAGATGTGACCATTACATCAGCAGATTCTGATAATGATATTGATGATTCAGATGATGAAAGGTATCCATTTTTCTGAAACGTGATTTACTTCTTATGGGAAGTGGACATGCATTAATGTGTTCTTATTCATGCCTGTAAATGTGATTTGGCTCTGTGTCCCCCCTCTAGGTTCATTCGGTTATTGCTAATTGCATGAATGATTCAATCATGCTCAAAGTTACAAATTTCCTTATTTTCTTAAAACTTATATAACTTGTATGTTCATTTTATTTTTCTTTCTTCTTAAATGGTTTGACAAATTTTTTGCTTAGATAATTGTGCCAGAACTTGTAATACGACCTGTCTTCTCGTAGATTCTTATCCTCTCTATCTCTCTTTCTCTTTCATCCTTATCTTTTCTTTTTACCGCTCTGTTCTTCTTCACTCCAATATTCCCTTTATTTTCTTAGAATCCATCTAGGTCCTCCTTTTCTTTCTTTTTTAAAAAATTTCTTTAACTAGTTCAATTCAATACATGATGGCCCATGACTCTTTCAATTGCTCTCTCAGTCTACAGTTACAACATGCAACAAGTTTTCTTATCATGCTAGGTTGTTATGCCATGTTAAATTATTGATTCTGCCATGATGTTACAACATGCCATGTTTTTGTGCCAAAGTCAAATTGTTAGTAGCGTCATGTCTCTTAGCATTAACTAATTTAAGTTTTATTTTCTTGATGCTTGTCAAAACTTTGTTATGGACAAGGATTATTGATTGTGGTTATATAGAAATGTTTGTTGGCACATTTACTTTTTTAATTCTTTTTTTCTTTTTTCTTTTGTGCTTTACATCTTTTATGAATGCACCTAGGATCTAGTACCCCGATGTGCCTTAATGCACATTGCACCTTTAATAACTATGTGCATGCATATTGAAATGCATGCATTAATGGTTGTGTTGCATGAATATATTTGGCATTCTACTGATAATTGTAGCCATGTTACAGTATGGAGACCATAACCCTTGGAGACAAAAGGATAGGGATCAAGACTAGCGTCCTGGAAGAAAAAGCAACTGCCTGTAACATGTTATGTTGCTATGCAGATGAGCTTAAAGAAGGCTTCTTTCCATGGATTGATCAGGTTTGTTTCTGTGAACATGTACATACAGACACTCGATAATCTAATTCCTTTACATTCCCACTAATATCACAACTGTAAGATCTAATGTTTTCCTTGCAGGTTGCTCCTACATTAGTTCCTCTTTTGAAATTTTATTTCCATGAAGAAGTTAGGAAAGCAGCTGTCTCAGGTATCAAATTGATTGATTGCTTTGTTTTCCTTTTCTCCCCTTTGTGACCCGGGCTTTACGTTCTCATTGGAAACACTGGATCTGTTTCTAGCCATGCCAGAACTACTGCGTTCTGCAAAATTAGCTGTAGAAAAGGGGCTGTCTCAGGGCCGCAATGAGTCTTATGTAAAGCAATTATCTGACTACATAATTCCAGCTCTTGTGGAAGCATTACATAAGGTCAATTTAATTTCTATTTGTCCACTGTTTGCTCATTGCATAATTTTACAGCTAATGTGATGACGTATTGTAGCTGATCAAGTTTCTGAAATGCAATTTGGTTGCAGGAACCTGATACTGAGATTTGTGCAAGTATGTTGGATGCATTAAATGAATGCTTACAGGTTAGTCATATTTAGATTGAGGTTAAATTGTGTCATTTCCTATGAATTGCTCGTGTGATTATAAGAATTTTTGCATGTTATATTAGTGACTCTGCACTAATAGTTTAAAAGAAAACCAGTTGAAATATCCCTTATTTATCATTTGTTTTTACAAAGAAAAGAGTTCAGAAACTCTCTTAGGAATCATGTACCCTTGTAATATGTTGTGAAATCTCTCAATTTATTTGCAAAATTGTAATTATTTTTCTTCCAGATTTCTGGAACACTTGTTGATGAAGGTCAGGTGCGATCCATTGTTGATGAGATAAAACAAGTGATCACAGCTAGTTCTAGCAGGAAAAGAGAAAGAGCAGATAGAGCCAAGGCTGAAGATTTTGATACCGAGGAAGGAGAACTAATTAAAGAGGAAAATGAGCAAGAGGAGGAAGTTTTTGACCAAGTTTGTATCTGGCTTACTGTTGGTCTGTTTATTGATAATCAGTAAGATTTTGTTTCTCTTATCTAAATGCTCATTTTTGTTTCCAGGTGGGTGAAATCTTGGGAACTTTGATCAAAACATTTAAAGGGGCTTTCTTGCCATACTTTGATGAGCTATCGACCTATCTCACTCCTATGTGGGTAAGTTTTGCCACAAATATACAGTTAGCTTTTATTTTTCAGTCTGCTTTTGTGGTTTAAAAATTGACAGTTATAGCATTTTTCATATATTTTTTTGAGCTTAATTAGTGTGTTCACTGACTATTAGCTAGCTTTTGGTATTAAATGGTCAATTATATTTTCTTGTGCTAAATTGATGTCATTGGAGACTAAGATTTTCCTAGCTATTTATTCTGTTGTTCTTTGGTTCTTAGCTAAAAATTTTAAATTAAAGTCAGATTTCTTCAACTTGTCACATTCTAAAGACTTTGTTTATGTGCATTCTTATATCTCCTAAATTATGAGCAAAAAATTGTTGATATATGAACTTATTTTCTTACAGTGGGAGGTTTATGGATTTTCCTTGCATGTCTGTATTGTCCTCAAGTTTGGTTGTGTTTTATAGTGCACTTGATGGTGGAATGTGGGAAGAACTTTTTTAAGTTATGCTGATTACATCTTGATTATTCTTGCAACTGAACAGAATATATATTTTGACATTGAAGTTTGTCTTATTTCTATCCAAGTAACAAATAAATTTATTAGCTGTACATCTGTTTGTTTGTTCATTTCAGAATTCAGTTAGTCATGTTATTTGAACCTCTATTTAAATTTTTGGTACTGATTGGTTCTTAAGGATTGCTTCTGTTTTGAATATCATTATTACAATTATCTGGTCTAGAAAACTTGGAGTGAATTTTCTGTTACTTTCTGACATTTTAGTTGGCAAAATTTAATCTCCCTTAAACCATAAGAGTTACTGAGTAATTTATAATTCAATCCAAAGTGGTACTCCGATGTATTATCTTCTGTCCCTTTTATGAGATATCAGTCTGATTTAATTTCTATTTTTATTTAGGGCAAGGATAAGACTGCCGAAGAAAGGAGGATTGCAATTTGCATTTTTGATGATGTTGCAGAACAATGTCGTGAGACAGCACTCAAGTAAAATCCCTTTAGAATTATGTTACTTATTGTGGTGATTGTTGTCGAAAACAGTTGGTTGATGCAAATTCTCCAATGTTATTGGTACAGATACTACGATACATTTCTTCCGTTCCTATTAGAGGCTTGCAATGATGAGAATCCAGATGTTCGGCAGGTTTGTATTCACTAAGCTCCATTTTTTATGTACTTCAGGTTGCTGATACTCACCAAGGCAATAATTTTACAGGCAGCTGTATATGGGCTTGGAGTTTGTGCAGAATTTGGTGGCTCTGTATTTAAACCTCTTGTTGGAGGTAATTGGCTGCACACTGGAGCTGTTGATTCTAATTGCTATTTATGGGATTGAGTGTTGAATTTCAATTTAATGCAAGTTAATGTTTTTGGTTGGATTTTTCAGAGGCTCTTTCAAGACTAAATGTTGTGATACAACATCCCAATGCTAAGCAACCTGAAAATGTCATGGCATATGACAATGCTGTTTCTGCCTTGGGGAAAATTTGTCAGTTCCATCGTGGAAGTTTTAATTCAGCTCAGGTACCATTGACTATCATTTATTTAACTCTGTTATGCAATTCTGAGCATATCTCTTATATATAGACATAAGCCTTTAGAGTTGAATGTTGCTCTTGGTAGAAAGTGGTACCATAGTAGCATGACCATTACTGTATGGCAGCTTTCCTGCAGTTTCTAAGTAACCTTATATTTGGCAGATTGTCCCAGCATGGTTAAACTGTTTGCCAATAACAGGTGACTTGATTGAAGCAAAAGTTGTTCATGAACAGCTTTGTTCGATGGTAGAGAGGTGTGGACTTTAGGTTCTTTTTGTTGTTTTCTGTGACTTCTCTTTTTTTTTAACTTCAATTGCACCTTCACCATCTATTTTGGCATCCATCTACAGGTCAGATAGTGATCTTTTGGGTCCCAACAATCAGTATCTCCCAAAAATTGTTTCAGTATTTGCTGAGGTTAGTTGATCACTGCAAGCAAATTCAGCACCTGTATGACTCATTAATTCCAATGCGATGCAAATAGGCTGCTATTTTATCTGAAACTTTTTGGCTTTTGTTTTTGCAAATGTGAGATCTGAGCTATTATTTCAAAGCTAAGCTCAATCTCAGGTCCTATTTTCCCCAATATCTGATTTAATATACCAGAATTTTGGACATGCTGACTGTTGCTTCTTAAATGTACGTTAATGTCCTGTGCTTCATCTGGATATAAGATGGTTTAGTAACCATACCTCTATGTGCAGTGTCTTCCCTGTTCTCTGTTCCCCCCCAAATGCTAGATGATTGCAGGTTATATGTGCCTGCCATATGTAAAATTTTTATTGATGGCCATGTCTGATTCAATGACTTGCTTTTCAAATTATTGCCATCATATTCTGGTCTGTCTTTGGCGTTGCCAAATTTTACATGGGCTTTTCATGAAACAAGTATTGTTTGTATCTCAGGCATGCTCTTGAAATAGCTTGATTGCATGGAGTCTTTTTATTTGAATTTGGTTGCAAATTGTTTTCTGATAATGTCACTGTTATTGCAGGTTCTTTGCGGTAAAGATCTGGCAACAGAGCAAACTGCAAGCCGAATGGTTAATCTGTTGCGGCACCTTCAGCAGACTTTACCCCCAGCAACATTGGCTTCAACTTGGTCATTGTTGCATCCACAGCAACAGATGGCATTGCAATCAATTCTCTCATCGTAGTACTGGCAGAAGACGTCATAAGTTGCTCTGGAAAAAAAAAAAAAGAAAAGCTACAGTGTGTGAAAGTAATATTTATTACCCATTCTTTTACATAAGATGGCTTCCATCATTTGTTTTTTGCACGATATTCTTCAGCAACCTGGCATCAAGTTGGATTTGAGTGTCAAAGCCCATCATGGCGATTAAAGTGGATCAATCCTTTTTGTAGAATGTGTATATTATTTACAAGTGTTAATTTATAGCTGGAATCAAGTCGATGAGGAAGAAAAATATATTTAGGCATATGTGGTTTGTTTGTTTTTTTTTTTTTTTGTTGGGTTGGCGCGTGAGGTTTGAGGGTTGTCAGCGGGGCAATTCTTGTCGCAGTTTTGGTTCTGTTATGTTTTTGGTTTCATAAAAAGTTCCTGAATGTGTTCATGTATGGATTGAAATTTTGAAGTTTTGAATGTGATTCTTTCATTATATTTGTGATATTATTGAGTTGTGTTGGTGAAAATGAATAGAGCATTGGTCCTTCCATTATTGATAAATAAATTGACTATTGATCTTTTCCATTACTCAAAATTTTCTGGTTTCTGATTTTTTTGGATCTTGCCAGTTGTATGGTATTTTAGGATCAAGTATTGTTGAATGTGAAATGTGAATATGCATTTCAATTGAGATTGATTTGGCTTGAAACATTTCCTGCTAACTTCTTGGAGTTGGATTTTTAATTCTCTTGATTTATCTGTCTTCAAAGAAGTATTCATTATGGTCGTAACAGGTATGATTTTTGTGACATCTGATACTGTTTAAATGGAAGCAAATTTACCGGTTGAATTTACAGTTAAAGCTATGGAGCATATGAAAATGAGAGAAACAATGGAGCCCTAAACTCACTTGATGCTGCGTATATAGAATGTGTGCTCGAAGTGTCACTGATTTCTATCTCATGAGAGCTTAATTTCTTCTGAATATTGCAACTGGAGATTCCATGGAGTTCCTGCATGCACTGTTAGATTCCATAAGAAAATATTCTTATTGTTTGGTTTCTTTGGACCCAATTATTTCATCAAATGAAAGTCAGGTCTCCAAGTGTCTTTTCCTTGGTGGCTTTCACGATTTGCGCTCTGTTTTTTTTGGTTGACCAACTGCAGGAGAGGACAACATCTGTTACAACTCAGGTCAGGCCTCCTCACTATTAGAATACTATACTTTTGACACTTGTCTTCCACACATACAAATACAAATATAACATGTTCTCTTCACTAAATGGCTCGCATGTCTCAAAGCTTCATTAATTTTTGCCTTCAATACTTAACAGATAACTTTTAATATATAAATTTATTAATATCTGCTCTTTGACTTTCGATACTCCAACTAATTCGGATTAAATCAAATAAATCTTAATAAAGAGATAAAAGTTTTTCGATGTATGTTTTTTTATATATAAAATGTAATTTAAAATACAACTTTTTTTATCACTTAAATCAATAAATAATAATTAATAAAAAAATCAATATATAATAATATTAAGGAATAAATACAAATAAGTACTTTATGGTTCAAACATTTTAGCATCGGGATCTTGTTATTTTTTTGGTGACATTTCAATACTATATGATTTTAAATTAATAACACTTAAGTAATAAAATTTTTTACAACTCTCACTTCTAGTATCTAAAAAATTTGATTTTAAATTTTAATCAAATTTTTATAATTTTAACATGGATTTAGCAATAGTGCTATAGTTCATAGCAATTAGAAATTCTAAAAAATAATAATAAAAAAAATATGAAAAAATGTTTTTTTATTTTTTTATTTTATTTATATTATTATTACTACATAAAACTATCATGAATAAATTTATTTTTCTCTCCTCTATCAAATTGTATTAAAATTTTGATTTTTGGATGTTTGAGAAGAGAGAAATCAGAAGTTGTAATAAAATTTGTCACTTAAATGATATAAATATGAAATAACAAGGTATTGAAGTGTCATAAAAAAATCATAGACCCCTAATGCTAAAATGTTTAAGCCATATTGTACTTATTTGTAATTATCCCTAATATTAATGTCTTTATAATTAGTCAAAAAACAAATAGATAGTTGAAAGTACTCGAATGAAATATGCAACAGAAATCACTATAAAGTATTATTTGATTTTTCTGATCTTGATATGACTATTTGATTAAAATAAACAAGTGAATTTGATAATTTCAAAATATTTCCATGATTTTATCTCCCCTCATTGCATAACTTACACATAGTCTATTGATAGAACAAATTCAAACGAACATGCTGACAAGAAATAAAAACGAGGCATCCCACTAACATAAGAGACTAGTACACCACTTTGTGTTTTCATTATATAAATGAATTATGAATCCTCTTCTCTTCCATCTTCACTCACTTCCCATCAACATTTTTTTTTTGGCAAAATGGAATTATACGAATCTCAAAAGCATCCAAAAGAAGTCTCACCCAACAAACAAAGCAAGTTCAAGAAAAGAAGCACGTCTAAATTTGTTGGGGTTAGACAAAGGCCTTCTGGCAAGTGGGTAGCAGAGATCAAAGATACCACACAAAAGATAAGAATGTGGCTTGGAACATTTGAAACTGCAGAGGAGGCTGCTCGAGCTTACGATGAAGCTGCTTGCTTGCTACGTGGTTCAAACACTCGCACCAACTTCACTACCCATGTTCCTGCAGATTCTCCTATCTCTGTCAAAATTAGAAACCTCTTTAATCATAAAAAGAGCCTCAAACAAAACTGTCCTGCAAAAACTGCTTCAAAAACCGCCATCAAAGCAACTAGTACTTTAGTTAGCAGTGCTAAAAGTAATAATGTCATTACCAGGGATGCTTTTGTATCCAATAATTTTATTAGCAGCAATCCCACTTTTCAATCTGGTGTTGCCAATTTCAACTCACTGTTATGCATGGCTGCCAAACAAGAAACCCATCAAATGTTTGATGATGTATACAGACCAGACTTAAGCGGCTGTACCATCGGAGGACTTGAACCGAGTTCATCTCAGTTTTATTATTCTTCATGGCCATTCCCAACTGGGTTTGATCAGATTCCAATAATTCAACAAGGGTTGGAATTGCCAAAGAATGTTGTTGGTGCATTGCCAGATGCACCTGATCATGAGTCAGAACTAGCAGAATTTCAACGTATGAAGGTAGAAAGGCAAATATCAGCATCATTGTATGCGATGAGCGGAGTAAATGAGTACTTGGAGAATGCTTATGATCCAAGTGATGCTCTTTCGGATCTTCCCACTCTGAGTCAGCATTTCTGTAGGAGTTGAGACTCCCTTTCTTACTCTCAGATGAAATTTGATGCACAAACCAATGAACTCAAACTTATTAGGAGTTATATGAGGCTACAAGTTCATACATCAATCAGAGTCTTATTAACTAATTCCAAAAAAACAGCAAAATCAGAATCCTATTGACCAAAAAATATTTGATACATGAAGGTAGGAGATGACCCTTCTTTGTATCATTAATCATCCCCCATTATGTAATGATGCAATGAGTAAGTTAAAGTTACTTGCGTGTGGTTGCTCAACCTTTGGAGGCGTTGCCGCTTTCTACTCGAGCAACAGTTCAAACCCCCGCTTCCCCCTTTTGTATGGAAAATGGAAGAGTTTTACCATCCTCCTTATAGAATCCATTGGCTTCGGGCAACGATTCGAATCCCCACTTCCCTCTTTGTATGGAAAATGGATTTTTACCCTCCTTACAGAATCCATTGGCTGCAGGATGTCGAACTAATTATATCTTAGAAAAATTCTAGGCCATATCTCACATTCTTCACTCAGTATAAAAGAAAAAGATAACACTGAAAGTAGCTTCTTCCGAAAGATTTTTTTTTTTTTCAACAAAACCCTGGCTGCATTTATCATGTACTTTCTGTTCTTTTGCTGGATTACAGCAAATAACCAGAATTTATCAGGTACTAATATAATATGCGAGTGCAGTCACCTAACAGATATAACACATATACAAGACTAAGGCATCCAGAACATACAAATGAACAATACATAGACAAGCCGATCCAAAGAACCTCATTTTACCCCCATAATAAATGAAGAGGCTGAAAAAGAAACCAACATGTAGCAGTAACAAAAGAGACGACAATATTTCTCATAATAATCACTCGCAAATCCTTAATTGGATATCAGAATGTCTCAAAAAAAACACATTTAAAAATAACATAAACAACTTCGATATCCAAACACCACAGTTCAAACACAAACTGAATGAAGGCGGCAAACCCTCACATACTGAATCAGTCTTGAAATTTAATGTGTTTCTACAACAAATTATCAATAATCTTCACCTTCCTCTTCATCCTCTCCACCTTCAGCACCAACTTCCTCGTAATCTTTCTCAAGGGCAGCAAGATCTTCACGGGCTTCGGAGAATTCCCCTTCTTCCATGCCTTCACCAACATACCAGTGAACAAATGCCCTCTTGGCATACATGAGATCAAATTTGTGGTCAATGCGAGAGAACACCTCAGCCACTGCTGTGTTATTGCTGATCATGCAAACAGCACGCTGCACCCTAGCAAGATCACCCCCTGGTACTACTGATGGAGGCTGATAATTGATACCACATTTGAAGCCAGTTGGACACCTGGTGAGTTCAAGAACAATGTTTAAGCTGAGATAAGCACAACAATGCAGAGTAATTGCAGAAAATGATCTTCAAATATTTAATTATGAACACAATAAAATTCTTCTGCTAGCTGAAGCAATTTTTCTTACCAGTCAACAAATTGAACAGTCCTCTTTGTTTTGATAGTGGCAACAGCAGCGTTGACATCCTTTGGAACAACATCTCCTCGGTACATCAAACAGCAGGCCATATATTTCCCATGCCTAGGATCACACTTAGCCATCATGCTTGAAGGCTCAAAAACAGCATTTGTAATCTCAGGAACAGACAACTGCTCATGGAATGCTTTTTCAGCTGAGATTACTGGAGCATATGAAGAAAGCATAAAGTGGATACGTGGATATGGAACAAGATTAGTCTGGAACTCTGTAATATCCACATTAATGGCTCCATCAAATCTTAATGAGGTTGTCAAAGATGATATAATTTGTGAAATCAATCGATTCAAATTGGTGTATGTTGGTCTTTCAATATCTAGGGATCTTCGGCAAATATCATATATAGCTTCATTGTCTAGAAGCACAGCCACATCTGTGTGCTCAAGAAGGGAATGAGTAGAGAGTACACTGTTATAAGGCTCCACAACTGCAGTTGAGACCTGCAATCAAAAAGAAGGCTCCAACTGACTGAATAAAATTATCTTTAAAGTTTCTATTCAATTTTTCAGAGTAAATGAAATAACGAAGGTATGTGCATATTTAAGTACAGTGTACTAAAAGAAACAGAGGACTATGACAAACAGCAAGAGACCATGCCATATATCTGTTCCCACATGACATGAACAATATAAATATCAGAATATAAGATCTAAAATTACTGAATATTAGGTATAACAAGTACCTGAGGAGAGGGATAAATGGTGAACCCAAGCTTTGATTTCTTTCCATAATCTACAGATAAGCGTTCTAACAGCAAAGACCCCAGACCAGAACCAGTTCCACCACCAACAGCATTAAACACCAAAAATCCTTGTAATCCAGTGCAGTTGTCCGCCAATTTCCTCACTCGGTCAAGGCATAGATCCACGATCTCCTTACCAACTATAAGCCACAACAGTATCAGTTTAGTCCAACAATGCCAGTGACAAAAAGAGTGATGTTTAATACACATAATATCATGGAATTAAAAAACCAATTTACTCACCAGTATAGTGGCCTCTAGCAAAATTATTAGCAGCATCTTCCTTTCCAGAAATAAGCTGCTCGGGGTGGAAAAGTTGCCTGTAAGCTCCAGTTCTAACTTCATCAATGACTGTCGGTTCCAAGTCAACAAAAACAGCCCTAGGTACATGCTTGCCAGAACCGGTCTCACTGAAGAACGTATTGAAAGCATCATGTCCAACCCCTACAGAGGAGTCACTGCATAAAACATTAACATTCATAAGCACCCAACTCAAAGTCCAATCCAAAGAACAATCACTAAAGCCCAAATATTTATTTACAAGATCCAAATGCGACTTCATAAAGATACTTTAGAAACTTGGAAACAACCCAATGAACAAACAGACATTATAGATCTGGTATAAGTTGGAATTGTAAAACTTTTACAAGGTACAATTTCACCATACAAGTGAAGAAAAAATAGTAAAAGAAGAGATCTTTATCCCCATTTTGGATCAAATTGTCAGAAATTTTTTGATCCAATCACAGTAATATTTCAAAACTTGAACACAGAAAAAATCATGCAAGCATAAAAAGAAAATTACCCAAGAAAGAAATGCACAAAAGAAAAACACTGTAAACACTAAGCATTTGGGTAGATCTCGAGATCTGGCCAAATTGAAGGAAAAAAATACAAAAGCATATGAACAAAAAATTAAAAGATCTGATATTTTGAAGCCATTGGGTATCTAAAAGATCACATTTTGAAGAAAAGGGTATATAAGAAACAGAGCACAAACCTAGGCATCATGCCATCTGGGTGGATCTCATGTTCCAAACAGTAAAGCTCCCAGCAGGCATTTCCAACCTGAATTCCTGCTTGTCCAATGTGTATGCTTATGATTTCTCTCATTTTTCTGATACCCTTTTACTATCTTCCTCTTCTTCTTCTTCAAACAAAGATTGCAGAGGAACACACTCGCTCACTCACTCAGTTGCACTCAGATCAGATCTATAACTCCCCCCTTTTTTTGACCTTTTATTTGGTTTTTTCGAAACCAAAGACAACAAATGAATTGGATTTAATAAGTAATTTGGAATCCGAACGAGATCTGGGGTCCTTTTCACCCACTCGCTGCCAGCGGTTCTTCGGTCCCCCCACCACACCAATGCCAGCCTTTTTTAAACTTACACTATTGGCCCCTTCTCTAAAAATTATTAAATATCTACCAAAACAGTAAAAATTTCAAAATTATATTATTTTAATAGAATATAATACTTAATTTTGATTTACCCAATTAAATTCAACCATTTTTCAACTTTTATTATGATCCATTTAATTTTTAAATAATTATTTTAAATCTATCTAATTTTTATAATTTATAAATTAAAATATTTTATAAATTGATGTTAATCTCAACACATAATAAATTTATATAAATTAAAATACATGATATATACATAATCCCCTTATATTTATTATTTTTTATTAATTTGATATTTTAACTTATAGTTTACAATTTTGACACATAAATTTAGTTAAAATACATTATTTTTCACTAATATGATGATATAATACATTTATCACTCTTGTAGTTGCCACTTTTTCTCAGTTTGACACTTATACTTATAGTTTTTGGTCAGTTAAACCTTTATAATGTGACACATGCTAATTCATTATTTCATATCATATATGTTAATAGGAGTTTCAAATGCATTTTAACCAAGTTCAGTTGCCAAAATAGCAAAACTAGAAGTTAAAGTGTCAAACTGTTAAAAAGTAACAAGTACAATGGGTTATGTATATATTATGTCAAAACTAAAATAATATTTAATGGATGCGAGATTATATTAAAAATACAATTTTTCTAACTTTTTAATAGTAATTTTTAATTTTATTTATTTTATTTTGAAGTTAACTCTAGCATTTAATATTTTAAAATCATTTAAGATTATATTTTTATCCATATAAATTGAATAGAATTAAAAAGTATAAATTAAAAGGTGAAAAATATTAAAAATAAAAATTTAAAAGTTAAATTAAAAAAATAATAAAAGTTGAAAATTCTCAAAAGTTTATAGTATAAAATTCAGGGGGTGAACTATGCATTCAGTGTAGATATATATTTGCAATATAAGTTATATCATTTTTTCAATTAATTCCTACAAGAATTTTATTTTTACAATAAAGTTATATAAATTTAAAAAAAACGTACCATCAATTTTATCCATTAGTTAAAGTAATTTTTTGTTAGTCAATCCTTAAAATCAAACTTTTTTTTTTACATTTCAATCCTAAAACTATTAAAAAATGTCATTTTCGATATTATATATAAATAATATTTTTTATTTTTAAATTTTTTTATTATTTAACCTTCATAATAATTATATAATTCACTAAAATAATTTTTAAAAAAATAAAAATTATATTTTTTTAAACTATTAGTTATACTGGTAATGATAAATAAAAATAATTAAATATTCTTATAAGGAAAAGCTCATTTATCAATATTATGATTTGTGTTAGATTTAAAAAAGCTCATCTATTTTATCTTCAATTAATTTTATTTTATATAAAAAATAAAATTATTAATTAAAATATATTATTCTTCAAATATTTTCTATAAAATAACATAATTTAAAGAAATATTTATAAAATATTACATAAATTATAACATTGACAAAACTAATTGAGTTTATCTAAATATAAAAAAAATTATTCATTTACGATATATTAATTAAAATTTATATTTCAAAAAAATTAAAAATACTTAATTAATTTTATTTATCATTATGAATAAAATAATAATTTAAGAAATTATTTTAGTGAGTTATATAGTTATTATAAAAGTTAAATAATAGAATAAGTCATAAATAAATAAATAAAAATATTATTTATGTAAAATATCAAAAATGATTTTTTTAAAATAGTTTTAGGACTAAAATATTAAAAAAAAGTTTCATTTTAAGGATTGACTATCGGAAAATTGCATTAACTGATGGATAGAATTAACGAAAAGCCTTTTCAAAACTTATAAAACTTGATTGTAAAAAAAAATTCTTGTAGGACTTAATTGAAAAAATGATATAACTTATAGGATTAACAATGTTGTTATTCCATTTGCAAATGAAAAAAAAAAATTAAAGGGATAATGACTTCATTAGTCTTAAAAGTTATATCAATTTTTCAATTAAGTCCTAGAAGATTTAAGTGTTTCAATTGAGTTTATTAACTTTTTAAAAATTACAATATATTTGTTGATGTGTTAGTTACTTTGCAGAATCCTAGCTCTAGGTTAAAAAAATATAGATAAATGAATTAATAAGCAAATAACTAAATTTTTATAAATAAATAACTAAATAGAGTTATTTAGTTATATACTGAAAGCTGAGGGATTATAAGTGTAAAAATATTATAAATGTGCTAGAATTTCAATAGGTGACAACATTTGATCAATTTAAAAATAATAATAATAATTTATTAAGAATATGCTAGAAGATAGATATGTGGCAAACTAAAAAAAAAAAAAGATAAAAGAAGGATAAGAAGAAGCATCTAGACTTTGGGAGAAAGGGGGGGTTTGCTCTTTGAAAAAAAAAAAATCAGAGAGAGGGGAGAAATAAAAAGGAAAAGTAAAGACAAACTCTTGCTCTCTTGAATTCAATAGCACCAAAAGAAATGGAAATCAAGAGAAGTGAGCTTGCTTGTCTAAAGGAAGACTCAATTCATCAATTTAAAAGTCTTATATGAAAGTTATGAGACTCCAACAAGGCTGAGATAAGTGAATTAAAGGCTATTTTAAAAAGGAAAGCAAGTCAAGTGCAAAACTACCATCTTTTGGAGTAACTAGTGAACTAAGGTGCTTTGGGAGAGTAATTGAACTCCAATTTCAATTAAATTTTATAAGTAATTTCTTGAGACCCTTATAGACATAGGCCTAGTTTGGCATTGCTATTGATTTCTATGTTTGCAGTGAGCAAAATTGTTGTGGTTAAATCTACTGAGAGTAAATGAAAGGAAGTGTTTGGTAAATTTTTTTCAAAAGTGTTGTGACATTTAGAAGTTAGATATTATGTGTTTGTTAATATAATTAGAAGTACTTTTGGTTACTAAAAGATAAAAAAAAATTATTATGAGGATTTATTTATTTATTGTTTAAATAATATGACTTTGATATGATTAAAAAATAAATACTAATTTTTATAACAAATAGGATTAATGTAAGAGATGAGCTTATGTTATTAATCTACTTAAGATTACATGCTAAAAGTTATATTTTTAGATGTTTATCTGCAAATCAAATGAAACCCTAAAGACAAACTCAAGTAAAAAAAAATATACATTAAGAAAGAAAAAAATTATGTCAATAAAACATAGAAAATGAAAACTTTTTCAAATTATGCATAGTAAATTTTCTAAATAAAACTCTCTTTTTGGGTAGAAAATGGCAACTTGCCAATAATTAAAGCGTTAAAAAATCATTAACTTACAAAAAATAAGGTTATTTTTGTACTAAAAATTATTTAAAAATCATGTTATGCTTTTTGTTTTTTTGCACGTTAGGAAAAAGTATAAAAAACTAACTTCTCTCATACATGACTTTAGGAGTATAGTTTTTTCAAAACTATATTTTAAGATAAATATCCAAATGGTTATTTAATTGTATTTAAATTTAAAATCACTTTTTGAGCCTCAAAACTCAATGCCAAATATACACATATTAGAGTGTGTGTATGTTAATTTTGAAGTCATTTTTAGCATTTGAAATGTGAAAACTTTGTTAGGATTGCAAGCTAAAAATGGGACTATTTTTCTAAATTTTATAACTTATGTATTTTGTTTATATCTTTAGTTAGAAAACTTCAAATTAGGTGTGGTTTGATCTCTAGAAACTTTGAAGAGTCCTCTAAAATGTTTTAGTTTTGAAGTTTAGCTGATTTTATCTCTAAGTGGGTCTAAATTGAGAAATATTTAAATTGCTTAGTTTGTCAAGAATAATTGAGTTGGTTGTGTTCACCCATTAGTATCTGTCTTTATGGTGATCTAATTAAGATGAAAGTTTTATAGCATATACTAGACAAATAGATCTAACATTGTGTTAAATTTGAGCTTTAAATTCGGTCGGCCCATGTTATGGGACAAATTAGGGATGCTCAATTTGATCAGCCCGATGATGAGAACGTCAAATTTGGACATGAGAATGAAACTTGAATCTCTAATGGAAAGTGGACTTGAAAACCCAAAGCCTAAAAAACCCAAAACCTAGCCCAATTATCCACAATTGGCCCAAGCCCTCCTGGCCCAACGCAAGCTCGGGCCAAAGGGGTGTCGCCTCATCTAAGAGGCACCACCTCTATAACAACCCACTTGCAGCTGCATTAAATGCAACTGCAACCATAGTGGCCAAGTGGTATGGGCCCCAGCCTCCAGACTTGATTCTTGTGTGAGAAAGATTTTTTTGGGGAAGAGAAAAAGGCTATGGAGGCTTATGATGAGCTAGAGGGCATAAGGGCATGGGGAAGCTAGAGAATAAAAAAGAAAGAGAGAGAAAGAAGAGGGGGAGGCCATTATTGAAAAAAGAATAAAATAGAGAGAAGAGATCTAGAAAAAAAAACAATAGAGAAAAGCAAAAAAAAACATCCTTAAGGAAGAGGGAGAGATTAAAGCAAAGAGGTCCACTTTTTCCTAAGAGAAGAAGGAAGAATCTTGTGTCAAAAGTAGAGATCACATCCTAGCAAGGATCACAATCAAGAACATCTGTGAGGGTCTCTCATTTTAGTAGAAAACTTGCACTCAAACTTAACATGTTATTCATTATGTGTGTTCTTGCTTGTGAGTAACTAAGTCATTAATATATCTTGAGTATATTTGTAGTTTATCTTACTTTGAAACCTCATTTTATTGATGTGATCTTTGAATATTTTTGTATATAGTTGTAGTTTGATGATTGTAGAGTGTGTATATGCATGTATTGCTACTTAAAGTAGAAGTTTGAATGTTTGAGAGTCAGACCCAGCCTATGAAGAGGCATCGCCTCTTGTTAATAAGGCAATCGCCCCATTGATAGGCCTCTAAGAAGTCTCCTTTGTTCACATGTGTTATATGCTTTTTTGCCTTAGAAATATTAGGGGTCCCTATTGATGAGGTGTCACCTCATCAATGAGGTGATCACCCTATCTCAATTAGGCAATTGCCTCATCAATGAGGCGATTGCCACATTGATAGGTTTGGCTTGTTTTAAGCTTCATTTTTATTAACGTTTGTCATGACTTCTGCTTTAGTACATCCCCTTTTGACCTTAAACATGTCTGTATCATTGCATAATGATGTTCAATCTTATTTGTTTGATGCTTTCTTTAGTTCATAATATAAGAACCCTTTTTTATAAAGTCTCTTTATAAATATCGTTATATGTGATTTCATTTTTTTAAAGGGAAGGACTAATCGTGTGTTATTTGCAGGAATTACTTGATGATTTCCATCATTGAGTAGTCATCATTGTTAGTTATCCCTTTTATATTACCGCATTTATGTTATTTATCAATTTATTTTTGGTATATGTTTAGTTTATTTTTTGCATATTATTCTTTTATTTAGCCTAAAAGCGTTGTAATCCTTCATCCCTTTCCCCCATTTGATTTTGAATGTATGGTTGTAAATTATTATTTATTTTATCTCTATTGAATGTTAGGATTCAAAGGCATGAAACTGGACTAATGTGCAAACTTGGACTTAACTGTAAAATTTGGAAAGTAAATGAAGGCAATTGCAACTTTGAATGTAAATGAGGAAATAATTAAATAATTAAATGGTAATAAAATGCAAAACACAAATGGAGGCCAACCATAAGGTTGGGTGAGGATTCAAATACTCATACCCAATTTCTGAACCTGATCTCTGATGACAGCTTCTGGGAACCTCCGTGGGATCCAATTGTTGTATAATGTGTCCCGGCTTTTAGTCGGGTGGCAACTCCATCTCCGAATAGGCCCAAGACCTATATAGTATTTTCTAGTGGACCTCGAGCCCACACAGTGCCGTGGTTGTCAAACACTTGGGCTCGCGCTAAATCTCGCCGCCTACACTGCTATAATAGGATAAAGGAGATGGAGTTGAAAATTCAGTTTGCATTATCATGAGAAAATGTATATCAAATAGGTTGAGTAGAATTTTATAAATAAGTTTAGAATCTCATTTTGTTACTTCTTAAATGTCTCTATAGGAGTCACTCAAGCTACAATAATAGAAAATAGACCGAGTCCATATGGCAAGTATCCTATGTTAGCAATTTCAAGTGAGTGGATTAATGGTATAACATCATATATATATATATGTTTGATAAATGATTTTTTTATTTAAAACCTATTTTATATGGTGATTGCAAATGTGTATTTTTTAGTAAACTTGGGAACATATAATGTTACTTTGGTTTTAATGCTATTATATGAGAAATAAGTTTAAATGATGTTTGGATAAATGATATGCACTCAATGATGTTGCCTATGGAATCACACATTGAATGTCGAGTGTAAAATAGAAAATATACAACCTTTAGGTGTTATCTCTACACATACATATGACGAAGATTTGCACTTTGGGTTGTGAGGTGAGACATTCAGCACCTAAAGTTGCTAAGGATTTATAGGGCACAACTATGAGGGTATATAAGTTGATGTTTTACTATGCTTTACTTGAATTTGATTTAAGCTTTTGATAAGATTGAGTTTTGTGATGTAAATGCTCAGAAGAGTTGGTTGACGATCTTAATGACATTCTAATGCATTCAGAACATGATTTAAGAATGAGTTGTGGATTGATTTACCCTAAAATATGTTTGATGAACTCATCATTGTTTTAGTGTATTTACTATGATTCAAGTTTTTTGAAGTGATTTAAGTTTGTTTTATACGAAATAGTTTAATTCTTAATATATGATATAATAACTCGTTATATATTCCCCTTTATTATACTCTTATCTTCTCACTGAGTAGTCATACTCAATCCCTCTATTTTATCGTTTTTTAAACTCTTTTGTGGACTGACATATCCTTGTATAATGTTGTTCTCGAGTGCTCCTCAGTTATTAGCTTTAGTAGAGGTTGAGCCAACAAACTCTGACTATTTTTGGATAAATTTGCTTAGAGATGCCTTAAAGACAATTGTGCAATTAAATAAATAGTTACTCTTAATTATATGTGGTGCACAGTAAGCATTGTAATAATACCTAGTAGTATTTTATTTTTAATGATCATGGTTGTTCCAAACATTTTAGTTTATAGTCATACTCATCCTTATGATAGAGGATGAGGTGTGATAGCATATCTCCTCAAAGTGGACCAATGACATGTCAATCAACATTTGAAGCTTGAAAACACATCAAATGCCACCTTTTACATTTTCACTAACAAAAATTTCAAGAATTTTTTACAAATTTTTCCACTTTCCGAGCAAAGAGTAATCAATAAACAAACCCAAAAATAAAAATTCACTAAGAAACTTGTAGATTCAAGATTCAAGTGACATTGTTTTAAATTAATAAAATTCTCACATCCATTGGCACTTTCTTTATCACCATATCGAACTTGGTCTTCTCCTCTATTACTAGAGCTACCACATCATCATTGTTGCTCGAAGCAACAACTATAGTCATCAGAGCAAAAGTAGCAACAATTGTCACTGCAATCTTTTTTATAAGTTCAACAACAGAGACATCGATCTCATCTTCATCAATTCAGTTTCAAAGCTACCCACCAAATTTGCGATCCAGAACTAGTAGCCAAAATCAAGATATGTGATTATCGCTATAATCTTTTCAAGAACCAATTCTTTTGCACTATCATAATCATAAGCAACATTAATCACATCATACCCATGCTTAAAATGAAAAATAAATCTTTTTATCTGGAACTTTAGTCCATCATCATTTCAAATATGATGAGTCTTTTGCTAGCTAGTCTGAGAACCACCAACACTCTAAAACAAAATTACCAGAGTTTAGAGAATAGTTACTGGAACATTACTGATAGTGCAACTAGTACTGGTAGTGGTAGAAAAAATGGTAATGGTCTTCAACCCACTATTATAGCAAATAATATTATTGCCACCACTAATATTGCAGCCATTGTTTGGCCAAAACTAATTTTTTTCTTAGAGGGGACCCTTCAATCCAACTTTTTTTTCCATTTCATAATCTTTATGAATTTTAATTTAGAATTGTTGGATTAGAAATCTTTATAGCGATATGATAGTAGAGGGCAAGGTGGCATTTGATGTGTTTTCTAGCTTCAAATGTTAATTGATATGTCATTAGCCCATTTTGAGTAGATTTGCAAAGTAACTGACACGTTAGCATTTTCTGTTACTTTTGACGACTTAGTTCTAATGCCCTAATTTTTAAAAAGTTTTATGAACTCAAGTGAAACACTTAAATCTTATAGGACTTAATTGAAAAATGATATAACTTTTAGGACTGATGAAGTCATCATCCCAAAATTGAAAGTTCAAATACTACACATATATATTTTTCTTTTTACACAAAAAAAAAAAAAGAAAAATTTCTCTGGTTTAAGAAAAAAAGATTTCCTTTGTTTAAAATTTAGATGTGTATTTGTAGAAATTAAATAAATTTAACTATATCATTATTTATTATTTATATATTATATATCAATATCTATAATTAAATAAGAATTAATCTAACAATACTAGAACTCTTTCAGTCTAATTTCAGGTGAAATTTGAGCCGTATAACTTCTTTTAACACATCAATTAATTAAAAGTTTGATTTTTATCTATCCTTTCTTTGTTTAAAAAAATTCATGTATTATATTATATTCATTTAATCATATCTTTAATATTTTTTTAGAAAATTAAATAAATAATAATAATAATAGTGTTGTTGTTGAATAAAACATAAAGATTGTTTTGTTGAGATAGAAGTTAAAATTTAAAGAGTTGGACAATAAATAAACTTAAAGTGAGGGACTATTTATGGAATTTATTATAATAAATTAAATAATAAATTGGATAAATCTTTCCGGATAGAATCTATCTAAATTTTTTAGCTAGAAAGGATATTTTAGTAAATTTATGTGGGACTATAAAACTAATAAAAAAGGGTAACACCAATATTGTCCTTAATGAAAATGTTGTAAATTAAATTTAAAAAAATTGGATTCTCGTCTACTGTGTCACTTTTAAAACAGAGTGAAAAATTCAAGACGATGAGGTCTACTCTTTTCTTTTCAACTTTGCTTTTCATTCAATCCCAATTCAGCCCTCACTATTCAAACCTTTTTTTTGTTTTTGTAACAATTATACCAACAAAGATTATTCATCTCTTTTTTTACATCAATATGATCCCTTTGTGCTGAGATTTTTTTTCTTTATCATATTTTTATCTTTTACATACATTGTATCTTTTAAAATAGTAAAAATAAAATCTCTAGTTGGCTAAGTCCCAGACATCTAAATATTTAACTATTACTTTTTAAAAAATTGGTTTTAGCTTTTAAAATATATTTTAAATTTTAAAGTTCAAATTTTTTAGCCTTATAATCTATTTATAAATAATATCATGTTAATAAAAAAGTAAATAGAGGTAAAACATGTATTTGTAACATTTTAAATTTTTTATTAATTAAGTTAAATTATGGACATTTGAGTTAAATATTATTTAACTCAAATGTCCATAATTTAACTTAATTAATAAAAAATTTAAAATGTTACAAATACATGTTTTACCTATATTCAAAATATATCTCCTCAACATAAATACATAGAACACCGAGTGGATTCAAGATAATTCAGGTGGTAACACCAATTTATAAGCCACCTCTCCAACTCTTGAACGTATCTCGAATGGTCCGATGTATCTTGGAGTTAGCTTACCTTTCTTACCAAATCTCATCACTCCTTTCATTGGAAATACTTTTAAGAACACCATATCTCTAACTAAAATGAATACATCTTTTCTCTTTAGGTCCGCGTAACTCTTCTGTTTGCCGAAGGCTGTCTTTAACCTTTGTTGGATGATAAGGACTTTCTCTGAAGTCACTTGCACTAATTTTGGTCCTGTCAGCTATCTTTCTATAATTTCCCAGCATAAAGGCGATTTACACTTCCTACTATATAATGCTTCATATAGTGTCATCTCAATACTTGCATGATAATTGTTATTGTATGAAAATTCAATTAATGGTAAGTGTACATCCCATTGACCACCAAATTCCATCACACACATCCTCAATATATCCTCCAATGTCTGAATGGTTCTCTTTGACTGACTATCTATTTGAAGATGAAATGATGTGCTAAAGTCAAGTCTAGTACCTAGAGCCTTGTGCAATTCTTGCTAAAAGGCTGAAGTGAAAGTGGCTCCTCTGTCGAATACTATAATTATTGGTGCCCCATAGAGACAAACAATTCTATTGACATACATTCTTGATAATCTGTCAATGGAGTACGTCTTATTAATTAGCAAAAAGTGTGCTGACGTAGTTAGCCTATCAACTATCACCCAATTAGCATCATAATCTCTAGTTGTACGAGGTAGTCTAGTCACAAAATCCATGGCGATCATATCCTATTTCCATTATGGGATACGTAACTGTTGCAATAATCCCGAAGACCTATGATGTTCTAACTTCACTTACTGACAAGTGAGACACTTAGAAGTAAATTCTATTACATCCTTCGTCATTACATTCTACCAATATGTATTTTTCAAGTCATGATATATCTTGGTAGAACATGGGTGAAGACTGTAAGTAGAATAATATGCCTCTTCCATAATTTCTTTCCTCATATCCTTCATATCTGGCACATATATCCTAGTGCCCAAGTGAAACACACCCTTACTATCAAACACAAAGTCTCTAGATTGACCTTGTTGCACTTCAATCATAGTCTTCTGTAACTGCTGGTCCCTTCTCTAGGCTGCTTTGACTCGATCCAAGTACACTGATCGTACTATGAACTGATTTAAAAGACACTTCTTAATTATTTTCAATTGCAACCCTTGATCAATCAACTCATACAACTCTTGAATAATTAGCTTCATTTCCATGCAAATGTAGGCAAAACTGCCCACTGACTTCCTACTCAAAGCATCAGCTACCACATTGGCTTTTCCCGGATGGTATAGAATAAAATAATACTAGTCCTTTAAAAGTTTCATCCATCTTCTTTGCCTCAAGTTTAAGTCTCTCTGTTGGAAGATGTACTTTAAGCTTTTATGATCGGTGTATATTTCATAAGTTACACCATATAAGTAATGCCTCTAAATCTTTAATGCAAACACCACGGCTACCATTTTCAAATCATGAGTAGGATAATTTTGCTCGTGCTTCTTCAATTGTCTTGAAGCATAAATAACTACTCAAACATTTTGCATCAACATACATCCTAATCCTACTTGGGAAGTATCACAATACACCGTATACCCTTCACTTCCAAAGGGTAGAGTCAATACTGGAGCTGAAGTTAACATATCCTTAAGTAACTAAAAGTACTTTTCATATCTATCTGTCCATATAAACTTAGTACTCTTCTGGGTCAACCTTGTCAAAGGTCTAGTAATCTTAGAGAAATCTTTCATAAATCTCTTATAGTAGCCAACTAAACTAAAAAAATTCCTTACTTCCTTGACTATTGTGGGTCTTGACCACTTTGTAATGGCTTATATATTCTTAGGATCAACTTGTATGCCATCTATAAACACCATGTGGCCTAGGAATGCCACCAGATAGGGAAATAGAATTTTTATTGATGTTGTACTTGGTATAGATCCTATTTCTATGCCATCCTATAGAATGGCACCAGTTGACTTACAAGAACTTAAAAAGCAATTGCAAGAGTTACTCGATAAGAGGTTTTATCAGACCCATCACATCACCATGGGGTGCTCTAGTACTATTTATAAAGAATAAAAATGGTAGTCTTGACTTTATATCGACTATAGACAGCTGAACAAAGTCACCAACAAGAATAAATATTCGCTCCCGATGATTGATGACTTGTTCGATCAACTTCAAGGAGCCCAGTATTTCTCCAAGATTGACTTAAGGTCTAGGTATCATCAGTTGAGGATAAGAAGTGGAGATGTACCTAAAACAACATTTCATCTAGATATAACCATTATGAATTCTTAGTAATGTCCTTTGGACTGACTAACGCACCAACAACCTTTATGGACTTGATGAATCGGGTGTTTAGGCTATTGTTAGATCGATTTGTGATAATCTTCATTACTGACATCTTGGTATATTCTAAAAGTGAAGCAAAGCATGTTACACACTTAAGAATGGTGTTACAGACCTTAAGAGAGCACCAGTTAATGTGATTTAAAAGGCCATTTTATTTTTTTTCTTTTCTTTCTTTCTTATTTCATTTTCTTATTCCTTCATCGCTTAC
Source organism: Mallotus nudiflorus (assembly GCA_947683625.1). Classification (NCBI taxonomy): domain Eukaryota; kingdom Viridiplantae; phylum Streptophyta; class Magnoliopsida; order Malpighiales; family Euphorbiaceae; genus Mallotus; species Mallotus nudiflorus. Next base: position 1,409,248 of record CANTUR010000133.1, on the reverse strand, counting down.
GACGTCCTCTGCCAGTCCACTGCCTCGTCCGCTCTAGCATTAACATCGACTACCAGCAGTAGCTCCAGCTCGCCGGAAACAGCTCCTCCCTCCTCCGGTAGCAGCCCTACTTCCTCTTCTTTCTAGTTTTCTTTTATTTTGGCTAGATTTTAGTTGGCCTTTGGATTCTGACGTCATATGGTCATGATTTTAGTGTCATTGGAATCCTTATCTTCCAAACTTCCATAATCTACCTTCGGTTTCTCCGATGTCCTTCCTGATAGTCCTAAATCGAGGCATAAACATTTGTTAGCTTTTGGTTAATTAAGTAAGAGTTAGGCTTAATTTTGTTTAAAAAAGCTAATGTAGAGATTAAATGCTATATTATGATAATTTTTATATATTTTTTGGATTTATTTTTAATTTTTGGAATTTTTGGTTCAAGTTACTATTCCAAGCTTGAAAATTTGGGTATTTTTAATAAATACTATATATTATTTGGAGTAATGTTTGTAAAGGAAATTTTATAAAATTAGTTATAGATAATTTATTATAATTTTTGGAAGTTCAATATGAAACATATAAATTATAGAGAAAAAATTGTGTAATTTGATTTTAAATTGATTTTTAGTAAATTTTATAGTTAATTAACATGTATAATGATAATTTTAATTACTACATTGTATAAATTAATTTTATTTGATAAATTAGTATTTTTGTATATATTAATTATTTAAAAGAATTTATTATTTAAATAGCATAATTAATTTTTTATAAAATTTTGTTATATATTTTTATAACTTATATATATTTTGTGGTAGTGTTATTGTTGATCTCGGTCGAAAATTTGTGTGTAGTTTGGGAGCTCGATCCGAGTATGGTACTGTGTGGTGAATAAAAGTGTTTTCCCTTGCAGGAATGACTCTACTTGTAAAGAGATGTTCGTTTTACAAAGGAAGCTCTGCCAGAATTTCGATAAATTTCTTGTAAGACATGACATTGATACATTTCTATTTAACCATTAAGTCGTTTTAGGGTCGTTCCTTAGATCGAGTTTTCATTAGGATTAATTTCGAGTTTGTTATGAGTTTCTTTATTTTTTTATTAATTTTGGGATTTTTGGAAATTTCTATGAATTTTAATTATTTTTCATAAGTATGTTTTGAATAAATATTATTTTATTTTAAAGGATATCGGAGTCATAACTACTAACAATAGGCGAATACGAAACCATCAGTCGGCTCACTCTAACTGTAAGTTAAGAAATTGAACTGTGTGCGTGTATTTTCTGCGCATAACAATTTTATAAAATTTAAGATAGTATTATAATTACATAAATATTTAAGTTATGTTACTTTAGGCTATGATTAGCATTATGATTATTTTATTTTATTTTATTTTATGTTATTTAATTTATAAATTACAGCTTTCTTAAATTGTGTTACATTTTTGTTATATATTAGTTTTGAAAAATACTGGTAGAACGGACTATCTAATGAGTTTCATAATGACCGTGTGTACACTAATAGAGATTAAGAGATGAATCCAAATTTTATGATTGGTTAACTAAGAAGGGTGCCGGTGGATACCTTAGCTCTTGGGGACCGCTAGTAATTATTAGAAATGTTATGATTGGTTACTGGGATAAGTGTCTCGATTGATGCCTTAGCTTTCGGGGACCACCGATAAAATGTTGGATTAAGTGAATGACCGTGGCTTGTGCCTCAGTTGATGCTTAGCTTTCGGGGATCGACAATCTTATGGATTAAGTGAGCCAACTGGCTATTAGATTTTGTGGAGTAGGGTTCTACCAAGATTTTTCACTTAGAAATTATTAAATAAAGAATATTTTATTTTGAAAAAGTTTTATTGTAAATTCTTCATTTTTATTTGAGATTGGAGAGTTAATGATTTGAAAATAAATTTTAAATACTTTATTTTTAATAATAATAACATTTTTTTATTATTATTTTATTTAAGGGATTTTCAAAATCATACAACTCTTTTTATTATCTTACTCAGTGAAGTCTAACTCCCCTAAATATTTTTTTCAGGAGTTTAGGAGTTCGAGATTTGTCCTTCTTTCCTACGTTGGGTTTCTTTTTCTCCAACTTTATTGTGTAGGTCTATTTGATATGTATTTTTTGCTTGAAATTTTAGAACACTATAGTGGTACTAGTAGTATTACTCTGATCATTATGTATTATGAATTTATTGGATCATTTGATGATGATATATTTATTTTATAATTACACTGGAGTTTGATTTAAAATGTTATTTAAAGTATTGCTTATTTTCATTTAAATTTTATTAATTTTTTTCCTTTAAGCTTACTACGGGTTTTGGTAGCTTTATACTTTTTCATTCCCTAGTGCCAGTCACATGCCTTTTGAGTTCAGGTCGCAACAGTATTCATAATAATTGTGTTTTTTTTTTCATTCAATAATTTATAGGCAATTAAAAATGGTAATAAAAACCAACAATCATTGAGGTCAATGATAGGAATTGTTTCTACTTAAGTGAGGTCTCAAGTTCCAGTTCTACTGTATACAACTATATTGAATTAGTTGTTGAAAAACTTTTACCGCTCTTATGGTCTTGTCCGAATCAAATAAGATTAATAAAAGTCCATTGAAATTTGGAAATCGATGTTTCACACAAAAAAAAATAGTAATAAAAAATTTTATAATTTAAGTGAAATTTTATTTTAATATTTTTATTGTATTATTATTGATGTTTTTTATAATATCGATATTAAATTTAAAATTTTCCATGCTTGTTCTATTTCATTTTTTGGGACAATTTAGCATAGAGATTCGCCTTTTGGAATAAATCGATACTGTACGATTCAAAATGGGAATTCATGAATTTATGTTATACACTAATTTATATTATTTTATTAATTTATATTTATTACGAACAAATAAAGAGTAAAAACTTGTGTATATTTATATTTTTTTGTATAAACATATATTTAATACATTTTTTTTTCAACCATATATATATAATTAAATATAGTAAAATTATGTTATATTTTAATTAATAAAAATGATGTAACCTCTATTGTTTTTATTTATAAAATCACTACTTGCTTTAATTAAAATGATGTAGAGTTGGGTAACACTTCTTAATTTTAGTTATCTATAATACATGTCTACACATAGAGGTGTAATTGAGTCAAGTTGAATCGATACACTGTCAAGCTCGAGCTTGACTATACTTTCAAACTTGAAGTTTAAACTCAATCAAGCACTTATTTTGAAGCTTAAAATCGACTCGATTAAATAATTGATATACTTGAGTTTAACTCGATTAATTAAATAAATTTTTAAATTTTTAGACAATATATTTTAAAATATTCAAACTCTAATTGAGTTTGAACTCAAGCTCGTACTCGATTTGGTTTAATAAGATATATTTATATTTATAATTATAATAAAATAAAATAAAAAGGTAAAATAGTAAATATATAAAAATTCAATTAAGCTAGTGAACCTGTTGAATCACATATTTAGGATCTTAAGCTCGACTTGAAAACCAACTCAAGTAGCTCAAGTTCGAGTTCGACTTGACAATAATTGAATTAATTCTTAAGTCGATCTCAAAAAACTCACGAGTTGACTTGACTCGATTATACTCCTATCTATATATGTTAGTATATAATAAAAATAATAATTATAATAATATTATTTACCTCATCAATTTTAAATAATATCAATAAGATTAGATTACTTAATTACAATAATAATTAATAAACTAATAAATATTTTAATATATTTTAATTAATAAAAATGACCATTTTTAGTATAATTAATTACTTTAATTAAAATGATATAATTTTAGACAATATTACATCGTTTAATTATCTATAATTAAAGATGTGCAAAAACTGAAATCGGACTAAATAATTGAACCGAATCGAATTCAATTTAATTTAAATTTTAATATTTTAAAAATTCGCTTAAAATTGAAAAAATTACTTGAAAATCTAATATATATATATATATATATATATATATATATATCCTTGGTTCGAATTTTAGAATCTTCTTAATACATGCACCTAAATTTTACTAATATTATTTCATTTCGATATGATTTTAATATTTTTCGATTCAATTCAACATTTTCTCTGTCTCGCACTTAGACTTAATTTGTATATTCAATTCAAAATGCCAACTTGGTTGTATGAAATAAGAGAATATTCATTTAGTAGTTTTCTTGATTTATTTATTTACTGTCTAACTACATAAATTACATGGACATTGTAATTCTTTAAAAGAAAAAAAAATCATTGAGAAAATTGAAGCAATATGTACTATACATTAAAACGGAACCATTTTTTCTACAGTTGTTTGAATAGTGCAATTCTCTTTTTGTCCTTTGTGCAATATGTCATGTTTTAGTCCCCGATGAAAGGAAACTTCACACATTTGTAATTCTGCCTTGCAAGTTAATAGTAACTTTTTTTTTAAGCATACGTTGTCACTTTCCAAGCCACACTAGCGTCTCACCAAAACCTAGTTCCAAAACGACATCGTATTAAACTTTTTCTTTTTCCTTTTCCTTTTCAATGTCTTTTTAGTGTATTCCATCTAATATTAATGCAAATAATATATGCGCGTAAGGTCCAAGTTTAATGGTTTTCTCTTTCAATCATAATCTTATCCTTCATATGTTCAAATAAAATAAATTTAATTAACAATAATGGTAAATCTCTTCATCAAAGCAAAATTTTTTTGTCAAAATATAAGTGACAGTAAATTTTTTAATAATTTTTAATTTTTTAGATATAATTTATAATAATTATGCATTCGATATATTTTGATACTTATGAAATTTAAAAAAAATAATTAAGTTATTCTACCATAATTATAGATACATATTTATGATAACCTGATAATATTTTGATTTTAAGTTTAAAAATAATTAAGCAAAAGATATTTATTGAACTACCATTCTATATTCATATTTGATTTTTTATTTGTATAAACTTAAAATAAAAAAATTAATTCTCAATAAAAATATTCGCTTAGATTTTAGTCCCTAAATTTAAACATTAAAGTAATTACTTTTAGTCCTTAAATTTATTTTTTTATTATATTAAAAAATAGGAGATTAGGACTTGAGCTGGAACTTAAATTTTAGTCACTGCAACATATAATTTTAACCACAAAATCAAGCTCTTACTGGCTCATAAATTTATATATTAAGAAAAATTTTATTCCAAATGTAAATTAAAAAATAATTTTAGATAACATAATGCAAATATTTGTCTGTTTAAAATGTAAAGGACTAAAAATCTATATAAAAAAATGTGGGGACTATAATATAATTACAGAATAAAATATATATTTTTTAAAAAAAAATTAAATACTGTTTTAAATTAAATACTGTTTTAGTTTATTCATTTAAAAAAAAAACTGAAGACATATATGTAAAATCCTTTAAAACATCATGAATTTTTATAATTTATTCAAATATATAATTAATTTAAATATATTTCTCATGATTAGTAAATGAACCTTAAAATTGAATTGATATTAACTATGAAGTGGCATTACTATTCATTGATCAATACAAAATGTCAAACATATATTAACTAATTAATTATACATTTCTTCTAATTTTTTATTAATTAATTATTTATTGCATACAATATATAAGAAAAGTGCTATTATAAGTTTGCGTACCTGCAAAGCATTGTTTTAATAAAAATTAGAAGTCTTTTTTTCTCTTTATTAATCGTCTTTTGATGGCTAAGTAGATATATTCATGACTCTATTAATTTCCTAAAATCATGGGTGTTTCCACTAATTAGGAAAAATATCAACACACTCTCTTTCTCTATATATAATAATAATAATAATAAATATTATATGATAAATATGAGATATGATATGATATATATATAAATAAATAAATATAGAATGTAATATTTAATGATTGTTAAAAAAAAAAACACAAAAGGCCATAATAATCTTTTCATCGGCATTGACTTTTTTCTAGCTAAAAAAATTTAAATAGATTTTATCCGTATAACACTGCTCTAACAAATTAAGTAAGATTGTTTGACTATGTATTGTTTAGTCCCCATCGACACTTATTATTGTTGCTGGATTCCTTCAATGTACAGAGGAAAAAACCATCTTTAAACCTCGGAACTATAATAATTTTTTTTTATTTATTAAACTTTTATATTTTTATTGTGTTACATTGAGACTATATATTTTTATTTATATAATTATTGAATCTTAATTTATTTTAATTTGACAAATAAATTATAATTATATGTCATGCTCTGTTAAGTGACGAGTGATAATTGATGTCCTATATTAAATGATAAGTTTAGTAACGTTGACCATTTTATAATCTAGTCAACCAATATTTAACCATTTAACATAGGTCAAATTATCACTCTTCACTTAAAAAGTATAATAAATAATTACAATTTATTTATTAAATTAGGACAAACTGTGACTCAATAGTTATATAAATAAAAATATATAATCTCAATACAATATAATAAAAAAATAAAAATTTAATAGAAAAAAATATTATAGTTTAGAGGTTTAAAAATATATTTTCCATATATAAAAGAGTATCTTAGCAACAATAACGCATCAAAAGCTCGGCAATAATATACATGATAATAATGGATGATATACGTAATACAAATAAAAATAATTATAAATATATTTTGTTTAGCAGGTAAACAGAAATATTTGATGTGGATTTTTTTTAATGTTGTAAATTGTTTAAATCAACTCCATCTAAATTAATATTTTACAAAATTTAAGTTTTTATAGTTAAAGTTTAAATTTAAAAATTATTTTTATTGTTAACGGTATGTTTGTCACTTAAAAAAAATAATTATATATTAAAACTGCACTATTGTCCTTAAAAACAAAAATAAAATTTCTAATATATGTTTTTGTGTTGGCATAATTTAGCATTACTCTTAATATATTTTAGCATAGAAATGAGTCAAATAGCAAATTATTAGGTAGATTTTTTTTAATAATACTATTTTTTTTAGATAAGTGATTTACACCTGACTTATTACCTTTTTTTTTTTTTTGAGAATTGACTTATTACCTTTTTATACATACCATTAATTATGTTATAAATGGTAATTGAATAATTCTTCTATCCATGAATAAAAATAAAAATTGTTCTTAAATATATTGACATCCAATGAAATCCCTTTAGATTATCATTCAATTTAAATTGACTGTGTTGGTTTTCTGAATCTTGTTTTGTGAACATTTCAATCCCTTAAAAAAATCTCTTGTTATTTAATTATTTATTTTGGGAAGCAATAACATGTGTAGTAACAGGAAGCTACACATAAGACACAAGTTGGCTCCATCAGCCAGCCAGCGAATGCACATCCTTTAATCAACCTCCAAATCCAGAAATTGGTGCGCACTCTTCTTATCTTTCCGTTGCCTGTTGTTGCACCAGCAGAGTGGGCTACCACATTTATTAAATGCGCCATTCCCATTCATCTAATCTAATTTTACAATAGAATGTTAAGCAATGTAGAAAACAACATCTACATTTACTATGTGCTTATTCTCTTGGAAAAATACACCTTAATTATTATGTGTGAATTTTTTTTTTCATCTCATACTCTCTTTGTCCGGTGATAATAAAAACTCTAACTTATCCGTAAAATTTCTTATTTTTCATTTCTAAAGTAGAACAAAACCGGAGAAATGATTTTTGAAAAAAAAAAAAAAAGAATTTTTGCTCAAACTGACACTTAAAAGTACCATGTAATGAAATGTGATAGCACTCTCTCTCCTAGATATTTCACACATGATGGTATCACTTAAAAAAAAAAAAAACTTAATTTAGAATGTCATAATGAGTTTATTTTGTTGTCTTTTTAATTACTTTAATTCAGATTTATATTTTTTTTTGGCCAATAAAAAAATTCATTAAAAATCATAGCATAATATTGATAGTTCAACATGTGTATTATATACCCAGTCATCAGGCAAGAAATTTGCTAGACAGGCCCTAGCCAGCCTGATTACAAAATCACCTAATCCAATTAAAAGAAATTTTAACAAAAGCTTTACTATCCAACAAAATAGTGTCCACAATAGCACTAATATCCCAAGGGGATAAAGATTTCTGGGTAACAACATTAAAGACTTCCAAAAAATCCATTTCAAAAATACAACTTGAAATTCTATTGTCAATTGCAAAGCTAATTCCAAAAAGAACTGCTTCTGCTTCAGCTTTAAGTGGGGAGGATGACTTCTATGATTCTAGTCCTGCCACAAACAATTATTCCATAATGATCTCTGCCTACCACTGCAATACCTGCAAAGAGAGAATTTGGATTATATGAAGCATCAACATTAAATTTAATACATCCTTCAAGAGGTGGTTCCCAACACTAATTTACTGCTTGATTCACTATCACCTCATTATCCTCTTTATTAACTATTTCAGCTTGCAAACGTTCCTCAACCATACTAGTAGCATTTTTAATAGCAGTTAAAGATACAATTATTTTGGTTCTTTATAAACCAGCCAAGGGTCACTAAAAAGAGCAACATCCTCATCCTTATGTTGAAGAAGATTAAAAACATTTAGCCACCAATTCATTAGAGAATGCCTAGATTGAATTGCAGGAGAATAAGACAAAGAAGAGGCAAACCAAATAGCTCGAGAATGATTACAATTAAACAACAAATGAACCACATCCTCAGATTCTTGATTACAAATAATGCACATATTTGAATCCATCAACTTCAGATTTTAAGATTTTTCTGTGTAGGCAAACTATTAACAAAAACCCTCCAAATTTTTTTTTTATCTTTGGTGTCTCAACTTTTTAAAATTTGACAATTGAGTGTCCCAACTTTTATTTATTATAATTTGGTGTGTCAACCTGCTGAGAAATAACAAATACATATTGTTTGTAGGTTAATGCATATGTGGCAAAAGTGGGTCCCATTAAATAGCTGATGTGGAAGTCTACATTAGAGAAGTTGATGCACATAATGTGCATATGATAGACTGTGATTATGAAATCACAAAAAATCCTTCTTATAATACATAGCTACTGAGTTTTAAAAAAAAAAAGATTTGTGTTAAAAAAAAAAGATTTGCGTTAAACAAAAAAGAGCTTACCATTTTAGGAATTAGGGATTTCAAAGTACCAATATTGTTCTGTACCATTTATGGAGATTTGAGTTCATTATCTGTTGAAAGAGCTTACCATTCTACGAGATTTATTGATTGCAACTCAAAAGGAATTATATCAAACTTGAAGCCAAAACCAGGTTGAGCAATAAGACATGGCGGCTACAGATGTCTACTGGTAGCTTCTCATAAATTAACTGCATTAACATTATTGCTGTGTTAAAAATATATTGTTGTTCAAAATGGAATTAAGGCATATGACTTCGACAGGCAACACCACGAACCTGTTGTCCATTATTACCCTCCATGTGAATAAGAATTTTACCAAGTTTGATTCCTTTACAACATGCTCTTAACGCATTCTCCATGCTCTCACCATTGATATAAGGATTTTGATATGAATTTACATGCTTAAATATAGTTTAACTTCTTAGCTGCAAGAAAACTCAATATCATGAAATTTATGTGCATACCTCCTAATGACTGACACTCCACACAATCTTTTACAGAAAACAACTCTAGGGTATATGGATCCTATAAACCTCAAAACCTAAATGAAAGTCCATGTAGAAAATGACACATGCCAATGTGAAAACTTTGAGTGAATGTCAAGTACTGAGAAAGCAAAGTTACCTGTTGGAGTTTTGGTATGTTTTTCTGTAAAAGGAAGGTGACCAAGACCATGCTCTATAACCAGAAACGTCAATTCAAGGACAAATTACCTTCCATCATAACAAGAACTAATTTATATTTATAAAAGTTACCTTTTCATCTAGATATATACTAAGCGAATCAATTGGTCAACATAGAATACAAAATCATGTTTTGTTGTTTTGACATCACGTATCAGCGTGTACATTCCCTGTTTCCAAATGCAATTCAAAAACATTGTTAGTTGTATTCTACTCCACTTCCGTTGATGATTGTTGTAGTCTACCAGCAGACATATCAAGTCGCCATGTCTTATTCCTTTCTTTTTCATTCATTATTTTAGGCATTATATCAAACACCTTATAGACATAACATTTAACACCAACGTTGTTAATAAAAAGGTTAATCTATTACAACAATTAGTTCACATATCACCAACTTAAACTACAACGATCAAACATATACTTTAACATATATAACTTAGAGCTAATAACATCATTTATCCATCATTTTACAACTTTCATAGTTGTTTGAACATAAACACTAATACACTGAAAATTATTCATACCCATAAAAAATTTTCTATTCTTTTGGCCCTTTTATTTTCCTCCTCCATTGCTGTTTCCCACCACTACTGCCATAGCTTAAGAACCTTTTATATGGATTTTGATTTGTCTAAGAAGTCCTGATCACCGTATTCATCAATTCTTGCACTTCCAAAACATTCTTCAAACTTAATCATCAATTCTTGTTTAATGGGCTGAATTCTTAAATAAATCATGAGTTTAATGAATTAGCCATACTAGGCCAACTATATTTATGAAATTCAAAGGTCTTATTTAATTCCAATAAAAAAAATATATATTTAGGCTCAAATAGTGAGTTATGCCACAAATCTACCTTTTACAGCTTTAGGTTCATAATAGAATGGAGGCCCTTCCATCACTTCAAGACAATCACAAGAACAAAGAGATTAAATGATTAGGAAAAAAAAGCAAAGGAAAACTGGAAAGCAGAATAAGAACACCTAAATACATTCCAGTGCTTGCTAGGAATATATGTACAATTTAAATGACTACTTTTTTTTGGTATTTTTTTATAATTAATGGTGAAAATGATGTATTTATTTTTTGTAGTGGAACAGGAACTATGTATCTGTTGAATTTTAGTTCCATGTTAAATAATACTTTGAAACTCTTATCAGTATTTTGTACAGTGTAAGAGGCACAAATCCATCTTATATGTTGCTTTATAATATGTATCTATGACTCGACACCAATGGAAGGAAGAGAATAAGGGTCGCCAATCCCTTCCCTCCTGAGTTACCAGCCCGCATTTCTAGCCAATGGAAGGAAATGAATAAGGGCCAACCAAACAAAAAAAATGAGAAGGAAAAAGGATGAGTCCTTTGTTTCATTTAGCATAAGATAATAAAGAGAGAGCTTTGTCTATCAATGAAAAATGGATTGACGGAACTCTTGACATTGCCTTGTATATTAATTTGTTCATCTTATCTCTTCTATTCCAACAATACCCTCAATCTTTTTCATTAGTTTTACATGCTTGTTAGAAAATCATTTCCAAAAAAATAAAATTGCTTCACAAAAGATTCATATTTATAACTACACAAAATCTTCACTCAACATGACATAAATTCATGACTTAGCAAAAAAGATTGATAAAGTCCATCAAATTAAAACCACAAATGCCAATTACATAAGAAAATATACAACAATAAAATCCAAGATATCACAAAAACAATATATGTCATTTTCATCTTCTTTAGGGCAATTTGAACTTTTGCACGCTCATCCATATAAGCTTTCTTCAATTTTCTTCACTTAGACCAAGTCTCAGCAACTTCATTATCAATAGTAACAATGTCCATCTCCATCATTCGTAAATTTATGTTTTCAACAACTAGATCATCCTTGTGTTGTTTCAAGTCATTGAATACCTCCTTAGCCTTGTCATTCATAGGCATATCATGCCATTTAAAATAATTGCAGCCTGTACTCTCACCACCATCCTTCTACATATATTTGCCCAACAATTGTCACCCAAATAATCAACAATCAAAGATATTAAATAGAAATTTGAAAAATTACTTACTTCATGATAACAATAGCTGTAAAATCTTCATCTATTATTTTTTATTCATGAGGTGCATTGAGGAGTCTTTAGCCTACGACCTTTGATTCTACAATGGCAGTATTTTGATGGTTCAAGATAATCATACTCTATTAAGTTACACGTAAAAGATCTTGCTGTAGAAGATGAAGAAGAAGCGATATAGGTTTTTGATCAGGTGTTAAAAATTTAGGGGTATTTCAATTTGATTGTTGAAAATTTAAGGTTCTTCTCAATTTGGGAAAAAGAGAATTTTTTTTTAGGGTAAATTTCTTTCAACTAAAAGAGGATTTTGTTGGGAACATTTGCCACATAAGCATGTTCTAACAACTAATAATCAAAGTTGTTTTTTTTTTTTACAATTAGGGTGCATTTGCACATAAAAAAAAAATGTTATAGGTAATTTGAGGTTAGGGCAAAATGTTGAGGGGGACTTTTGTACTTTTTCCCGATTAATTTTAGTTTGTCATATATGATTATTTGTATTAAAATATTTTGTAATATATTGAAAATTTCTCCTTTTTAGTGGTATTTTATCACTTATATTTAAAAAAAAAAATGTAAACTCCAAAGAAGAAGAACGAAGCTAGAAAATTAATGGCATTCATTTTCAACAACATTCATCATTTATAACTTGTATCCCATTAATTGATGAGGAAAATTTTCAAAGATTCATTTATAACAAGGGAAGTGGAAAACTACCAAGCTTTTAGTTGTAACGACTACCAGTGAAGCATGCCTATAGTAGAGTTTCTTTTGTTTTTCTTTTGTTTTTTTTCTTATGCAAAAACAGATGAAAAAAAAATAGAAGCTCCCCATTTCTGATTTTTCCGTAGTTGAATTCTTTGGAAGTATAAAAAAATTAGTTAGAATGATCTAACTCTTAACAATTTGTCCCCAAACTTGGAATATAGAATTTAAAGGAATCCGATAGAAAATGGTGTTAGGTGCTATACTATTATAATGTATATAGTAATGCTTAGGGCTCAATAACAAGCTAATCAAATCAACAAATAGTTGGTGTGGCTTAAAAATCAAGTTACAAGTAACCAAATTAATTTGTTAGCCGCAATTATTACTTAGTTTTGGCTTAAAAATTAAGTGACGATTAACAAAAAAAATAAAACTCATACCTTTAAAAATGCAAATAAATACTTAGTTTTCAATTTAATAAGTAATTAATTACTTTAAAGAATCATACTCTAAAGTTTTAAATATATTTCCTACGTCAACAACCAAATTCTTTTTACTTATATTCTTCTTTATATTTATTACTCAAGTATCTCCTTTAAATTTCTTCCAATTTTATTAATTTTTGACTAATAAAATTATTAATGTAATAAAATATTAAGTCCAAAACCATGATTAAATTTAACTCCTTGAAGTCTTGTTTTTTCAAATCATTGACTAGCTTATTTAGATTGGACCAGAATATTAAGTCCAAAGCCTTTTTCATTGTTTATATAATCATTATCCATGGCAGATGAGCCATTGTCATTGACATGATGCAAGATGAAACTAATTATAGCATAACTTGTAAATTCTTGCAAGTTGTTCCAAAAATTACCATGTTTCACTTAAACAAGTTGCAGCAACATTTCGGTAACAAAAAGAAATCTACCAGTTTATCTAAGACCTATCTAAGACCAGCAAAACATAGAAAGAGCCACAATACTATTCACAGCTTCATGTCGGCGCACTCAACCTAGCATACACAAGCATCAAACGGGCTTTACCTCAAATTCCAACGAACAGCACACCATACTGCGTAAGGTGCTTTGTTGAGCAGAGGCCATTTTAACCTTCCATAGTTGGCTTAGGTGTCTGCACCACCAACTTGAATGGCACCTACAAATGGCAACAGAGCTCGCATCAATACATCATGATCAAGAACACCATGAAAAATGAACTTGAACGATAAAATAGTCACAATTATTAAATAACTACGTTTTTTGATAGTTTCTTATGCAATGAAGGCAGTGGCATAACAAGTGATTCTCACACATTAATCTTGAAGACAGCACCATACACTTCCTCTAGGAAGAACGAAAGCACCAAAACAACATGCATCTACCTGGCTCAGACTTGACACCTCAGTTCGGTTCCAGTCGATAAAGAAAGGGCAGCACAAGTTTATTTCACCTTGCAGTACGGGATACAACTAATTCACCTTGCAGCAAGAGGCACAGGAAAAAGCCCACAATGTGCCATGCTTTAAGGTACATTAGTCTAAAAATTCTTTTGCATTCTGAATCATGTGTATATTTTACATTCAGCTGATATAATTCAATTTGAAAACACAACTAGATATCCAAGTCAACCAAAAATGTAAAAAGACCTTTGATCTCAGTCATTGAGAGAGGGAGAGACAATTATTATACAGGGGACAATCTAATCAGTTACTTGAGAGTTGTGTAGAACAGTGGGAAGGGAGAGCATGAGAGGTAGATCAGTGGCTGTTCAAGCACTGCAGTCAGCACTACAGTTTACTCAACAAGCAGCCTTTGGAAAAAGAAAAAGAAAAAGAAAAGAGAAAATAAATGAAAAAACGAAAAGGAATCACAGCAAGCACATAACAATGTTCCGTAAAAATTTGTTCACCAAGGACTACAACATCCTGGAAGCAAACTTGAGATTATTACCAAATAGAAGAAAGTAAAAAATTTTCTGAACATGAAAATCCTCGATAAAATTAAGCCATTCAACTTTCATCATAAGAAATCAAGTCAAAATAATTCCTTAATTAATTTAATCTTGTGGCTGCAACAGGCAAGAGACTTAACAGTCGCCTAATGTTGCATCATTACCACAACACATGAACTGCAAAACAATTACAGACCATGGGCAGTGGACCAGGTTCATCGACCAGTCAGCAAATAGATCACAACTGTCTCCATGACGGTTACAATATGTCAGGCTCTAGGAAGAAGAATGAAAGGAGTCAATTGGTACAAGTCCTAGTATGTCTCTTGCTTGCAGGTGAGTTTGTTTTTCCTCTTTTTTCTTTCTATTTTTCTCTCCTTCTGTGATATGTAGGAACCTTTAGCATATGTACCTATCAAAAATAAATGTCTAAATATGATTTGCAGGATCCTAAACCAAAAAATTATAGGCTAATAGCACAATGATGATGCAACCCTTGAATTGATACACTAAACACATTCCCCGCTGATGTGCACTGCACATATGATGCCAATTGCGAGTATCCACAGATACTGATTACTAACTGGCACAAAGAAGCAAGGGTTTTATCTCGTTTTGCGCAGCAACATGTGAAGTTGAGAAAAAAAATCAGCAACTACTAGCTCTATTATGTTCTTGGTTTCAGTCCTCATTCAATTTCTTTGCAGAGAGACACCAACAGGTATAAATTTAGTGATCATGAGCGGGATGGGTGCCACTTTGGAAGGCAAGAATCCTAGAAAATAGAGCCTGAATTACATGAATGCATGACATGTTAAAGATATTTGTCCTCACCTATTTTTCCAAAGCTCTTGTATGTGCATGCATCTATGCAACAAATCTGATAGTTTAATTCAATTATTGACAGCAAATTTTTTTTTTCCCCATATTTGGTAATGATGGCGATCCACTTCTCAGAGAGATTGAAGCCACTAAGTTCAAGAGATCTTCCAGCTTACTCAACATATAAGATCTCTCCACATAAATGTGATTTTGAACAGGCTAATAAGAAATTATCTTCTATTAGACATACTCAAAAGTTCCAACCTCAAGTTTCCTGTTATATTGAGAATTCATGCTTCACATTTCATGCTCCATTCCAAGCTACACACCTCAAATAGAGTAACAACTAGAAATCGTCTAGTATCATTACTAATATTATCTATTTCTCAGGTACAGGTTAAATTGCTTCTTTTTATCTTCCATGAGGGTACTGCAGTTTTTTAGAAGCAACCAAAAATATAGTATCCAGACCATTGCTCAATGGTTAAAAAGTTAATTTCTACTTATCAAAAGAGGCACACCCTATCCCAACAATCACAATGGAGACAAATAAAGAGGTGATGTGTCTTCTTGCCAATTTCAGCTATGGTGTGAAATTCCAATTTCCATTGACATTTTTTTTGCCCTCTTTGATGAATGGGAAATTATGAACAGAAAAAAAATAATGTTGCGTAGAATTGGTTAACTGTTGATAGATATTAAAACCGTTAAAATTACATGTCACAACCAAATGTTCAGAAACTATAAAAAGAAATACAAAAAATGGACTGGTTAACAGAACTTTCTTTTGTTCATTGTTTTGGTTAGATCCTTTTTTATGGCTAATCCCTTGCAAAACATTCTCATTATTATGCATCAATAAATAACAAAAAGAAATCTTAAGGTAATAACCAGATGGCCAACTATCATTCAAAAAATTTACATTCAAGGTAAGCTATATATATATATAGCCAACTCTCACTTAAAAATTTGCAATCAGGGTAAGATGTACCTTGTACTGGAGGCTCGTTATCGTTGACTTCAGTAAAGCATCTCCAACTAGCAATCTCAAACTCTTGATAAAATCTCCCCTGCTCATCTTCTTGGCCTGATATTATAAACAAACGAAGAAAAAAATAAGACAGAAGGACATTAGAAAATATTTAAACTAATATAAGAATATATTAATTCAACGTACATGGAACTGCTCATAATGAGTAAATATGAGTTTCATTTCTTTATCAGGAACTTTATCTGAGATTGCAGCAAACAACATAGGGAAAGGCATAAAAGGAGATTTAGGAGTCCTCGTATTGCTTGAACCAAGACTTGAAGCTTTTCCTAGAGATGTCCTGGATTCTGAGGGCAGTTGGTTTTTGCTTCCCTAAAGACAATAAAAGAATGTTCAAAGTCAGACGAATGTAAAATAGCAATGATAGAAGATACTAACAGCCCAAAAGCACCCCCAGAATATCAACTGTAATTGGCACGTCAATATCAAGAACAAAAAATTAAAATATGCTAGTTTAACAACTTGTTACTTAAAAGATAGTTCGCATGACTATGCTCGATCGACTAGCACACTTCAAGTACAAAGGATGGTCCAACTTCTCAAATGCCATCCATTGCACCCACCCATAATCACCCCAGAACTCATGCATCAACATTTTACAAAATTGATTTTATCTTATACATTGAAAAATTTACTCCCTCTTAGGTATTAAAAAAAATTGAGAGGCAAAAATCCAAGACAATTTTGAACCAGCTATGCACTGCGCAAGCAATACACATACAGTTAAATACTTTAACCCACTACTGTACAACTCTTCAGCTGTTCCCCAACCAAAATACCCCAAGAAAAACCTTTGCTAAACCGCATATCCACAGGTCAATTACATTGTCAAAGTCTTTTATTAAGACTATATTTGGTCTAAAACCATTGTGTCCTTAGATGCATTGTCATTTCCTTAAATGCAGTGGCTTGCTCACAGCATGCAAAGCACCCCAGTGGAAGCTTTTAACTAAAGCATCATAAGGGGCGCTGTTGCCAAAAGTAGCTAGAGAAACTATGCCCAATAGAGTGTAATAAAGTTCCAAATAAAAAATGGAAATGTTGAATGTCGCAACTGTAAATCACAAATGGGGAAAACCCATTTGTGCCCCTCCCAAAGGTGGATGGGGCCCCTGTATTGGGGGCAAAAAAGAAAAGCAAAAATTTTTTTTTTAATAGGGATTAAATAGGTTATTTTCTAAGGACTAAAGTGGCTATTTACCACATTTGCTATGTACTGTTCAGGTTGTAACTTGCAACATGTATCATTATCCATAAAAAATTCAAGTTGGTAGGAATTAGTCATTATTGTACTGTGCATCACTTGTTCATGAAACATGACAAAAAAGTCAAAATATATGCAAGGAATCTAGCCAATGAGTCTTGTAGAAGCAAAGGAAATGCAAAAACATAATTGGCATCCTTACAGATTCAGAAGCAGGAGATTCTGTCTGTAGATTTAAATCAACTTCAGGGTATCCTATTGGCAGAGTCAGGTCAACAGTTGAGGAATCTATTGCCAACTTCCGATAATCCCCTCGCGATGATGCAGTTATGCCAGAAACAGCATGCTTTGAATCACTTTCAGCCAAAAGCTCTGAGGGAGCAAAATAAAATAAAACTAGAAGTCAAGTAGAAAGAAAGTTAAAAAAAGAAAGGAAATTTTAATATTCATACTGCATCTGCAGAAGACCCTCAAAGTATGGTGGAATGATGATTGAACTCTTGAACGAAATAAAACCCAAACCAAAGTAGATGACTATGAACTGTAGATTTAATCATCAGCATCTGCAGAGATTGGTCCATCCGGCAAATGACCAGCAATTGGAAAGCATGCATCCATTATACAAAAGCTTTCAAGCTCCCATTCATTTGTAAAAGATTTATATATGGATATAATATATTTGTGTGTGTGAGGGTGCATGTGAATAAACATATAGAGGACATATTATTCATCCAGAAACTGAAAGCTAAAGAGGAATAGCATATCACCTTCAGCATTTGAAGAGACCTTGAAACTAACAACAAATTCCGGATAAATGTGGGTGTTCATATTCATATTCCAAACTATATATTCTCTTGGATTTTGAAGGTCATCAACACCATTATCAAAGTTTTCACTACTGGAATGAGTCTGTGGACTCCCAGGCTGAACAAGCTCCATGTCTCCCATTATTACACGACAAAATACCATGTGCCGTGTTCCATTTTCGTCAACATCACAAAATTGTGCACTGCAAATAATTAGAACATTATTAAAAAAAAGAGGGCAAAGTAGACAACAAAGCATGACATGCACTTCTCTAGGCAAGCAGTAGAGGCGAATGCTGTAAAATTATCCCTGGCACACACCAGTTTAACAAGTAGCCAAAAAGCAGTTGAGGATGTCACTCATTCCACAGACCCATCTTTAGACAAGGAACCAAAACATTTTACAACAGGACTTTCACCCAGATAAAAACTAAAAGGCAAAATTCATATGCTTCTTACTATAAGAAATCAATTGATGCAAATGATCAATAACATCTATTAAAATCATGAACTTAGCACTTTAAACAAATAATAATCACAAGATTTCCTCCATTGACATGACAAAGGGCTTAGCTTAGCTTCTCGGTAGGCATGCTCGGACTAGAATCAATTTGCAGCACTGAGGGTACAAAAATCATCACATCACGGGTAAAGTTACAGAATCCAGACATGATAATTTGCTGGACAATATAAGATCACAAAACAACAGACAACCTATGCACCAGGGATACACAATTTCAACAACAAATAAAACAACACACTGGACTGAAAATTCCAACCTGGTGTGACAGAAGTTTGCTGCAGAGAGATGAACACCAATGCCATATTTGGACTTAGTTGTAGAAGGTCCACAATGTCCAAGCCCATACAACATAATTGTAGATGTTAGTTCTTTTGAAGCAGCAAGCCAAGCATATCGGACATTTGCATCACCATGGCAACTTTTTGTTAATTCAATCTGCTTTTGGAAAAGCTCCAATCGAGTTTGCATTAAAGTACTAGAGCAGCAGTGAATATTGAGTATTTCAGCACCACCAAAAGGGTTCATGCCTGAAAGAACATCTTCCTTACTGTATCAAACATCCACCTTTTCATTACAATTTTCAACTCTGGTAATATCTGCTTTAATATATTTATTTTCATGAACAGCTTCAACAATTTTTTCTTCAGGAACCCTGTTGCAATTGTCCTCAACTTCTACAACATAGCGGCTGGTAGTAGGTTTTTGAGAAATTTCAATATGCTTGATGAGGGCACCTGACTCTCCACTATGCTCATTAATTTGGACTGATCTAGTCCGTTTATGTCAATTTCAAGCTGCAGATTGATCTCAAGGGGCCCGTGAGACTCCCTGCACTTAGGCCCCTGACCATTTGCACAACTGTGCTGGCAGAACTCATCTGGCTCCTCGTCATCAACATAAATTTCTGGAAAGAAGCAGCTACCTGCTTCATCAATCCAAGCAATAGGTTGACATATACCTGTCTTTGTGTCAGCTGAAACATATACAATAAATCCAGCACATAACAATGGCCCTTCAGCTCAACCTCAACAACTGGTTTCTTCTCTTGAAAATCCTTTCTAACCAAATCAACAAGATCTTGAGTAAAATCACTCCATCCACCATTTGATAGAACATAAGACGCTGTGGCATCTGAGTCTTCATAAAATTTGAATAACATCGGAGCAATGATCTTCTAAAATGATACCCACAGTTGACTTTGGTTTGGCTTCTAGATAGTCTCCGCCGTTTTCCATGCCTATGGGTTAAATTGACAATGGGCCCACCCAGGTGACAAAAAGCGAGAAGCTCCAGCAAGATATGCCGCGTAACAAGATGCTCGTTTTCTCTTCGAACCAAGCAAAAGTCTACGACCACTATCCAATACCTTTGCAATCTTGGCATCCATTTCTACCAAAAAGATCAATCTCTATCAAGAACTTCAAATCCAAAAGTTCAAATATTAAAGAAAACTGTGAACTCTAGTCCGACCAGTATCAAAGACAAATGTCACTGTAGATGATCGGCAAGCCCTGAATAATGAGAACTAATTAGAAAATCAACAGTCCAAGTAACCTTGTAGCCCAACCACAATAAAGGTGGTAGATCTAACACTGAAAGTTATATATTTTTTCTCATCCTGCTTTTTTATCATTTTACGCTAAGAACTCCTTCCATTAAATTTTCTGCTAGTTAGCCATTAAACAACTAGGAAAAAGACAATAAATACCCTCTTGTGGCATACCCTAATATTAGTTTCGAATTTTGACTATTCTTATTAATTAATTTTTTTTTCCTTTACATTACCAAACATTTTTTAAATACTATCATCATCATCATCACCGCCGCTCGTTTGCAGCTCTTACTCCCCCTAGTCCGAAACATAGCCGAAACCAGCATCTTAAAATGTCCAAATTCCAATGGCAACAGACACAAAAATGCAAATTTTACTGAGATATAAAATCAACATCACATGATACAGAAGTCTAAAGAGCTGAAAGAAAAAAAAAATAAATAACCATATAACTTCAAAAAGTTAAACAACAACATCAAACCCAGATCATAAACCTGTTAAATTACATCTAATAATTCAAAAACAAAATCATAAATTCATTTAAAACACTAAGCTAAACACAATCAACAACACCCTCGTCATTCATACCCATATCTCAAAATTTCAATCCAAAAAACAAAGATTCAAACTTTTTCAAAAATATATAAAGAAATCACAAACCTGAATTACCCAAATGAAATTGTTGTCCACATTGAAGTTTATCTCACTGTCGATCTCCGTACTCCATCAAGGCAAATGGAACACGAACCGACTCCCCAGTTGAGATGACAGCTTCAGGTATGTGCTGCAGTGTCGGTGGTGGTTCAATTGTTGCCGCAAAAAGGTGTGCTGCCGTGTTGTTGGACTTTGCTGGCTTTATTATTATTATTATTTTCTCAAGATGAGTATAGTTACTAGCTTCAATAATACAAAGCAAAGGTAGATATAGCAGTGCAGGGTGACTGTATTGCTTGCTTTGCACGAATAGGATTATTTTAATGGTTAATTACTTAAACCTTCCTTAACTTTATCTTAATACATTAAAATATCCAAAATCATTAAAAATTAACAAGTTGATCTTAAACTTAAGATATTTAGTACTATATTTGTCCAAAACTTTTTTTAGTAAATTAAAATAAACTTTTTATTTTTTGTCCATGGTATTACTAATGTCAAAAATAATAATAAATAAGCATTTTGATTTAAACTCTTCACCTTATATTTTTATCAAATTATTTCATTTATCAAAGGTTAAGAGTTTAATTGTATCAAAATAAACTTTAGGGTAATAATTGAACTTTTAAAAACATCTGAAGTGTTTTTTTTTATTGCTGTACCTTTTGTCAAATAAACAAAAAAGACAAAAAACCCGAAACACAATCTCTCTCCTTATCGACTTTCTTTTTTTTTTTTTCCCAATGCTTGGAACCCTATATTTCAAATCCTGAATCAGTTGCAATTGAAAACCATGTGTTCTTCAAATTCATCGTCCTTTTGCTTTCAGGATCAACTCGGAGGCCATTCGATTCCAATTCTGCATGATTGAATTGTCTCTTTGAGGAAAAACAATGCGGCATGAGTCACAGTCCGAGAAAATTCTCCGATGATCCTGCTGATGAACTCATCGAAATTGATCCAACTGGTCGCTATGGTCGGGTCAGTTTTTTCCTTTTTTTTTTTTAATTTATTTTTTTAAATTATGATTATGCTTAATATCTTTATATTTTGTAACGTTTTGGTGAATAAAAGTGTGGCCCGAAGTGGTGGTGGCGACCGGAATTGTGCAAAGTGACCCATTTTTGAATAAGTGGGCTTTCGTTGGTGAATAATTATAGAAAAAATAGAATAAAAATTCTGTTTATTCGTTCTATTTTTTTTTTTCCTTTTTTAATTGCCTTCATTAGTATGTGTTTAGTGCATTGCACTAACACAAAAGAAATGTAGGAGCTTTCTCTGTATAATTACTTAGCTTTTTCAGTGGATAAATCTTTTGCAAATGGGCTGTCCTCTTTCATGTTCCGGAATTAGCTACCTATGTTTTAAATTCATCAGCTTTCTTGATTTATAATGTGCGAGGATTGTTAGAATCAATCAATTTACATTGATTCTACTGATTTGGTGCTGATTCAAATGATTGTGAATCATTTTCTTCAAATATCATTCACCCCTAGATTCATCTTGTTTGATAAGTGAAGTGAATCGTGAATCATGTGGTTTTTAATTATATTTCATTTGGGTACTGGTTTAGCAAAGATTTCATTTTGGGTACTGGTTTTTAACCTAGTTACACCTTTGTGTGACTAGGTTTCATATTATATTTTTCTTTAGGTTAAACATTAAATGCTGACCTTTTTGTGGATCAGGTTTTATACTGGAAATGGAGGTCATTGTTGAATCTATAAATGGATCATGACACTCATAAATTTGAAGAATTGTGGTTATAATACATGAGTGGTTGACAAAGAACATTTCAGTTGATAGAGAACCACAAATTATTGGACTGCAAATGTTGCTATGCAATACATACCATTCCTAGTTTTATTGATTGGTTGCTCATATCTGGGTGGATTCCCCCCCCCCCCCCCCCCCCCCCCCCCAGAATTTATTGTTCCTGTTTTGCTTTTGGATTTGCAATAATAAATCTCGTTTCAGCCTCAAAAAAAAAAAAAAAATTGGGTTTTACCTGTTCTTTGGATGAGATTTATCGGTAAATCTGTTGGTCTTTCTTTCTTATGGCTGGCTACAAAGGTTAACTAGACTGTTGGTTTTCTAACTAGTTCTTGTTAATCAGGGCTTGCCGATCATCAACAATGACATTTTGTCTTTAAAGCTGGTGGAAGGCTAGAGTTCACAGTTTTCTTTGTATTCAAGCTTTGGTTTTGAACTTCTTGATAGGAATTGATCTATCAGGTAGAAATGGATGCCAAGGCCGTAAAGGTATTGGATAGTAGGCGCAGACTTATGCTTGGTCTGAAAAGAAAACGAGCATCTTGTTATGCGGCATATTCTGCCGGAGCTTCTCGCATTTTGTCACCTGAGTGGCCCATTTTCAATTTTTCTACCCATAAACTTGGGAAACGGCGGAGACTAGCTGGAAGCAAAAGCAAACTTATGAACTGTGGGCATCATTTTAGAAGTTCATTACTCCGATATTATTCAAATTTTATGAAGACTCAGGTGCCTCAGCGTCTTATGTTCTATCAAAATGGAGAATGGAGTGATTTTACCCAAGATCTTGTTGATTTAGTTGGAAAGAAATTTCAAGAGAGGAAACCAGTTGTGGAGGTTGAGTTGAAGGGCCATCGTTATATGTTGGATTTCTTGTATATGTTTCGCATGGACATGAAGACAGGTATACGTCAACCTATTGCTTGGATTGATGAAGCAGGTGGCTGCTTCTTTCCAGAAATTTATGTTGATGATGGAGAGCCAGATGAGTGTTGCCAGCACAATTGTGTGAATGGCCAAGGGCCTAAGGAGTCTGATGCCCCCCAGGAGATCAAGCTGCAGCTTGAAATTGACATAAATGGTGTAGATCAGTCCAAGTTAATGGAGTGTAGTGGAGAGTCAAATACCCTTGTGAAGCATATTCAAATTTCTCAGAGACCTACTACTGGCCACTATGTTGTAGAAGTTGAGGACAGTTGCAACAGGATGCCTGATGAAAAAATTGACAAAGCTGTTGAGGAAAATCACTATATTAAAGCAGATACCCCTGGAATCGAATATTTTAATGAAAAGGTTGATTTTGATACAGTAAGGAAAATGTTTATTTCAGGCATGAGCCCTTTTGCTAGTGCTGATATACTTGATGTTCACCACTGCTCTAGTACTTCAATGCAAACTCAGTTGGAGCTTTTCCTAAAGCAGATTGAATTAACAAAAAGTTGCCGTGGTGATGCAAATGTTCAATATGCTTGGCTTGCTTCTTCCAAAAAAATGCTATCTAGTATCATGTCATATGGGCTTGGATATTGTGGATTTTCTACAACTAAGTCCAAATATGGCATTGGTATTCATCTCTCTGCAGCAAACTGCTGTTACACCAGGTTGGAATATTTTAGTCCACTTTGTTGTTGTATTTGCTGTTGAAATTGTGTATTCCTGCTGCATAAAGTTGTATGTTTTTTGGTTATCTTTTATTCACCAGCATATGATCACATCTGTGAACTTGGAACTTTACCTGTGATGATTTTTGTACCTGTGGCTGCAAATTAATTTTAGTCTGAGAAAGCCTACCAAGAGGTTAAGTTAAGCCCTTTTGTCTTGTCAATCGAGGAAATTTTTGCTTTTGTTTACTTAAGTGTTAGTTTCATGATTTTAATAGATTTCATTGATTATTTTTAAAAAACCGTTTTTGCATCAATTCATTTCTTATATTAAGATGCATACAGAATTTTCCTTGTGGTCTTATCTAGGTCAAAGAGCTGTTATTAAAAGTTTGGTTACTCATCTAAAGAAAGGTAAATGGAATGACCGGTCCTTAACTGCTTTTTGGCTACTTGTTAGAATGGTGTGCACTGGGGATATTTTTATGGTGTTGACCTCTGCCACTTGCCTAGAGAAGGGCATGGAATGCTTTATGAACTTCTCATAATAAGATCTTTGGCCTTCTTTGTTTTTATTTGTATTTGGTGCTTTTTTTTTTTAATACTGTCCTGATTATTTACAGTGCGCAATTTTGTGATGTTGACGAAAATGGAGTACGACACATGGTATTTTGTCGTGTAATAATGGGAAAAATGGAGCTTGTTCAGCCTGGGAGTCCACAGACTCATCCCAGTAGTGAGAACTTTGATAGTGGTGTTGATGACCTTCAAAATCCAAGACAGTATATAGTATGGAATATGAATATGAACACCCACATTTATCCAGAATTTATTGTTAGTTTCAAGGTCTCTTCAAATGCTGAAGGTGATAAGCTACTCCTCTTTAGGTTTCTGTGTCTGGATGAATAATGTGTCCTATGTTATGTTGATATTTATGCACCCTCACACTTGAAGGCTTTTGTA
This sequence comes from Mallotus nudiflorus, assembly GCA_947683625.1. Taxonomy (NCBI): domain Eukaryota; kingdom Viridiplantae; phylum Streptophyta; class Magnoliopsida; order Malpighiales; family Euphorbiaceae; genus Mallotus; species Mallotus nudiflorus. Next base: position 1,383,731 of record CANTUR010000133.1, on the reverse strand, counting down.
CAGTTGATACATGCTCCCCAATCGCTGGTAATTTGCTGGATGGAGCAAGTATTAATTTCCACTTTCTAATCTGTCTGGATGCTAATGATTAAATCCAGAATTCGTAGTCATCTACTTTGGTTTGGGTTTTATTATGTTCAAGAGTTCAATCAGCACTCCACCTTACCTAAAAGCATCTTTTGCAGATGCATTATTTTGGAACTTTCTTTCTACTTGACTTCTAGTTTTCATTTTGTTGTTCCTGCAGGTCTTTTGGTTGGAAGTGACTTTCAGCATACTGTTTCTGGCATGACTGCATCATTGCAAGGGCCCCATCCAAAGTTGGCAATGGCTTCCTCATCTATTGATCTGAATCTGCCAGTAGAATCCCCTGAAGTTGATTTAAGTCTACCAACAGCATCTCCTGCTACTGAACCTGCAAGGATGCCAATTGTAATTTCACATTTCTTTTGCTTCTACAAGATTCAGTGGCTAGATTTTGTGTCTATATTTTGACTTATTTGGTCCGTTTCATGGACAAGTTATGCACAACATAATAATGATTAATTTCTACCAACTTAAATTTTTATTTGAAACTTTATTATACTCTATTGGGAACAGTTTCTGTAGCTACTTTTGGCAACAGTACCCATTTTGATGCTTTAGTTCAAAAGCTTCTGCTGACTTTTGAAGCATGCAATGAGTAAGCACTGCAGTTAAGAAAATTATTTTTCCTAAGGCATCAATGCGTCTAATAAAACAATAGTTGTAGACCAAATATGTGAGCACAATATGTTTTTATTCTTATTCTTATTATTTTAATATAAAGGAAGTGGATTCTACAATATATATTACAAAACCTATATGCAAGATAATTTTTGGGGTTTATGTGTTTGTGTATAAAATGAATGGCATTTGAGTAATTGGACCATCTTTTGTGCTTGAACCCTGTTGAGGATGTTCATTCAACCAGGGTGTTTTAATTTGTTGTTCTTGAAGTTGATACCAACTACATGTGACATTCTTGGGGTTCTTTTGTGCTATTATTATCTCATGTCATTGCTATCATCCATCCATTTTACTGTTAACATTCTTTTATTGTTTTAGAGAAGTGAAAGCCAACCACCCTCAGAATCCAGCGGATCTCTAGGAAAAGCTTCAAGTCTCAGTTCGAGCAATATGAGGACTCCTAAATCTCCTTTTATGCCTTTTCCTATGTTGTTTGCTGCAATCTCAAATAAAGTCCCTAGTAAAGAAATGGAGCTTGTATTTACTCATTATGAACAGTTCCAGGTATGTTGAATAGCATGATGTTTGGTATCTTCTTTATGAATTTAAGTATTTTCTAATTTTCTATTATTTTTTCTTTATTTTATTCTTTGTATAATATCAGGCCAAGAAGATGAGCAGGGGAGATTTTATCAGAAGGTTGAGATTAATAATTGGAGATGCTTTACTGAAGTCAACAATAATAAGCCTCCAATCCCAGGTACAATTCAATCTGCTTGCAAATTTTTCAAGTGATAGTTTGGTTTTTATCTTGAATTTTTTTTAAAAAAAATTTTTTGATGCAAAATAATGTTAAGCTTTTGAAATGGGTTTAGCAACAAAAATAAGGACCAAAATAAAAGTTTACTATATTGGTAAACCAAATCTACTCAACATTTTTTTTTTCTGTTCGTAACTTCTAACTCATCAAAGAGAGTGAAAAAATCTGTTGATGGAAGTTTGAATGTTACACCATAGCTCAAATTAGCAAGGAGGCATACCACCTCTTCACTTGTTGCCAATGTGCATTGGTGGGATGAGTTGTGACCCTTTTGACAAATAGAAGTTAGCTTATTAACCATTGAACAAAAGGATAGACATTTAACTGTTTTTTTAAAAAGCTGCACTGCCCTTGAAGAAAAAAGAGAAGCAGTTTAACTGTTGCTTTAAAAATATATATTCGTAATGATGCTGAACAGTTTGTTGTTATTGCTGTATGCATGTGCATTTAACTCCGAATTTCAAAACTGAAGTATAAGCTTTCAATATAACAGGAAATTAAAGTTGGAACTTTTTACATGTCTTCTAGGAGAATGTGTTATTAGCCTTTTCAGGATCACATTTATGTGGAGAGATCTTCTCTGGTTAATAAGCTGGAAAATCTCTTGAACATGGTGGCTTCAATTTCTCTGAGAAGTGGATTGCGTACGTTGCCAAATATGGGCAACAGAATTTTTTGCTATCAATAATTTAACTAAAACTATCAGATGCATCACATGGAAACGTGCATACAAGAGCTTTGGAAAAATAAATGAGGACTAAAGCCCTGAACATGTTATGCTTTCATGTAATTCACTAATTCAAGAAATATCTTTTCTTTTAGGATTCTTGCCTTCCAAAATGGCACTCATCCTCTCATAATTGCGAATTTTGTAGTTGTCCACTTCATGTGCCCGATATATTTGTAATTTTAACATAATAAGGCACTCATCTTACTACTCATTCCGATGTTCCTAAACAAGAACATCCCATCTGGTAGAAGGCCAGAGAATGGCGAAATGTCAATCTGACAAAGGTAGAAGAACTAGATTGCATATCCTTGTCACTATTCACTATTGGAAAGCATGCCCCCAGGTCAGCTGCGAGGATCTAATTTCACTCTCTTGTATGCTCCTCATATAGGACATGATTTATATTCGTTCAAACTGTCAGAGATGAACTGTGATTTATTGTGGTCTTTTTTCTGCCAAATAAATGTATATCTGGTTGTATCTCTCACTGAAGAAATGACTGACGAAAACTTAGTATATAAAGTTAGTAATTTCTATAGTGTTGATCTCTCGAAGTCACGTATGTCTCCACAGCATGAGATAATACTCTCTGGTCATTTTGGCTCATAGTTGCTAATTAGGTATCTGGGTACACTCAAATTTGGCATCATATGTGCAGTGCACATTGCAGTGGGAGATGTATTTAGTGTATCAATTCATGGATTGCATCACAATTGTGCTATTAACATGAATATTTCCTTTTAAGTATCAAATTTCAGTTGAGTTTCCTGCATATCATTTATACATTTATTTTGATAGGCTTACATCTGTTAAAGTTCCCAACATATTACAAAATGAGATAAAATAGAAAAAAATAGAGAGAGGAAAGAAAATGAGGGGGGGTAGTAGGGAGCTCATTAGACAAGGCAAGAGATGATTTGGGATTTGTAGAATGATTCCTCCTTTTCTCTTTTGTCATTCTTCCTGCTAGAATCTGACATATTGTTAGCTGTTGTGTGTGAAAAACTAGTCCGCTGCCCATGATCAGTAATCGTTTTGCAGTTCTTGTGTTCTGGTAAGCAGTTCTTCTGTTCTTGTAATGATGCATCATGCAAACATTAGACCATTGTTAGTCTCTCTTCCTATTGCAGCCACAATAACAAATAAATTTTAGGAATCATTTTGACGTGATTTCTTATGAAAATTCAAGGTATCAATTTTACCTAGATCTTCCTCTTTAGAAAATTGTTTTCTTTCTATTTGGTGACTCTCTCAGGTTTGCTTCATATATAACACTCCAAGTAAGTAATCAGATTGTCTTGCTTATCCTACACATCTTTCTCTCTCATGACTGAAACCAAAGGTCTTTTAGATATTTGGTTGACAAGGGTATAGAGTTTGTGTTTTCAAACTTGAGTTATATCTGTTGACTGTAAAAGGTTGCATATCTTCGGAGTGTAAAGAAATTTTTAAACTAAAATACTTGAGAGCAAACACAATTTTTAAACGTTATCATGTGCCTCTTATTGCAAGGTAAAATTAACTTGTGCTATCCTTTTTTCCTTGACTGGAGCCAAACTGAGGTGTTAAGTTTGCGGGACTGAAATTTGGATGCATGTCTTTTTGGCGTTTCATTCTTCCTGGAAGTGTAGTCCTCAAGATTGATATGCAAGAATCACTTGTTATGCCACTGCTTTAAATGCATGAAAACTCTTGAATATAGTTTCTATACAACATTTTTATGACTTTGTAAGCATTCAATTTCACTTCTCATGGGATTTGATAATGATGTCTTAATGTGAGCTTTGTTGCCGTTTGTAGGTGCCATTCAAGTTTGCAACGCAGACACCTAAGCCAACCATGGAAGGTTGAAGTGGCTTCTGCTGAAACAAAGCACCTTATGCAGTATGATGCTCTGTTTCTTGGAAATTTAGGTAAAGCCTGTTTGATAATTGTGTGCTTGCTTGAATGCGTCGACATGAAGCTGTGAATAATTGTAGGTTTGCAGGTCTTAGGTGAACAGGTAGATTTTTATATTTTGTTTTTGGTACTGGAGGGCAATTGTGACATGTTTAAGTGAAGTATGGTATTTTATGTATCAACTTGTAAGTATTGACAAGTTTGGCTAGAATTATTTTCATCTTGCATCGTCTTAAGGTATCTTCCAATGCAGCACTAAAGCCAGTGCATATGCTAGGTACAATAACAATGGTTTAAATGCGATGAGATTGTGACTGGATATCTACACAGTGAAGCGTTATATTGCACATTAACTTGGATCCTGAAATAGTTGGAAACCCTTAAAAGCTTCAGCCGCTGGTCCATAAGAGTAAGACCATAACTGCACTGTGCATGCTACGAATAAAATTATTGAAATATATTATTAGAATAAAATTATAATTTTGTTTGTAAATATATTATAATGAATTTAATAAGTAATTATTTTTAATTTTTAGGCCATAGTTTTATTTACAATATAATATTTTTAAAAATTTAATTAGATTTATGTAGATTTGCATAGGGTTGGAACTCGAAATGCCCAACTTTAGTTGAACTCGACAATAAATTAATTAATTCAGAACTAGTTAAGGTCAGTTCGTCTATGTAAGTTAGAGTGAGCATGATTTGGTTAACGGATTAATAATATTTAAAAGAAATTGCATTAATAATATTTATAATTATAACTAAACAAATTACATTGGTTATTCAATTGAGCGATTAAACAATTAAATTTTTTGGTTTATTTATTTATTTATAATAATGTTTGTTCTAAAAATTACATGCTTATTATTTTAAAGTATAAAAAAAGTGTTGTTTATAAACCTATTATTGTATCCTGATGATAAAAAGTTCAATATGAGTCCACAAAAGTCATGGCTCATAAAAAATTTAAATTTATTTAAAAGTATAAAAAAAATGTTGTCTATAAACCTATTATTGTATAATAAAAACTTAAAAAATTATTGTTGACACTAGATTTCGACCCACCTGAAATCCAAAGTTCTAATGATAAAAAGTTCAATATGAGTCCATAAAAGTAATGGCTCATAAAAAATTCAAACTTAATTTATGGGCTTCTGGCTCAAAACAAAAACAAAATAATAATTTTTTTTGAAAATTAGGTGAGAGAAAAGAGAAGGAAAGAGGGAGAGCGAAAGAGCAAAAGATTTTTTAGGAGATTGATATAATATGGGGAGGGGAGGAGACGAAAAAAGAAAATAAAAGAAGTGGAGGAGAGGGAAAAAAGGAAAAGGATAGAGAAAAATAAAAAAGAGAGGATTCTAAAAAAAAAAAAAGGGAATAAAAAGGGATGGGAGAAGAGAAAAATGTTTTTTTGGGGATAAGAAAAAAGAACCTTATTTGTGACCTTTTTGTTGACAAGAACCACAACTCTGTTTTGTGCCTTTTTTGGAAAGCTTGGAATTGCTACCTTGCTCGTTCACACCTCTAACTCTCTTTGTCCTTGGTCGACCTGCTAGTTTAACCACTGGAGGAGGCTCAATTGGTTGATATTCATCACACTTTATAAACATTGTCCCTTGGATAGGTTGCATTAGAGTTTTGTATATTGCTATACATTTGGACTTGTGATACCAATCAGACATCACTGTTAGGGGATCCACTTTTGAATGCCATAATGCATAGGGTATCTGTAGATGAAGAGATTTAATGCACATCCAAGATTTTAGCAACCGCAACACTGTTTAGGTTCAGGGCCTTAGGGAACACACTACTATGCCATAAAGTTATAGCGTGGAGAAAAGGAGTTGCCACCCAGGGTGATAACTAGGACAATTCGATTGGTGGTACTCGGTTCTCTAAAAGAAAGTTATCACCATAACCAAAAAATTATAGGAACGAAACATTAATTTCTCTTAGTCTCGTATTCATTTGGAATTACTTTACAAATTATTACTCCATTCTCTAATTACATGCAATTTTATTAAACCCTATTTGAACATTCATCTAACCTTAAGGCATCTAGTCAATAAAATCACACATAAAAATGCATTCAAGCGTGTCGTTCCTGAGTCTAAACTAAGTTAATTTTAATGAAAGTCAGCTAGATTTACATTTTTTATTTACGAATGAAATAGTCTAAAGGTGGGCCTATATTTTAATTAGTAAGCTTAAGTGTATTTGTTTCAATTATCTACAAGGAATGGACTTAAGTCTATAAAATTTTAAAAGAAAAGTTAAATTAGTGGGCTTAAGTCTAACTTGATTTTATTTTAAGTGAAAATGTGGGTCTAACTCTATTTATTTTAAAAGTAATGAAATTAAATAGGTTGAGCTAAATCTAAATAAATTTTAATTAACTAAAAAATGGACTTAAAGTCTAATTAACCTAAAATGGGCCTAAATTGGTTTTAATTAATTAATTAACCTAAACCATTTATAAACCTAATTTAAGTGAATTGGACTTAATCGTGGGCTTAGGGCTCAAAAGGATAGAAACATAAAAAATAAGGCCAAAATAAATAAAACATAAAAAAAAGATCAAACGTACATTTTTTATGATTTTCTAAAAATCCTAAATCAATTTTATGAACCCTTAATTAACTATTACCATCATTGATTTTAATGAGGTTTTACCAAGTGAAACCCTAATTACTAATCAATTTTAGTGCAGAGAATTAGAATTCCACTATTTCCCATTATTGGGGCTATTACAACCTACACTGCGGAGAATTAAAAGAAAATTAATTACAACCCATAAGCAATAAATGAACAAATAACACGAAGAAATAATAAAAAATCTAAATCTTATAGGAGTTTTCTAGACTTTAATCCATGACATTCCATGGATTCTTCAATGGTTACTGTCAAGAAAAAAATCATATATCTCCAACCTCCTCTCTAGGGCACCACAGGACATCAATCAAAATAAACAAAAAATAAGAAAAAAATTAATCAGTAATGAATCAATAAAAATAAAATAAAGAAGTAAAATTAAAATAAAGGAAAAGAAAAGAAAAGAAAAGAAAAGAGTAGAAGATGTTGTGCAGATGCAGTTAGATGGCCCCTCAGACTGTGATTTTCACCGTTTGGAATTGACTCTATTGCTTTTCTTCTTGATTTTTTAGACTTTAAAAACGTCTATTTTCTTTTGAAAAGGAAAAGTTCCTTTGAAATCCTGCAGTAAAAGGTTTTTTTTTATGTTTTGCCTTAAAAATTTTTGTTTTGAAAACCCTAGCCTCTTTAGTACCTTCCTCTCTCTATTCCTTTCTTTTCTTTTTATCCTATACTAACAACTCTCGTGATCACAGCACTGTTCATCTCTTGTGTGATCACAGGAGCGCTCTATTTTTTTTTTCAAAATCAAAATAAGGATAAAAGGATTTAAAAAAAGATACACGTAATGGACACGTATTGTACACGAAAAATATTAAAATTAATTTCTTTATTAATTTTGGACCAATCAAAAAATAGAAAAACACTGAAAAAGGACATAAAATACTAAAAAAAATACAAAAAGTCCCGTAATACTGATTGACATTTGCTAAATGTCGACTGATATTTTGCTTAGCGTTCCCGAAAAATTTTAAAAATTAAAAAAAAAACTTTTAAAATCAAGATTTTGCAATTAGGTCCAAAAAACATTACAATTTAGTCCTTGAAATCTCAAATTTCAACACTAGAGATCAATTTATTGATTAATTTTTCATCATATGGGCTTTTGTTGCACTATAAACAATTACATCGTGAAATTGGGTGCTTACAGTTGCCCCCCTTTGTCGTTGTTTGCTTGACAAATTGCGGAAAAGCAGTAGAAGTACATAATTTTGAAAGAAAGAACTAGGATACCTAGTTGTATCCTAATTGATAGGTTTATGCTTAAATTGCTTTGCAATTTTAAGCGAATGTAATGTTTATTAAGTCTCACTATATTTCCTACGGAACATCTAGTGAACTTTATACAAATGAGTTTTACTATATTCCCTATAGGATGTTTAGTGATAACGAATTGCAAGTTTGCTATAGTTCTTGTGGAACGTCTAGCAATAATGAATTGAAAATCTGCTATAGTTCATGTGGAACGTCTAGCAATGATGAATTTTATTATATTCCCTGTGGGACATTTAACGATGCACATACTATATTCCTTATAGGACATCTAGTGATAATAAGTTTCATTATATTCCCTATGGGACATTTAACGATGTGCACTATATTCCTTGTAGGGCGTCTAGTGATAATGAGTTTCGTTATATTCCCTATGGGACGTCTAACGAAATGTATATAATGAAGCTTGCTACATTCCCTATGGGATGTCTAGCAAGAATGAGTTTCGTTATATTCCCTGTGGGACGTCTAACAATGATTTTTTTAAAAAAATGTTGTAACCACAATGTAGCTACTAGCAAAAGTGCAATTTTCAAATTTGTTATAGATCTCGCGGAATTTAGCAACTTATGTCATAACTGCTTTACAGCACATAACATAGTGAAGGTTATGACTATTATGCAGTACATAACATAATCATTTGAAATTCTTATCATAGCTACTATGCAACATATGAATTTAAAATCAATAATGCATGTAAAACACTAAAATTGAATTCTGTATTTACATTATATATTTTATACTTAATTGAGGATCTAGAATAAATATAGATGAATGTATGCTATTAATGATTAATGATATGGATTTTGATTAATTAATTAGGAACTAGTTCCTAATTAAAATGCAATTATGGACTGGATTGCAAAGAAATAACTTGAATTTAAATACAAGCATATCTAAGGGACTAAAATGGACATTTTTCATTTTATTTATTACTTCCCTTTTTGCCTATCTCATTTATTCCTCATTCATTTTCTTTTCTTTTTCTTTTCTTTCCTTGCATTGATTTTCATTTCTTGATTTCTTGATCATCTAATGTCCGATCTACAGTTTGTCAGATCCCATGGCTGACCCATAACACAGAGTACATAAGAGAGTAGACATTCTACCAGACCCAACCTTTGAACCTCTCCGTTTTCCTCAGAACAACCTTAGACTTTAAGAAGGCTCTTCTATTCTTCCTTTAACTTACTTACACCTCCATAGGTGTACAGATGTTGGTAATGAGGTAACATTTCCTCATTTCTACATATTGTTAAAAAAAAAAAATTATCTATAAAGCTAGTAGTTAGAATAAATTTCAGAATGCAAACTAGTATGCACATTATTCAAACTAAATTAGAAATTGATCAAAGAAATGCATGAAAACTCTTGTCAAATAGTATTTTGGCTCTGGGTATACTATATAACTGATAAAATACACAAAAAAATAGTGTCAAAAGGTCAAAATTTGGTATGTATGAAAAGTCGGATCGACATTTGCTCAAATGCCGATCAAATTTGGCTAATGCTGATTGGCATTAGGCAGAAATCGATTGACATTTGGTCATGTCAATCGGCTTTTTTGATTTTTTCAATTTTTTGATTTTTTAATAAATAAATAAATTAATATGTCAATTAATTAATTAATTCAATTTTGTTTATTTATTTATTCTATTTTCTGAATCTTTGAATTTCATCCAGCGAGCGATGAAATTCACAGGCTATTTTCACATAGCTTGAGAATTATTTCACAAGCTGTTAGATAACGTAGCACAGCTGATATAGGCTTCCAGGTTCAGACATTTCATTTCTACGCTTCCTTTAGCTTGAGGCAAATTTGATCGTTATTCTTTATTTGCTCTGTTTGAGCGATGGATGGATACTACCCATACTTTCCACACCTGTGTAGGCGAGCTGACTATTTCGCCTATGAGTTTTTCTACGATCACTGGGCTTGCTTTCGGAGGGACTCCCATTTCCTTCAATATCGATTATTACAGTCTCCCTGAGGATGTAAGGAGTCAGTATGTGTGAGATTTGATTAGGTTCACTCCGACGTGGAAGAATTGGAAGAATGTTCTCCTTTAGTTGAGGGACTCAGACACATTCCTACCACCACTCTTCATTAGATCGCTCATAAGGTGAGGTGTCTCCTTCTGATACTGTTGGGTATGACCCTCTTTTGTGTGACCCGTCATGAGGTTAGTATTGCTCTACTCGGCCCACTCCTTGACTTGGGTCGGGTTGCCATACTTGACTGGGGATTTGCTGCACTTGCTTATCTTTACTATAGATTGGACACTGTCTGTAGAGGTGCTGTCATAATGTGTGGCTTTTGGCATGTTTTGTATGTATATTATCTTTTCTCTACTTGTCACCATCCCTACTTTTTGTATGACTTGCTAACTTATTTATTTTTCTCTTTCAAATCTGGAGTATAGAGATCGAGTTGATCAAGGGCTTTGATGCTATCAGCTCTAATAGGAGTCTTCCTCTGATGCAGAGATGAGGTTCTTCCTATTTAGCTAGTGCCAGGAATACTCTTTAGACCTATCGTGATTAGCTGAACACTATCGAGTGGTACCTGGTAAAAAGCAAATTCATTAGTACTTCATCATTTAATGAAAATAAAAATTAATTAACACAATTTTACAGATTAATTCTTATTGGTTGGCGGGAGCTGATAATGTCTAGAGATATGACTTTATGGTTGGTGCAGTATAGCTTAAGTCTATGAGGGTTCTACTTCTTGGATATGGTTATCAGATGTGGTATTTAGGAGAGTAAGTGCATCGCTGGTCTTCTGGACCTTCTCGACATCATATTCCATTTGATGTCCCTTCTTCTATATTGTGCAGTTCTCATCTGACAGGTTCAGAGCTAATAGAGGCACTTCAGGGATATGATACTTCAACCTTCCTCGAGCAATCATGACATTACCAACAGTTCATTCATAAGCATCTCCTAGAGCAGATTCCTATTGAGCGAGCTGAGGTAATCTTTAATCATTTCTTTTGTTCTTTTTTTTTTAAATTCATGCTTCATTCATTCTTTATTCTCAACTCAAGGAGATTGGCTCTCCTATTGATGAAGTGATGGAGGAGGAGATTGAGACTGCTCAGGGGACTGAGACCATTCCTGAGTCTGAGATTGTTCTTGTTGTTGATATTACTCTTAATTCTAAGGGTCTTAGGTTCAAACCTAGCCATGCTTCTATGTTGTGTTACCCTTGGTAATGTTTCTCTCCCAGATAGGTCCATGTTCTACTGGGCTCCTACTGTTTAGACTCCAATTGAGTAGTAGATGCATTTCGATAAGGCTCAACTTCCTAGTTTTTTCCTTACGGATACTTCTCATGTGAGTCCATTTGATTTATTTCCTGCATTAATCTATATATTTGATACTGACATTAGTAAAACTTTTAAAAAATAGATTCCCTAGACACAGGCAAAGTACTTGTATGGACTTGCCTCATCTCAGAAATTATTCACTATACAGGTTACAGATAGTTGGAGGGTAAGTATATACATTGGGAGTGCAAATGTATGCATATTATGTATAAAATGCACATGACATGTTATTTCGTGTATATACAAAGCTACTCTAGTGATCTGGAGTATGAGATCGAGATCCTTCACCGACAGCTTACAAGTTCATGCATTGATCTTTATAGCGTTGGGCTTCATTTGTCAGACCTTCGGACACCTTTCATCAAGATGATCCTACTAGAGGGTGGAGCCCATGGTCGAATTCTAGAGCTCAGGATGACTGATCTAGGCTATCAGACTTTTTTGTCATATTGCTATGTTCTGAATTATGTATTGTTTGTATGCATTGTGTTAAACTGGTATGTGTTTTGATATGAATTCAAATTCCTTGAATGAGACTTAAGTAAATGGATAAAGGTTTTAGGTAATCAGGATAATTAGATAATTAAACTATTTATCCTTTATTTATCATCTATCCTATCCATTTATTGTTATCATTTATCTATCATCCATTATCTCTATCGATTAGAGGAATCCCAATTCCATCTAAATTTAGCTTCTCTCCTTATAAAAAAACTAAAAAGGGAACTAGTTTCTGTTGGGTTTTGTGATACAAACGCAACGGAAAAATTAAAAATTTATCATGTTCCCAAACCTGGATCTATGTAATTCGACTACTTGATTAAATCTAGGGTTTCAAGAATCTCACCAAGATGCAGAAGAGGAAAGATTTTTTGGAAGGATGAGAGGAAGTTCACACCGGTGACACCTTACCTCGAGCCTTTTTGCTTTGGTTGTTCGGATTTAGATGTCTCTAAAAGGATGCGTCCTCTATAGGTATCCACACGAACAACCTTTCACAAAATGAATTGGAGTGTGTGCTAGCAACCTCCTTGATTGTCTCACAAATCAAGAACAAAAGAAAAACTCTGTCTTTGTTTTCTAAGAAGAAAGAAAATGAATTTGGAGGCAGGGAAAAACAAGTGTGTTAAACCCTAGAGAATATAACATATTTATAGACTCCAAATTAGGGTTTCACCTACCAATGACCTTTTGGTAACTTTCATTTATTATATTCTAATTTTGTTTAAAAACAAATCAGAAATAATATCTTATTTATTTATTTAAAATAGCATTTATCTTAAATAAATAAATAAATAAAACACTTTAATTATTTATTTCCATAGAGTTTATTTTAGGCTTATTAAACCCAAATTTATTTTGGGCTTGTTTTAAGTGTGTGACCTTACTATAGGTTCATATAACATTGGCAGTGGGCCTAAATCTCTATTTAGGCCTACAAGTCATAAGTGGCCTTTAGCAAGACATTATGACTACCCAAGTCATGTGAAGTCAATAATCCGACATAACCTAATTACAATGAATTTTATCATCCCTTTATCACATGATATCTTAATTGAACATAAGGCATAGAATGTCATCCTTATATAGTTCAATATTATGACTTGATTCCAAGTAGATTGAAAATGATGACTCTTTATCAATTCATTTCAGCATGGCCATGCATTTTCCTTTAGTCTATCTCATTAAGGGGCCCATAGATATCTTTCTCATATTAATAAGGGATAAATTCCTTCTGAATCACTCACATTCCTCATATAACTAATTTTGATATCCAACAACATCCTATCTAATCGTTTGGTTAAAGACAATGTTAGAATGTGTCAAAACTTAAAATAGCTATGTAGAAATCCATGATGATTTCAAGGTCAAAGGACTGAAATAAAATTACTATGATGAGAAATACTTATGATAATAATCTATGCAGTATTCTTATAGTGGGTCAATCCAGTAAATGATCTTTCATCATATACCTATGAGTTGACTTAATATCTCATATTCATGATTAGTAAAGCATAACCATCAGTCAACATCATACTAGCCTTAATACTTTAATATTTATATAATGAATAAATGGCTAGGGATAATTAGAATAGAACTCTTATTTTAATCTAAGGGTTTTACTATCAAGTCACATACTTGATGGCCTTAGTAAGAATTAACCATTCATATAATTATCATAAAATCAAATGATAATGAAATACCTTTTTATTAATAAAATAAGAAAGTGAATACATAATCACAAATGATTGACCTAGTGCATATCACTAACAGTTTCACTATTCCTTTCTTTATTCTCATCATAACTCAAGCTTCTCTCCAACTAATGAAGAAGTTTCTTAAGAGCCTTAATGGTGATGACTGGAATAAGCTTTAACCCTTTTATATCAAACCCTTAAAATCTTTTTAACATTTGAAGATAAATGATAATTTATTGCATGCTGCTGCAACATTCTGGAGTTCAAAGGACCATGTCTTTAGGTTCAATGGTTAAGAGCTATGTCCTATGGTTGAAGAGTTTGCTACCATCCTAGGGTGCTCATTTAACTCTATTGTTGCTATTGCCCTGCCTAACTTAGGTATGCAATTCCCAGATAAGCTTGTTGCTTTCTTTAATATGCCCCCTGATGATATTTATCTTTTTTCTTGTAACCCTGGGACTATCAGTCTGTCTTCCTTAATTATTGCATGTGAGACCAAGGATAAGCGTAGTGCTACTTAAAGTAGAACTGTTGCTTTCTGCCTTTACGCTCAATTTCTCTTAGTTTCTTCCTATGAGGATGTTGATACTAAGATCGGGGGTATCTTAGAACAAGTAGAGACTGGAGTCGATCCTATACCTATTATTCTTGCTGAGAGCATTATTGGGCTAGATAACTTCAAGGTTCAACATCATCTTTCAAGTAGTTTACTTCTCCTCTAGGTATGTAACCAAAACCTTTTTTTTTGCCTTAACTTTTGCCTAAAATGCCCTATTAGGTTTTCAACTTAGCAGGCTTGCCTTAATTTTTTCCTAAGTTGTCACTTTGGGTTTTTAACTTAATGGGCTTTCATTTTGTTTTATTTATTTGTGTATTTTTTAGATTTGGTTACAAGAGAAGCTGAGCTTGCTTGTTATTCCTGCTAACTCTTTATCCTATCAGCTTCATCAACTACAATCTTGCCCATTGAAGGTGAACTATAGACATACTATAAGCATTACATACGCTACATGGATCTGCCCCTAGTGGAAGCTGAAGTTTATGACTCTTGACCTATATAATCATTGTGTTCCCATCCTAGGGCTGCATTTCTCGAGTTTCTTTTCTCCTTCCCACCTTTGTCATCAGTATGGCTGCCCATAATTCATAGTTACCATTCTGACTGACTTTAAAGGCTTCCCCCTCAAACAAGATTTTTTGGACAAGGTCAAGAATTTATGGCCTCATAGGATTCTTGAGCGAAATATACACTTGGATGCTAATAGAGCTACTAATGATAATTACATGACCTAGGTTGTGGTATAAGCTATGGAGCCACCAGGATTCTTTAGATATAAGAGGACTCAAGCTTTGCATAATGAGTCACAAAAGAAGAAACATAGACATCAATAGGAATTGGTCTCATAAAGCTAATTTTAAGCTTTCATGTTTTGTTTTCCTTTCTAGTACTTATGCATTATAAATAAGATAGAACATGTAATGTTAAAAAAAATTCAATTTTAAGAGGATTAATTAA
The DNA here is from genome assembly GCA_947683625.1 of Mallotus nudiflorus. Classification (NCBI taxonomy): domain Eukaryota; kingdom Viridiplantae; phylum Streptophyta; class Magnoliopsida; order Malpighiales; family Euphorbiaceae; genus Mallotus; species Mallotus nudiflorus. The sequence goes on along the minus strand of CANTUR010000133.1, from coordinate 1,368,598 downwards.
TTAGGGCCAAAATGAGTACATTTATTACATCACCTGATATAATTTCTGTTATCAACTAGTCATTTTGAATTTTCTAGTTGAATATTTCTCTCTCATTTATTTACCCTAATTTTTGTCTGACTAGCCCTTTGCAAGTTTTCTAAACAGCGGGACCATTTCTTTTATTTTTATTCCTTAATTTTTGCCTTTCAGCCCTTTACAGATTTTTTAAACAGCGGGAATGTCCTAACTTTTGCTTGACTAGCCTTTTCATGTTTTCTAATCAGCAGACTTTATTTTCTTTATACTACTTTTATTTTATTTTTTATAGGTAGTATTTCTTGAGGTAATCCAGGTTAATAGGCTCCATGAATTCATTCCCTTCCAGATCTGATATCTTTGCAGCCCCCATAGGCAAAATCGATTTGACTAAATACGACCTAGTTTGGTCTGAACTTTCCTCTCGAATCAAATATCACTGCTTTGGACTGTTTTAACACTATGTCCCTAAATTTTATCTTTCCAAGCTTAACCTTCTTATTGAATGATCTCACTATCCTTTTTTGATATATCTGAGTATAAAATAAAGCATCCATCCTTTTCTCGTCTAGAGATACAGGGTGATTATATCTCTTTTGTGCCCATTCACTCTCAAGAGTTTAGCTTCCATGACAACTCTCAAGGATTTGATATATGTTTCTATAGGCAAGACTGCTTCACAACCATACACTAAGGAGAATGAAGTTTGGCCTGTGGCAGTTCTAGTTGTAGTCCTATATCCCTATAAAGTGAAAGGAAGAAACTCAAACCAATCTTTATAAGTCTTAACCATTTTAGAGAGGATTTTCTTGACATTTTTATTAGTTGCTTCTACAGCTCCATTGGCTTAAGGACGATATAGTGAAGAATTATAATGTTTGATCCTGTACTTCTACAATAATTCACTGTTTTTACCTAAAATTGGACACCATTATCTATCACAATGTAATGTGGAACCCCGTACCAATAGATAATGCTTTTCTCGATGATTCGTGCCATCTATTTTGCTTTTATAGCATTGAAGGATTCAACCTCTACCCATCTAGAGAAGTAATCTATTGCCACAACTATATACTTATGCCCATTTGATGCTGTCAGCCTTATTTCTCCTATAATGTCAAGTCCCCAGACTATAAAGGGCCAAGGTGACGATAAGCTATTTAGTACCGTAGGAGGTAGATGGTTAAAATTTCTATGAATCTGGCACTGATGACACTGTCTTATTTTTCTGATGCAATCCTTTTCCATACTCATCCAATAATACCCTTGCGTGAGTACCTTCTTTGCTAAGATCATCCCATTCATATGGGAACCACAAGTTCCTGTATGAATTTCTTTCATTACCTCTTCAGCTTCATCTTTCTTGAGACATCTGAGCTGCATTCCATTTGACATCCTTTTATATAATACTTTATCATGACTTACATAGTTATGTGCAAGAACATGAAGAGTATATCATTCTTTTGAGGTCGCTTCATCAGGATACTTCTTTTCTTCGATAAACCTTTGAATATCATAAAACCATGGCTTCTCTTCAGGCCCTATTTGGACACTCATGATTTGCTCTCCCCCATAACATGGAGCTTTTGATTTTATAATTACCAAAGGCTTCATAGTTAATCCCATCGCACTATCCCACATTGAAGAGAGTGTTGTCAATGCATCTTCCATCTAATTATAGTCTCTTGACAAATGGATAAAGAGACATTTATTGAATTTATTTGCTAAGGGTTTTCAAATAGTAGATGTAGGGTTGTAGCTTTTCCTCTTTCACTTGCCATTCTTCATTAGCCTAGCTAACAACCAACATTGAATCCCCACAAACCAACAATTCCTTTGCCCCAGCTGCTAGAGCTGCTTCAATTCCGTAGATGCATGCCTCATACTCAGCCATATTGTTTGTTACCTTGAAGTCTAATTTCTTGGCCATTGGTACAGTCTCTCCTTCTGGCATAACAAGAATTACTCCTAATCCAGCTCCTTTGTTGTTTATAGCCTCGTTAAAGTAAAGTTTCCACTCTCGATGCTCTATGATTGCCAAGTTCTCATCTGGAAACTATAAATTCCATTGTTCATCACCCTCTACTGCATTCTGAGCTAGGAATTCTGCTACTATCCTTCCCTTGATGACTTTTATAGTGATGTATTCTATATCAAACTCAGTCAAAAGTACTAACCATTGAGACATTCTTCTAGTCAAAGCAAACACTTGAAATAAGTATCTTAAGGGATCTATCTTTGAAATAGCTTGAACCCTATAGGACTAAAAGTAGTGCCTCAATTTTCTTGTTGCCCAGATTATGATTAAACATGTCTTCTCAACCAAGTCATACTTTTCCTCATATGGTAAGAACTTCTTGTTGAGATAATACACTGTATGCTCTATCCCCTCTGGTCCTTCTTATGCTAGCATTGCCCTCATTGCATTTTCCTCTAAGGCTAGGTATAAGATCAATGACTTACCTTGCCTTGGTGGCTTTAATACAGGCTGATTAGCGAGATATTCTTTAATCATTTCAAATGCCTTCTGACAATTATCGTTCCACTTTACTGGCTGGTTATTCCTCAAGAGTTTGAAAATAGGGTCACAAATATTAGTAAGCTTTGCGATAAACCTACTAATATATTGTAACCTACTAATAAACCCTCTCACTTCTTTTTCTATCTTCGATTTTGGCATTTCCTAAATAGTTTTCACTTTATCTGGATCCACTTCAATTCCTCAGTTGCTAACTATATACCCTAATAATTTTCCTGAAGTAACCTCAAAAATGCAGTTGTTTGGGTTGAGCCTCAAATTGTACCTCTTAATTCAAGCCAAGAACTTATCCAGAGCTTCAAAGTGTCCCTCTCTTATTTATGACTTAACCATCATATCGTCCACATATACCTCCACTTCCTTATGCATCATGTTATGGAAAAGAGCGATGGCTGCTCTTTGATATATTGCACCTGCATTTTTCAACCCAAAAGGCATAACCTTGTAGCAATATGTCCCCCATTCTATGATGAAAGCTGTCTTGATTTTATCCATAACTACCATCATTATCTAATTGTACCCAGATAACCCATCCATAAAGGAGTACATAGCACTTGACGCTGCTCTATCCACTATTACATCGATGTGAGGTAAAGGGAAGTCATCCTTCAGACATGCTTTGTTTAAATCCCTGAAATCTACACACATACGTACCTTACCATCCTTTTTGGGTATCGGTACTATGTTTTCTAACTATTAAGGATAATCTACTACTTTTAGAAAGTTAGCCTGGATTTGTTTAGTAATTTTCTCTCTTATCTTTTCAGTCCACTTTAGTCTTAGCCTATGTAGTTTTTGTTTGACAGGTTTAATTTATGGATGAGTAGGAATATGATGCTCTATAGTTTCCCTATTTAAACCTAGCATATCCTTATAAGTCAAAGCAAATACTACCTTTCTTTTTATTAATATTCTTTTAAAATTTTCCCTCTTTTTAGGAGTTACCTCATGTGATATAGGAATGTTCTTTGGATTATCATTTGTGCCCATGTTAAATGAATCAAATTGAATTGAATCAATGTTAAACATGTATGAACGATCAAAGTTATAATGCACAGAAATATCAGGATGCACATCACACAAGTAAGCAAAACCAGTATTCATATCATTAACCATGGAAAAAATAAAGTTTTTATCCTCAAATAGACTGGACATTATTACCGTCAGTTTCATCATAAAAGACATTAATAAAACTATCACTAATGACAGTAGCTAAATCCTGGGGTGGCTCCTCTTCAGGTGGCAAACACAGTAGCTCTTCGACAGTAGCATTGCTCATCCTTTTAGCTGATAGCTTCATCACTTCCTGTTTATTGTCTTTCACCAGGTTCTCCATAATCTGGTCCTTGAAGATCTCAAACCCAAAAACATCTCCTCCAACAACATTGATTGATTCCTTAGCTCCCAAATAGTATTTTCCTTCCCTTGGCATGATGAAATTCTCACTTATCAGCCTAATTTTCTTTGAGAGCTTCCTTTGTTTGGCATTAAACCTCTTCCTTACTCTTATGTTTATCAGCTTTGTTTCTTCAACATAACCCAAACTAGTTATGTTGACTTAACTTTTGAACTTTGGGAGACTAGGGCTTCCTTGCTCATTCTTCCTCAGCCCTTGCCCAAGCCGGTAATTCATACTCTCTATCATTTTTGCTACTCTCTGGTCCATTTCAGTTCTATCAAATATCCCAGCAATCTGGAAACCAGGGGGTGCACACATTTGCTTTTGTTTATCCAATATGATTGCTGCAGCAGCATTGGTCCTAGCTTCTATAGTCATAACCTCTCATTCATCAGGGAATTTTATCTTTTGATGCATAGTTGAGGATACCCCTCCCAAAGCATGGAACCATGGCCTTCCCAACAACAAGGCATAAGTGACTAGAATATTTAATATAGTAAACTTAATAGTTGATTCCACAGGTCCTGTTTCAACTAGAGCTTGGAATGCCCCTCCACATTCCTAGTTGTAGACACCCAATTTCGAGATGATGTGTTATGGATGCGACAAAGGACTCCAATGATGAAAATATCATGAATAGGTATTTGATACCTAAACTTTAAAATTCTAAGGGTTTAAATGCATCTTTTAAGGGAAGGATTTAGTGTTTTCAAGGACTAAATTGTAATATTTTTTAGGACCTAATTGCAAAATTTAAATTATTTCAGGGGTCTTTTTATAATTAAATGTAAAAAAAAAACTTGTCAAAATTCTATAATTCCAATTGGAATTGTACAATCCCGGTCAAAATTGGACTCTTTCGTCTCTATTTTTGATTTTTTTTAGGCTTTTAACTCAATCCTAATTGGTCTAAAATTCCTAAATATGATGTTAAGTATTAATCCTATATTTTTAGGAATTAGAATCACATTAGAATTGAGCTATGGTTTTTGTTTTTTTTTTCTATATAAAAAGGATGGCAAGGGAAAATTTTGGTGAAAAGAGAGGAGAAGAAAAAAAGGAGGCAGCAACATATTTTTAAGCTTTTGGGTTTTTTGTGCATTTAATCAACAATTTTCATCCATTGTTGATTCTTAAAAAGAGCTTTCTTAATTTTTTTTTTGGTGAGTTGTTTTTCTACAAAAATTTCTTTTGGTTTATCAATTAATTTAAGATCTTTGGAGAATTTTTGAAGAAGAAGATTCGAAGATTTATCAAGAACAATGAATTAAAAATTTGAGGAGTATCCCAAATCACTCATAAGCATCATCATATTCTTCTTATTCTATTTTTTTTATTTCTTTTTGATATTATTGATTATTTGTATTCTTTCGAGTTATTATTATAATTTATTCATTAATCATAATTTTTTTGTGTGGTGATTATGGAGGAAAACGCATGGTGATCATGTTGGAGGGATGAATTCATGAGAAGTCCATGGAAAACCATGGATAAAGCCTCGTAGAGACTTAGTTTCTAGGGTTTTTATTTTATTTTATTTATTGCTTTATTTTATTAACTGTTTTATGAATTAATGTAATAGTCTCAATAGTGGGAGTAGTGAAATTATGTGTGTGGTTGGATGTTTATTTTGATTAAATTGGTTAGTAAAATTAGGTTTTTAATTAGGTAATTACTTAAAATCAATGGAGGAAATAGATTAATTTAGATTGCATATTAATAAAACTAGGGTTTTTTTTTATAAGGGATTAATTTAATTAGTTGTTTGATCTTTTGTGTGATCTTTTTTTTTATCGTTTTTTATGTTTTTATTTGTTTTTAGGCTTATTTATTATTTTTATGTGTTTTGGGGCCTTAAGCCCATTTTAGGCTTTGATTTATTTATTTAAGTTTAGGTAATTCTTTTAGCTCATCTCACTTAATAATTAATTATGTTTAATTAATTAAAATATATTTTTATGTCCATAATTAATTAGAGTTTAGGTTAGAAATATCCTTATGCCCATTTAGTTAATTAGACATAGGCTCACCTAATTTAATTTAATTAATTTAGGCTTAGCCCACTTAATTTAAGCTTTTTTTTTTTTTCATAATTTGTAGATTTAAGATCACTATTTAATTAAAACATGTAGAATTAGGCTCACTAATTTAAATATTCCATCATTTGTAGATTTAAGCTCATATTTAGAATTAAAATTAGTAGACTTAGGTTCATTTAATTAAAATCAAAAGGAATTAGGTCTTTAGGTTCACTTATAATTTAAAATATGTAAACTTTTGCTCATTTATTTAAAATCCATGTAGATTAGACTAACTTAGGGATTATGTGATTTATTGAATGCATTATTTATTTGTATATTTCATGACTAGTTTGCCTTGGAGTTGATTATTTTTAGGGTTTATATGAAATTGCATGTAAATAAAGAATAAGATAATAATTCATAAAGTAATTCTAAATGAACACAAGACTGAAAGAAGTTGGTATTCCGTATCCAGAATCTCCTGGTTGTGGTGCTAGCTTTCTTTTAGGGAATCGAGTACTACCTTTTCGATTAGTCCTAGTTATTACCCTGGGTGGCAACTTCTCATCTCCACGCTATATCTTTGTGACAGTGGTTAGTGTGTTTTCTAGAGCCCTGAGCTCAAACAATGTTGCAGTTGCTAAAATCTTGGACGCGCGCTAAACCCCGCCGTTTAAATTATGAAGATATTTAAATTAGTGGGCTTAATTCTACATGTTTTAATTAAATAGTGATCTTAAATCTACAAATTATGAAAAAAGGCTTAAATTAAGTGGGCTAAGTCTAAATTAATTAAATTAAATTAGGTGAGCCTATGTTTAATTAACTAAATGGGCCTAAGAATATTTCTAATCTAAAATCTAATTAATTATGGACCTAAAAAAATATTTTAATTAATTAAACCTAATTAATTATTCAATGAGATGGACTAAAATAATTACCTAAACTTAAATAAATAAATCAAGACCTAAAATGCGCTTAAGGTCCAAAACACATAAAAATAATAAATAAGCCCAAAAATAAATAAAAACATAAAAGAAACAATTAAATAAGATCAAACAACTAATTAAATTAATCCTTACTAAAACCCTAATTTTATTATCAAGCAACCTAAATTAATCTACTTCTTCCATTGATTTTAAATAATTACCTAATTAAAAACCTAATTTTTACTAACCAATTTAATCAAAATAAACATGCAACCACACATATAATTATATTAATCCTACTATTGGGGCTATTACATTAATTCACAATTAATAAAATAAAAATAAAGTAAAAATAAAAGTAATAAATAACATAAAATAAAAACCCTAGAAACTAAGTCTCTACAAAGCTTTATCCATGGTTTTCCACGGACTTCTCATGAATTCATCCCTCTCACATTATCACTATACGTTTTCCTCCATAATCACCACAAAAAAAAATTATGATTAATGAATAAATTATAATGATAACTCAAATGAATAAAAATAATTAATAATAAAATAAATAAATAAACAAATAAAGAATAAGAAGAAGATGATGATAATTATGAATGATTTAGGGTACTCCTTAGATTGGTAGTTCACCATTCTTGATAAATCTTCGAATCTTCTTCTTCAAAAATTCTCCACGAATCTTGAATTAATTATTCAATTAAAAGGAATTTTTTGTAAAAAAACTCAAAAGAAATAAAATCATGTTTTCTTATTCTTCTTTCTCTTTTTTTTTCCTCTTTTTTCTCTTTTTCTTCTTTCACCGTTTCCCTCCTTCTTTTTTCTTCCTTCTCCCCTTTTCCTCTTCACCCTCTCCCTTCTTTATATATTGGAATTAGGAAACCTAACCCCAATCCAAATATAATTCTAATTCCTAAAGGATAAGATTAATACTTAAAATTATATTTAGAAATTTTAAACCAGTTAGGACTAAGTTAATTAGGAATTTTAAACCAATTAAAACTGAATTAAAAATAGGAAATAGAGACAGAAGAATTCAATTCCGATCGGGATTGTGTAATTTCGATCGAAATTATACAATCCCAATTAGAACCGAACAGAATTGGTGTAATTCTGATCGGAATTACATAATTCTGACATTTTTTTAACTTTTAATTATAAAAAGGCCCATGAAAGAATTTAAATTTTGCAATTAGGTCCTAAAAAAACCTTGTAATTTAGTCCCTGAAAATATTAAATCCTTCCTTTAAAAGCTACATCTAAACCCTTAGAATTTTTAAAGATTAAGTATTGAAGATATTTTCATCACTGGAGTCCTTTGCTGCATCCATAACACGTCATCCCGAAATTGGGTGTCTATAGTTGCCCCCCTTTATCGTTGTTTGCTGGAAAAATTGCAGCAAAGCAAAATAGCACCCAATTTCTAAATTTAGGATACTTACCTACTCCTTGAAGTTTTTGCTTGTGAATTTGCTATACTCGGACGTACAACATTTCATATCATACTCAGTCGTATGATATTGATTATACTCGATCATATAACCTTGAGTGAATGAAACACATTATACTCGGACGTACAATGTCTGACTATACTCGGACGTATAGCATTGAATTGAAAAATTACATCATACTCGATCGTATGATACCGATTATACTTGGCCATATAATCGTTTGAGGATACATTGCACTTGGTTGTACAATGCCGACTACATTCGATCATATAGTCTATTTTGAAAAGGAACATCACACTCGGTCGTATGATGCTGATTATACTTGGTCGTATAATCGATTAAAGATACATTGCACTCGGTCGTATAATGCCGACTATACTTGGTTGTATAGTCTGATTTGAAAAGAAACATCACACTCGATCATATGATGCTGATTATACTCGGTCGTATGATCGATTGAAGATACATTGCACTCGATCGTACAATGCCAACTACACTTGGTCATATAGTTTGATTTAAAAAGAAACATCATACTCGGTCGTATGATGCTGATTATACTCAGTCGTATAATCGATTGAAGATACATTGTACTCGGTAGTACAATGCTGACTACAGTCAGTCATATAGTCTAGTTTGAAAAGAGGCATCACACTCGGTCGTATGATGCTGATTATACTCGATTTTATAATCAATTGAAGATATATCACACTCGGTCGTATGATGCTGATTATACTCGGTTTTATAATCAATTGAAGATATATTGCACTCGGTTGTACAATGCCGACTACACTCGATCGTATAGTCTGATTTGAAAAAAAACATCACACTCGGTCATATAATGCTGATTATACTCGATCGTATAATCGATTAAAGATACATTGCACTCGATCGTACAATGCTGACTACACTTGGTCACATAGTCTGATTTGAAAAGAAACATCATACTCGGTCGTATGATGCTGATTATACTCAGTCGTATAATCAATTGAAGATACATTGTACTCAATCGTACAATGTTGACTACACTCGGTCGTATAGTCTGGTTTGAAAAGAGGCATCACACTCGATCGTATGATGCTGATTATACTCGATTGTATAATCAATTGAAGATACATTACACTCGATTGTACAATGCCGATTACACTTGGTCATATAGTTTGATAAAGAGACATCACACTCGGTCGTATGATGCTAATTATACTCGATCGTATAATCGATTGAAGATACATTGCACTCGGTCATACAATGCAGACTACACTCGGGCGTATAGTCTGATAAAGAGACATCACACTCGGTCATATGATGCTGATTATACTCGATTGTATAATTGATTAAAGATACATTGCACTTGGTTGTACAATGCCGACTACACTCGGTCATATAGTCTGATTTGAAATGAGACATCACACTCGGTCGTATGATGTTGATTATACTCAATCGTATAATCTTAAGGATACATTGCACTCAGTCATACAATACTGACTACACTCAGTCGTATAGTCTAAATTGTCTTATATGATTATACTGCAATCCATAATTGCTCATAAATTTGGTTATTTGAGTTGAATGCTTTGAATTCTTTGTGCTGATTGACTTTGAATTTTACTGTATTGACTAATTAGAATTTCTTTGCTGACTGATTTTAATTTTGCTATGTCAACCATCTCTACAAGTTGGGTGCCCTTTCTTCTAGATTAGCAATTCCTGCAAACTTATTAAAGTTAGTTTCAATCATGACGAATGCACAAAAGTACTTTATAGTGCTGAAAATTTTATGAGAAAATTCATCACTTTTCACGAGATAGCATGCTCTCAACAAATCTAACTATTTTTTACTTTCATGACTATCATTTATTCACCATTTGTAAAGGTCAGAGGTATCATTAACCATCTTATGTTGAGAGCATAACTTTTACCAATTGAAGAGCTTACTTCCACACCTAATTTTAGGGAGAATTTGCTAAATAAAACTCATGAAAAATGATCATAAAAAGATCAAATTCTGAGTATCAAAATAGCCTTTGAGTTATTTTTATGATTTCCTTCCTTATCCGAGTATTCCCCCACCTTTCTCATATTACTCAACATGGATACCGTTGGAAAGGTCCTTTGGATACTCATACTCATATAGAGCATTGGAGTAAATAGAGCAATTTTTGGCATGGTCCTCTTTTAGTATTCCCTAGCCTTTCTTGTATTACTCAGCATGGATACCGCTAGAGGTTTTATATTGATACTCTTACTCATTTCTGAGCATTGGAGTAAATTATGCTTACTCTTTTTTCTATTCTCCTCTTAATATGCCCATACTTTTCTCATATTACTCAGCATGGATACCGTCAAGGGATTTTGTACTCATACTCATTTTCTAAGCATTGGAGTAGATTATATGCACATTTATTATTCAAAAGACTAAAAAGATACTTTGAAATTCAAGCAATTTATGCTTCATATCCACAAATTTTGTTTTTGCATTTTCTTCCCCTCGTTTAGGTGCAAAGTAAACATTAGATTGATTAGAGTTTATTAATTCTCAGCATAAAACTGTTAACTACTCATTTGAATTCTGTGAGGCTAATAAAAGAAGGCCACTATGATCAAAAGTCATAAGATAGGCTTTATGCACATGATCTCGTGAAGTGGATGAATTTACTTTTAATTTATGAATTTTATGATTGAGATGGTTCTTTATCATAGAATCTAAGGAATAGAGTTCTGTTACTTCCTTTTTATTATCTTGATGAGTGTTTTCCATGCAAGATGATACTTTTGATGAATGATTAGCATTTGCAACCTTTCCCATTCTCATTAATGTATCGGTTCCTTTTACCTTCTTCATTCTCTTTTATTTTTCCCTGCATAAAATACCATAATTTAGTATGGTCTATTTGCTAGTACAAAATTTATCAGAATGCAACGTTATTCTTTTGCATTCTTCCCTTTCATTGTGGTGATGATGTCTCCGATCATAGGGTCGTGATGCTCCACCATCGAAATTATGGCTTTATCCCATTGATGTTATGGTAGAGGGCTTCATTTCTCTTCCTAACATTTCCTATAAAAGAAAAGATTTAGGAGTTAGAGGTTTTTATTTCATAATCAAAGAAGTTTTCAGAGTGCATTCGTCTCAAGTTTTGAGTACATTCTTCCCTAGCATATTAAATATGAGAAGCTTGAGCATCCTATCTAGCCTCTTGAAGTTTCTAGGATAATGCTTCTTGGTAGTGTCACTCCTCTTATTTTCATTCTTTCAGATGTTTTACATGCGAATACTCTAACTACTTTCCTGTTTTTCTAACACTAATTTCAAATGTTAGTAGCAAGGTATCTGCACAATCTTGTCTAGGCTTAAAGACTTTTATTATACATAACAAGTATTTCCAAAAATGTATGCAAGTGTATGCATGCTATATATGGTGTGCATGATCCTAATGGGTCTCCTGTTTGGAATAGAGCCACTCATCAATAGCCTGTCAGTTTGAGCATTGAATGATTCGCTGTTGGTACTTCTGATGTTAAAGCTTCAAGTAGGGTCCATGGTTTTACAATAGAGCTTGTGATTGACCGATGCACTGTTGAACTTTTCTTTTTGTTACTTTTTTTGCTATATAATGATTGAGGTATTAGCACCCTTCAACATCCATCTTCGCTCTTTGAATGCGGACACCATTTGCCCCCTGAGTTGTATTTTTCCCCCAGTTCCATTTTGGATTCATTCATGCTATTCTAGCAGTCTTTTTTTTTTCATTTTTATGTGCAAGAGACCCAGTTTGTTCATTGTTGTTGTTGATCCTTTAACTTATTAACCCTATTAGTTCCAATCTCATGCATTGGAGATGTAGAGGAATGGGCAAACTGACCGAAGTGAGTTCTTAATGATGGAATCAACTGGACTTTCACTTTGAAGAACTCTCGAGTAGAATATGAAGCTTAATGCTGATGTGATGATTAATGACAGTTACAATGTATAGGTTGCAAAGTAAGTTACTAAGCCACCCGAATTCTCAAGATATAAAGGAATGTTAGGCTTACAAGGAAAATTATAAAAGGGTGCAAAAAGAAAACATTACTAAAATAGTGATCTCATAGCTCTGATTTTAGCTTTCATCATGTATTGTCTTACTTATGTAGTATGATAAAGACGAATATGCGATATTTGAACAAAAATCTCCAATTCAATTTTACTCATTCATTAGGGAAAAATGAGAACATTCATTACATCACATGACATAACTCCTATAATCAATTAATCCTGAATTTTTCTGTTTAATTTTTCAGCTTACTGTTCTTTTTCTTTTTCTCTCTTTATTTTTCTTCTCTTTTTTATCATTCTTCTTATTTTTCCTCAGATTTTGCTCTTTTTAGAAGTTATGTCATGTGATATAAGACTATTCTTTAAGTTTACATTTGTGCCTATACTGAATGAATCTAATTGAATTAAATTTTTGTCAAACATGCAGATGTGATCAATATCATAATGCATAGTACCATCATGATACATATTACATAAGTGAGCATAATCAGAATTTATATCATCGATCACAAGTTCTAAGGAAACTAAAATTTTTCAGAGAAGACAATAAGAAAATTTATTTCCTATTTTAGATGCTAAGGATGCTAAGTCTTATGGCGGTTGTCCTTCAGGTAGCTGACATAATAGCTATTCTTGCATTTCCTCATCCTTGTTGTCTTGCACTAGGTTCTTAATAATCCATTCCTTGTAGATCCTACTCCCATTCACACCGGGCATATTGACAGGTTCTTCTGCACTGAGGTAATACTTTCCATATCCTTCTTTGATGAAACTCTCATTCAGTGGTTTTGCTTTCTTTCCATCCTTTCATACTTCCACTTTATGTGTTTTGTTGTCTTGCATCTTCTCATCATCAAAGTCCTCACCCCATCCTGTAGGTATAATTGACTCGAAGGGTATGTTAAAAGAAGGTGGTTTAGTGTAAAACACCTTATAGTTAAACTTGCCTGAGGGCTGACCCAGCAAATCTTTAACTCGCTCCACATCTTTAGGGGCATCAAGAGATTTCTCATTAGTTTTAAGGTCTAGGTCCTCAAAGGAGTTTAACACTTCTTTCTCGCTTACTCCTGAGTTGATCATCATAGAGATGGCATGTTTCGGTAGTTTAGGAAAGGGTTATTTCTAGTGTTTGGGTTAGAGTTGGATTTTTCAAGGTCGGTGATTTTTTTAGAGTCTATTAGGTTTTGGATCTTATGTTTTAGGAGGATACAATTGCCTGTGGGATGGCCAGCAACTTGGTGGAATTTACAATAACTGTTAGGGTCAAAACTAGGGATATTTGGGTTTGGTGGCTTAGAAAAAGTTAAGGGTCTGAGTAGGCCTTTTTAGATTAGCCTCTCTAGGACTTTGGAGAGTGGTTGGTTAAAATTAGAGAATCTCCTAGGTTGCTAAACTACGTGCACCTCCATAATCCGGCTAGTGCTCCCCTGTTGTGTGCCCTCAGTTGAGTAATTTTGGGTTACTGTGCCTCTAGAACTCTTCTTTTTCTCATTCTCTATCTCTTTAGCTTGTAGACCATCATCATACAGGTCTATGAAGGTCTTCGGGTTCATCATTTGCAGTTTTTCGACTAAATTAGGTGATACATTACAAACAATCATCCTAACTTGATCCTTTTCAGCCAATTTATTTTTCATCAGTCCTACTTTATTCATGAATCTGGTGAGGAATCAGAAAATGATTCATTGGGTTTTTGCCTAGTCAACTCCAAATCCCCAATAGACACTTCCAATTGAGTGTTATAATCATATTATTTCAAGAATGCAGTACATAGTTCTTTTCAGTCAACCCTAACAGACTTTTCTAACCCATGGTACCAGTTTACAGCCATTCCATCCAGTGACAGTACAAACAACCTAGCAACTACTGCTAATGGTGCTTTAGTATTGCTCATGGTTATGGTGTATTGACTCAAATGAACCCTTGGATCTCCTCTCCCATCAAACTTCTGTAGCTGAGGCATTTTGAATTTTTCAGGCAGCTTATCTCCCTCCATTTACAGCATGTCATCAAAGTCAAAAGAATACCCCATTCCTTGTCTTTTAATAAGCTCTTCCATCTTGGACATTTTTTGAGTTAATGCCTTCATATGTCTGGATTCCAACTCTTAAACTTGCTCAAGTGATTCCTTTTTTGGTTTTTTAATCATATAACTCTCAACATCATCCATCTTCATTTCCCCAGTATTGTCGTTATTAACAGGTAGTGGACCCATAGCAGGTGGGTTGGCTGCAGCGGGTGGTGGCATCAATCCTGCTAGAGCTTGTTTTAACTCATCTTGCATCATTGCTCTCATATCATCCATTAGTGCTCCTTTGACATCTTCTAAGGTCCAGTTTCCTCCCTCTTGCTGTTCCATTCTTTTGATTTGTTCAGGTTGCGTAGCTTCCAAATAGAGCAGATTAATAGGGCTCTTTTCCAGTCTGCTAAGGATCTCTTTCACGATCGATTGGGGGCTTGAATAAGTTCTCACCAGTTTGCCACCTTTTCGACTCCAAACACAGGAAGACCCGGATGAATCTATGATGGTTGAAAGAAAAATTGTTAGCATGATGCATGAGATGCATGTATGCATGATGCACGTGCTATGCAATAAGTAGCAAGTAACAAGTTAGGTATACATACATCTTTCCAATCTTATTCCTCCTGCACACGTATTCGATGACGAGTCTCTTTTCCTAGGACTTTGGTCTTAGTCTTAATATCAACAGGGGATATTAGGGACCGACGAGCATGTCAAATCTCTCAAAGCAATAGAAGCATAAAAATAACATTTCTAGGTGTAAAAGATTAGCCCAATCTTTATTAACCTAAACGGGTTTCTAAAGTATGGGCTTAGGCCTTTACATATAGGAATACCTCATGGCAACATTCACAAGAAATTTGGGTAGATCCTAGGGGAAATAGCTAAGCCATTATATGTGACTAAGGGTCGGTAAAAAGGTTAAGGTTTCCTTAGTAAGATGCCCTCCTTTAGGACTTGAGTTACAAGCTAAGGTCAGAGGGGCCCGACATCCTTTACAAACTCGAGAGAAGACTACCCACCTTAAGGACTTAGGTTACAGGCTCTAGTTAGATGAGCTTGGCAATCTCTCTTGGACCGAGTTAAGGCTAAGAGTGATGGTTATCCAATCTACAACCCCATGAAGCTAGTGGACTCATGAAATCATAAACCAACGCCATCGGTTAATAGGGACATGCATAATGAATGCAAGAATAAAATAATAATTAATAAAATAATTCTAAAAAACACAAGTAGAATCAGTATCTTTTATCCCCAGTAGAGTCGCCACTATAGACGGTGGGATTCAGCGCGCATCCAAGATTTTAGCAATCGCGACACTGTTTGAGCTCAGGGCTCTAAAGAACACACTAACCACTATCATAAAGACATGGCGTGGAGATAAGGAGTCGCCACCCAGGGTAATAACTGGAACAAAAAAAAAGCTGGTACTCGATTCCCTAAAAGAAAGCTAGCACCACAACTAGGAGATTTTAGATATGGAATACCAACTTCTTTCAGTCTTGTGTTCATTTAAAATTACTTTATGAATTATTATCTTATTCTCTATTTATATACAACTTCATATAAACCCTAAAAACAATCAACTCCAAGGCAAACTAATAATGAAATATACAAGTAAATAATGCATTGAATAAATCACATAATCCATAAGTTAGTCTAATCTACATGGATTTTAAATAAATGAGTTAAATCTACATGTTTTAAATTATAAGTGAACCTAAAGACCTAATTCCTTTTAATTTTAATTAAATGAACCTACGTCTATATATTTTAATTTTAAATATGAGCTTAAATCTACAAATTATGAAGATATTTAAATTAGTGGGCTTAATTCTACATGTTTTAATTAAATAGTGATCTTAAATCTACAAATTATGAAAAAAGGCTTAAATTAAGTGGGCTAAGTCTAAATTAATTAAATTAAATTAGGTGAGCCTATTTTTAATTAACTAAATGGGCCTAAGAATATTTCTAATCTAGAATTTAATAATTATGGACCTAAAAATATATTTTAATTAATTAAACCTAATTAATTATTCAATGAGATGGGCTAAAAGAATTATCTAAATTTAAATAAATAAATCAAGACCTAAAATGGGCTTAAGGCCCAAAACACATAAAAATAATAAATAAGCCCAAAAACAAATAAAACCATAAAAGAAACAATTAAATAAGATCAAATAACTAATTAAATTAATCCTTACTAAAACCCTAATTTTATTATCAAACAACTTAAATTAATCTACTTCCTTCATTGATTTTAAATAATTACCTAATTAAAAACCTAATTTTTACTAACCAATTTAATCAAAATAAACATGCAACCACACATATAATTATATTAATCCTACTATTGGGGCTATTACATTAATTCACAATTAATAAAATAAAAATAAAGTAAAAATAAAAGCAATAAATAAAATAAAATAAAAACCCTAGAAACTAAGTCTCTGTGAGGCTTTATCCATAGTTTTCCATGGGCTTCTCATGAATTCATCTCTCTCACATGATCACCATGCGTTTTCCTCCATAATCACAACAAAAAAAATAAAATAAAATTATCATTAATGAATAAATTATAATAATAACTCAAATGAATAAAAATAATTAATAATAAAATAAATAAATAAATAAAGAATAAGAAGAAGATGATGATGATTATGAATGATTTAGGGTACTCCTCAGATTGGTAGTTCACCGTTCTTGATAAATCTTCGAATCTTCTTCTTCAAAAATTCTCCACGAATCTTGAATTAATTTTTCAATTAAAAGGAATTTTTTGTAAAAAAACTCAAAAGAAAGAAAATCATGTTTTCTTCTTCTTCTTTCTCTTTTTTTTTTCTTCTTTTTTCTCTTTTTCTCCTTTCACCATTTCCCTCCTTTTTTCTTCCTTCTCCCCTTTTTCTCTTCACCCTCTCCCTTCTTTATATAGTGAAATTAGGAAGTCTAACCCCAATCCTAATATGATTCTACTTCCTAAAGTATAAGATTAATACTTAAAATTATATTTAGGAATTTTAAACCAGTTAGGACTGAGTTAATTAGGAATTTTAAACCAATTAAAACTGAATTAAAAATAGGAAAAAAAGATGAAAGAATTCAATTTCGACTGGGATTGTATAATTCTGATCGAAATTGGTGTAATTCCGATCAGAATTATGGAATTCTGACATTTTTTTAACTTTTAATTACAAAAAGGCCCCTGAAAGAATTTAAATTTTACAATTAGGTCCTAAAAAACCTTGCAATTTAGTCCCTAAAAACATTAAATCCTTCCTTAAAAAGCTACATTTAAACCCTTAGAATTTTTAAAGATTAAGTATCGAAGACATTTTCATTACTGGAGTCCTTTGCTACATCCATAACACGTCATCCCGAAATTGGGTATCTACACATACGTTAATAGTAGATCCATCATCTACCATAGCAAAATTGGTTCTCTTTCCTCTCACCTTAGATGGGACAAACAATTCCTTATTAAGGTTTCTCCCTTCCAAAGATAGGTCATCATCTGAGAATGTTATCAGCCCGTGTTTCTTTTTTGTCACCTTTGCCACCATAGCCTTAGGTGTGGCTGATGTTTCAGTGTTCATGTTTGATAGAGCTTTGATAAAAGCTCTTCTATGACTGCCTGAATGTATCAGTAATTCCCAAATGCTGACATTTGCCTTAGCCTTCTTCAATTGTTCTAGAATTAGGTCTTCTTTCTATTCTTCGTCTACTTCTGTATCTTCCATTTCTTCTCTTTGTGCGACCTCTTAGTTTTCTTTTCATATGTTTTGTAATTTTTTCGCTCATAATGATATGATTTACATTAGGATTATCACTCCACATATCAAGACCACTTGAGTTTTCTTCATCAGAGTCATACCAAATGTCAATAACTTTAATGATTCGATCTCTTTTCCCATCTTTCCATACTTCCACCGTGCATATTTCTTTCTCCTTCAACTCTTCCATATTGAGCTTGCCTAAGTGCTGACTCAATAGATCTTCAACTCCCTCTCAAGATTGTTCAGGAGCTAAAGGTCATTTATTAACTCCAAACTCTTCACCATCCTGTAGACATAATCCCTTCGATTGGAATATCAACTGAAGTGGGCTGAGAGTAGAATACTCTATAATCAAACTTGCCTAAAGGTTATCCCAGTAAATCTCCTCTCTGTGGTTGTTCAGGAGTTTCAGGTTCTTTTTCTACCTTCATTGGCCCATCATCAAACTCATCACCCTAACCTAAGGGATCAAGTGATTCAATGGGAATATTAGCAAAGGGTGGTTTGGAATAGAACATTTGTAATCGAATTTTCCTGAGGGCAATCCCAGTAAATCCTCTACTCCTCTAGAGGTATCAAGAGATTCTCCATTGGCTATAGGGTTTAGGCTTTCAAAGGAGTTTAGCACTTCTTCTTCGCTAACTCCCGAGTTGATCATCATGGTGGCCAGTGGTGGGACATTTTAGTAGTCTGGGAAAGGGTTAGTTCTGGTGTTTGGGTTAGAATTAGACTTCTCAGGGCTTATGATTTTTTCGAAGTCTATAAGGTTTTGGATTTCATTTTTTAGACGGATACAATTGTTTGTGGAATGGCCAGCAACTTGGTGGAATTTACAGCAATTGTTAGGGTCATAGCTGAGGACATTTGGGTTCGGTGATTTGGAAAAGGTTAAGGGTTGAAGCAGGTCTTTCTGGATTAGCCTTTTTAGGACTTTGGAGAGCGGTTGGTTGAAGTTGGAGAATCTTCAAGGTTACTGAACAACGCACACCTCCATAGCTTAGTTAGTACTTCCTTGTTGTGTGCCCCCAATTGGGTAATTTCGGGTTTCGGTGCTTCTGGCATTTCTCTTTTTCTCACTCTCAATCTCTTCTGCTTGTAGACCATCATATTACAGGTCTATGAATGTTTTGGGGTTTATCATTTGTAATCTCTCGACCAGATTAGGTGATATATTATGGACTATCATCCTAACTAGATCCTTCTTAGCCAGCTTTTTCTTCATCAGTCCTCCCTTGTTCATGAACCTGGTAAGGAAATCAGAGAAGGATTTATTAGATTTCTGCTTTGTCAGTTCTAAGTCTCTGATGGAGACTTCCAATCTAGTGTTATAGTTATACTATTTTAAAAAAGCAGTATATAGTTCTTTCCAGTCAGTTCTTACAGATTTTTCTAGCCCGTGATATCAGTTTATAGCCATTCCCTCTAAAGATAGTATAAATAACCTAGTGATCACTTCTAATGATGCTTTAGTAGTGCTCATGGTTATTGTGTATTGGTTAAGATGAATCCTCGGATCTCCTCTCCCGTCAAATTTTTATAGCTGTAGCATCTTGAATTTTTTAGGCAGTTTATCTCCCTCCATTTGCAGCATGTCATTAAAGTCGAATGAGTATCCCATTCCTTGTCCTCTAATTAGCTCTTCCATCTTGGAAATTTTCTAAATAAG
Organism: Mallotus nudiflorus; assembly: GCA_947683625.1. NCBI lineage: Eukaryota > Viridiplantae > Streptophyta > Magnoliopsida > Malpighiales > Euphorbiaceae > Mallotus > Mallotus nudiflorus. The sequence goes on along the minus strand of CANTUR010000133.1, from coordinate 1,348,734 downwards.
TGCTTGCATCTACTTGGACTTATGATCTTGGACCAGTTTAAGTGATTCTCTCTTCGCCTTCTCTACCATGTAGTTCTCGACGTCCTCAAGTCTTATATCAGTAGCAGGTATGTTTCTAGTAATAGGTTACCCCCTAACATTATTAGCAACAGGTGAAGCACCAACAATAGGCAGAGAAGCTGCAACAACAGGTGAAGCTCCTGCAGCAGGAGTTTGTTCAACAACAACAGTAGGTGGTTGTTCAATAATAGGTGGTAGTATGATAGCAGGTTACACTAGTTCGTCCAGAGCTTGTCTCAGTTCATCTTGCATCATAGCTCTCATGTCATCCATCAAAGCTCCCTTAAAGTCCTATAGGGTCCACATCTCTAATTTTTGTTCCATTTCTGTCTGTTCAGTCTAAGTCAGTTCAACTTCTAGGTAAAACGATTTGATACGACTCTTCTCCAGTTCTTGAAGGATCTCTTGAGCTATTGACTTAGGGCTTAAATCTGCTATGATTAATCTACCACCTTTCTGTCCCCCAGATACGAAAAGACCCAGAAGAATCTATAATAGCTGCAAAATAAGGTGTCAATATGATACATGGAATGCATGTATGCATGATGCATGTGCTATGCAGCAAGTAGCAAGTATCAATCAAGTGTACAATGTGCATCCTTCCAACCTTATTCCTCCCACACATGTATTCAATAACGAGTCTCTTATCCTAGGATTTTTTTGTCTTGGTCTTGATATCAATGGGGGATATCAGTGACCGATGCTGTAATATCCCGTGTTTTTAAATATTTTTACACTGTATCGGGATATGCAGTGTTAATAATTTTAGTATATGTATCATGATATTTTACGAGGTAGATGTGTATTTAAAACCTATTTTAATTATTGTGTATTATTTATAGTGCTTTACGTAAAATTTTTCCGGGACTTGCATTTTCGGGAAAATTTTTACGTAAATAATTTATTATTAATTATTTTAAATATATTTTCGGACTTGCATGAACTCATACGTATTTTTAAATTACTAAATAGAGCCTATGTGTGTATATATTTATTTAATTAGGGTTTAGTATTTTACCCTAATATTTTATTAATTAATTAATTATTTTATTGTTATTTAATTATTTTAATTAATATTAAATTTTAAAATATTAAATATTAAGTGTGTGGATGTAATTTTTTTCAAATATTTTATTAAAATTATTTTTTTTATTATTTTTCTTTTTTTTTTCTTTTTCTTTTTCTTTTCTTTTCTTTTCTTTTGTCTTCTTCTTCTTCTTCTCCTTCCCCGTGCCCGACCACTCACTCACCACCAACCACCGCTGCAACTGTCGTTCCCCTACCGTTGGTGTGCCTCCCGGCTTGCCACCGTCGTCCCCAGCCGTTCCCCGTCGCCAGCAGCCTCCTTCCCCGGCGCCGGCAGCCTCTTTTCTTTCATTTTGGCCGAAATTCCTCTCCTCGCCGTTCACCAACTTTTCGACCACCGTTTTTGACACCGCTGGTCTCTTTCTTCTCCTTGAGCTCTGGTGAGTGTGATTCTAGCTTTGGTTTGAGCCTAAATGGTCTTGATTTGCTTAGGTTTTGAATTTTTGAATTCAGCTATATTAGGGTTTTCAATTTTTTTGAGCTTTGAATTGATTGATTCATGAAAAGTCCCTTCACAAATGTTGATCCTAGTAGCTTAATCTACATTTATGAATTTTTGTAGAATTTTTGGAGATTTTTTGGATTTTTGGGTATTTTTGAATATTTTAATATTATTTTCTAATTTTCGGAAATTAATTATTTAAATTATGAAATTATGTTTTATGATAAATATAGGTGTTGAAATAAATTATAGAAATTTATTTGGAATTTTTATGAATTTCTAAGTATTTATTTTGAATTATTTAAGTTTATGTAATTTTGGGAAAATTAGGTTAATTATGTTTTTAATTGAATTTCATTGGATAATTGAGTTTAATTATTGATATTATTGATAAATATGTTGAGAAAATTAATTTTGGATAATTTTATAATTTTTGGTGAATTTTTGAAGTAATTATAGTATATTTATATATATAAGGGCATTTTGGTAATTTTACAAAAAATTGGCTAAAAATGTAATTTAATTAGTTTTAATAGTTATTTAAGGTATAAAAATGATTTCTACAAATTATTTGGTATTTTTAACTAATTAAAACTATTTTTTGTGAATTATTATCAATTATATATATAATATACGATTTTACTAATAAAATGAGTTTTTATCGGTTTTTACAGTGTTTTAAGGTTAATTACATAATTTCTACATATAAAATGTACTTCTGTGATTTAAGAGTATTTTTGGTATTTCTGGAATTGTTCTGTGTTTGTGGACCCCGGTCGGTAGATTGTAGTCTGGAGTCGGACCGAGGGGTTGTGAATGAGATGTGGTGTTTATTTTTGAAGTGTGTTTCTTTGCAGGGTCGGCTCTACTCTTTGAGTAGAGAGATGTCCATTTTATAGGGGAGGTTCTGTCGAATTTTCGGTAGAATTCTCGTAATACGTGATGTCCAGTCGAACCCTAATTCTGTTTCTATGTTTAATATTCTAGATCAAATTCTAAGATTTCTGTTAGGGTTATTCTGATGTCTATTATTTATTATTTGTTTAGTTGCACCGAGACCGAGGGCTAGTGGACCAGGCCCGTCGGATCCATCTCGTGGAGCGCACTAGGGTGAGTTACTATTTTATATATATATGCTTAGGATGCATGGTTTAGAAATATACGTTTTATTTTGATTAAAATGCATAAATAATGTGATTTATATTTAAGTATATTTTTGGTATATTTTTGGTTTATTTTTGGTATATATTAAATTATATGCATGTTTTATTAATGAACTGTATTTAAAATGTTTTCAAATATATCTCTAGTTTATTTTGTAATTTAACTGGATTTATTTAATGTATATATACTCAAAATATACTTGGTTTACGTTTGGTATATTTTCAGTATATATATGGTTTATATTGTTATTTTATTTAAATTCATGCATCATTTATTGTGAATGAATGTTTTATATTATTAATGATGAAGGATATCAATAGAACGTGCTACCTAGTGGGCAGCACTAGGACCGAGTACGTACCGGTACGCCCATAGTATTTAGGCTATATTACTAACCTATTTATGGATATTGATTGATTATGATTATTGATGTGTGAGATGTGATTGGGTGTGATTGCTGGAGCTCGGTTGACCAAGTGTCTCGGGGCCAATCACACTGGCAGTCAGACTGCTGGAGCTCGGTTGACTCAGTGTCTCGGGGCCAGTCTATTGTCTAAATGGATTAAGTGGATATATTTGGATCAAGTGAGCCTGTGTGGCTAGAGTGTTGTCTAACACTGTTTTTCGAGGTTGCGATATCATAGGGTTCTATATGATCCTTCATAAAAGATGATTTTCAATAAAATATATATAAAATGATTTTATTGCATCTGTGTGTATTTGCCTGTATATATATATATTAGATATATACTGTTGACTGTATTCATTGTCATTTAGTGTGTATGTATATATATTATAGTAATTCACTCAGTGAGGTCTGACTCCCCTCCGTTGATAATTTTTCAGTAGAGTCAACATCTTCAGACCTCAGTAGCAGGCCCATACGCCGAATTTCTTCCACCCCGGCTTCTTTGTGTAAACTGCTTACTTGAGTCTTATTTTTATAATCTAGACACTGCAGTAGTTGTAAATTAATTTGTGGGATTTTATGTATTTTATTTATGTGAGATATTGTAATATGTGAACTGGATTTGTATTAAAAAAATTTTATATATATGAGATGAGATTTAATTTAAATCTAGTTGGTGAAAATACTATTGTGATATTTATGATTTTCATTTCCGCTGCATTTGATATTGTTATTACTATTATTACATGTTTATTTTATTTTTTTTTAGGCTTACTATGGGTTCCGGATTCGAAAGAATTCTCGTTCCCCAGCGCCGATCATGGCCCCTATTTTGGGTCGTGACAGATGCACATACCAAATCTCCCTCAAAGCATTAAAGCTTAAAAATAACATTTCTAGGTATAAAGGTTTAGCCCAATCTTCATTACCCTAAGAGGCTTTAAAAGTATGGGCCTGGGCTTATGTAGATAGAAATACATCATAATAATAAGCATAGAAACAACATTTCTAAGTATAAAGGTTTAGCCCAATCTTTATTGGCCCAAGTGGGCTTTAAAAGTATGGACTTAGGCTTTTATAGATAGAAATACCTCATGGAAAAAATCATACAAGCAATTTGGGTAAATCCTAGGGGAAGTAACTAAGCCATTATATATAATTGGATTCTGGTGAAAAGGTCAAGGTTCCCTTAGCAAGATGCCTTCCATTATGGACGTTAAGTTATAGGCCAAGGTCAGAGGGGCACGACATCCTTTACTAACTTGAGAGAAGATTACCCCCCCCCCCCTTTAGGACTTAGGTTACAGATTTTGGTAAGATGAGCCTGGTAATCTCTCTTGAACTGAGTTAAGGCTAAGAGTGATGGTTAGCCAATTTACAACTCCATGAAGCTAGTGGAGTTATGGAATAATAAACTAACACCATCGGTTTAATAAGGACATGCAGAATGAATGCAAGAATGAAATAATAATCAATAAAATAATTCTAAAGAACACAAGTAGAATCAGTATCTCTTATCCCCAGTGGAGTCACCACTATTGACGGCGGGGGTTTATCGTACATCTAAGATTTTAGCAACCGCGACACTGTTTAGGTTCAGGGCCTTAGGGAACACACTACTATGCCATAAAGTTATAACGTAGAGAAGAGGAGTCACCACCCAGGGTAATAATTGGGACAATTTGATTGGTGGTACACGATTCTTTAAAAGAAAGTTAACACCATAACTAGGAGATTATGGGAACGGAATACTAACTTCTCTTAGTCTCGTGTTCATTTAGAATTACTTTACAAATTATTACTTCATTCTCTAATTACATGCAATTTTATTAAATCCTATTTGAACATCCATCTAACCCTAAGACATCTAGTTAATAAAATCACATAAAAAAATGCATTCAAGCGCGTTATCCCTAAGTCTAAACTAAGTTAATTTTAATGAAAGTTAGGTAGATTTACATTTTTTATTTACAAGTGAAATTAATTAAAGGTGGGCCTACATTTTAATTAGTGAGCTTAAGTCTATTTGTTTCAATTATCTACAAGGATAGAAACATAAAAAACAAGCCCAAAAGAAATAAAAAAAAATCAAGCATACTTTTTTTATGATTTTCTAAAAACCCTAAATCAATTTCATGAACCCTAATTAACTATTGCCATCATTGATTTTAATGAGGTTTTACCAAGTGAGACCCTAATTACTAATCAATTGTAGTGTAGAGAATTAGAATTCCACTATTTTTCACTATTGGGGCTATTACAACCTACAGTGCAGAGAATTAAAAGAAAATTCATTACAACCCATAAGCAATAAATGAACAAATACCACGAAGAAATAATAAAAAATCTAAATCCTACGAGAGTTTTACAGACTTTAATCCATAGCATTCCATGGATTCTTCAATAGTTACTATCAAGAAAAAAATCACATATCTCCAACCTCCCCTCCAGGGCACCACAGGACATCAATCAAAACAAACAAAAAATAATAAAAAAATTAATTAGTAATGAATCAATAAAAATAAAATAAAGAAGTAAAATTGAAATAAAGGAAAAGAAAAGAAAAGAAAAGAAAAGAGTAGAAGATGATGTGCAGATGCAATTAGATGGCCCCTTAGACTGTGATTTTCACCATTTGGAATTGACTCTATTGCTTTTCATCTTGATTTTCTAGACTTCAAAAACATCTATTTTCTTTTGGAAAGGAAAAGTTCCTTTGAAATCCTACAGTAGAAGGTTTTTTTTTATGCATTTTTTCTCTCAAAATTTTTTATTTTGAAAACCCTATACTCTCTAGTACCTTCCTCTCTTTGTTCTTTTCTTTCCTTTTTATCATGCACTAAAAACTCCTGTGATCACAACACCGTTAACCTCTTGTGTGATCACAGGAGTGCTCTATTTTTTTTTCAAAATCAAAATCAAGATAAAAGGATTTCAAAAAGATAAATGTAATGGACGCATATTGTACACGAAAATATTAAAATTATTTTCTTTATTAATTTTGGACCAATCAGAAAACAGAAAAAAACACTAAAAAAGGATGTAAATACTAAAAAAAAACAAAAATTCCCGTGATGCCGATCGGCATTTGCTAAATGCCGACTGGCATTTTACTTAGCCCTCCCGAAAAATTTTAAAAATTTAAAAAAAAACTTCTAAAATCAAGATTTTGCAATTAGGTCCAAAAAACATTATAATTTAGTCCTTGAAATCTCAAATTTCAACACTAGAGATCAATTTCTCGATTAATTTTTCATCATAGGGGCTTTTGTTGCACTATGCATAATTGCATAATGAAATTGGGTGCTTACAGTATCCTAGTCAATTCCCAATATATACTTGTACATAAACTCTTATCAAGAAACACAGTATGCTTGTCATTTCCCTCTCCTGTTTCATACCCAACATCACCATTTAACACAATATGGTAGCCTATTGCACGATCTCTATTATCTTGAAACATAGCCATACTCCAAGGGCTCTATTTACTTATCCACTTTTCTGATGCATGCATGTTATCTTTGATCTTTTTCATTAAATACAACCTCAGGTCTTCAAGCATTCAGATAATTGGCTTGTGCCTTGCTTTCACAATTGTTCCATTAAAACTCTTTAAAATGTTGTTGTTGACCATATTTGCTTTTTGAGTTGAAATATGCCTTACACCAAGTATGTGGGGGATATTTAAGTAGGTCCTCAGCAGTTTTCTAGCTCATTTCTCCCAATTTGGATAAGTTATATTTGAATTCCTTTGGAAAACTGCTCCAAGCACAAGTGAAGAATTTATTTTCATCTCCCCACTATGCCACTTTTTAGACCAGTTGGAATAAATATGCCGAGCACACTAACAATGTTATATTTTAGGCATAACCATTTCCATTGCTGCAATCAATCCCTACACAAAAATAACCCAGTTAGAAATCTTATAATAAAGCTTATGCAAAAAAAATAAACATAAGCATATTTGTACCTTCTGCATATTAGAAAACACTATTAGGCTACCACCATCACCTAGGTCAAGCTCTTAAACCATCCAACAAAGAAACCACCTCTAGTTTGCCTTGTTTTCTTTACCTATCATAGCCCAGTATATAGGAAATACCTACTCATTACCATCTACCCCAACTGCTGCAAACCTATTTGAAAAAGGTTCGATATAGACTAATGAAAGGTCTATAACTTGCTTTCTATCCACTTCTACAAGCCTCAATCCTTTTGAAAACCCTTTTCCCTTCTCCTAATGCCTCTTTACAAAGTTCAATTTCTGCCTTGCTGCCTGGATTTGTTCTTTTAATTACAGTTGTATAAGCCTTTAAATACCTAAATTCCACCTTAAAGCTTCCATCCAGTTATAATATAATTGATATTTTAGCCCTCTTGCATTTTGCAAAGCTAATATTAACCTTCAAAAGCTTTTCAGCATCAAGTTTCATATTTGCTACCTTATATTGAGGATTTTTATATTTTTATCTTTAAAGTATTTAGCTAGAAAGCCAAAAGTGCAACTAGGAAAGGAATAATGCCTAAAGCACTCATACATAATTAATATAAGATTTTGCCCATGTTTTGAAATTAGTAGCATAAAAGTACAGTTCTCCTGATTCATGCACCTAGCTTTTATTCTAATTGACTCATTAGGATTCAAATTCAACTTGTTGCCAAATGACACAACATATTTGGCTATGGCTACCCTAGCCTCAATTGCATTAGCATAAGTCATTCCTAGGATGAAATAACCCTTGCCATCAGCTAGATCATATCTAACTCTTTCTTGAGGGTGGGGCAGTCTTTTCTAACTCTCTTTCTTCCTCATTTTCATTTTAAGATTCCTTATCAGATGAATCTAATTCATTTTTAGCACCCTCTTCGCCTACATACCCACTTAGACCCTTATATGTAGTGCCCCTAACAACATTGTCTAGTTGAGGTTCACTAGCACCTACATTCTTAGTTTTTATATTAGTCTGACTCTATTATGTAGGAATGTCATGGGATTGACTATTTTGACCATAATTGTTTTGACCAACACCACTATACTCATTTTCTTTATTACACTCAGTGGTGGTATTATACTCAATAGGCAATTTAATAGGCTCAAATAAAGGGAGTGTCTATTTTATGGTCTACATAGAATTCAATCTCATTAACCCACCAATTTTTGTTAATGTGATTTAAATCTCTCCTAATACTTGCATCATCATGTACCAAAAAGAGGCATTTTTTAGGACTTTTCCCTGGTTCCCTTACAAATACCCTTTTAGTATTTGGATATCCTAAATTTATTTAGTATTTATGTTTTATATCTATATAAGAAAGGTAATTAGGATCAAATGCATAAACAACATCTACCTTACCACTTACATATTCCAATTGCATACCATCAAATTCCCAATTTCCACTATAATTAAATATCAAATCGACAACTACTGTCGTTCTGCATTCATAAAAAAAAAATTATTAGCAATAAATCATGCTTTCAAATAAATTAATCACTTTATTGACTCAATTAATTTCAATAACATTGTTTATTATCTTAAAACTGATGACATGCAAAAGGACCACACTCTATTCTAAGTGTAAAACACATGCAAACAGATATAAAATTACACATAAAATGATAAAAAGGCGTTACATAATCTTATTTTTTTTACACTTTCTAACAACATGCAACCCCATTTACCTTTCTCTTAAAATATTCTACTTTGACAACCTCTGTGCATGTATTTTCACAACCTCTGTGCATGTACACCCTTGAATTTAGCTTCAATAACTTCCTTTTATTGGCTTCTCTTGTAAATATTTGGTCTTTTAGGGTTTCATTTACATATGCAGACCGAATGGGGTATATAAAGTGACATTTCCTCTGTTCTTTTGCACAAATTTGGTCGAGTGTAAAGGTTGGCTGGGTTTTTTTTTCTTTACTGAAGTAGTATAGGGAGATGGGTGGTAAAGGTAGCATTCATTGGGTTGATAAAGACAACATTCATTGGGCAGCAAAGCTTCCCTCCAACGTCTAAAAAAGCTTTAGTGGGTTCTAATGTCGGCCACATCATCTTCACCATAACGGAAGAAGATGGCTTTGCTGGGCTTTGTTAAATGAGAGGCCCAAAAACACATTATTTTCAAATATTGTGTGGAACTGAGCCCGAAAAATCTTCTAGGACCAATTTGTTCCTGGACATAAATATTAAGGGTACCTTTACCCTTTTATTTATTTTTATTTTTATTTCTAATCAATTTATTATTGATTCATTTTATTTATGTCTTATAAGTTTATTTTATAATTATTATTTTGTTTATTCTTTTGTGTAATTTGTATTGTATCTTTTATTTTTTTATTTTATTTGTCCAATTGTATTTTATTGTGTTGATGTTAATTTTGTATGCATATTTTATGTCACGGTGATATTCTTATTTTAAATTATTGATTTTTTTGTTTATTATTTTTCTATGTAAAAGTTTGTTTATTTATTTTTTATTACTATAATTAATGGTGATTAGGTTAATTAGAGGTATGTAAATTGAATAATCATTTATCCTTTAATTAATTTAGTAAAGTTAGGCTATTTAATATTGTGAAAATTTTCAAGAAATTTTAGATTTAAGTTTCAATTTCAAGAAATAGTTTTAATAAATTGGGGAATTCTAAGGTAACATTGTTTTTTTTTTACTTTCTTTGCACTTTGCTTTTATCACTATTTGATGAAAGTATATTTAATCATCTACTGGTGGTTATTAACAAAGTAAAATTTACTTTGTAAAAAAGAAAATAACCATAGATTACACCAAATAAATTTAGTGAATATAATTTTGGAATTATTAATTGTAGGGTAAAATGATTACCAAAATTTTGTATATAGAATTAATTTAGTTTTTTTATTGTTATTTTTATTTCTGCATTTTTTTCATTTTAAGTTTGTGGAACTAACTTCATCATTTTTTTGTAGGTATTTCCTTTCTTTCTTTTTGAAGAACTAATTAAATTTTTTAGTTTCAAAGCATTTTGCCTATTGTGCAAATTAATTAATTATTTTATTTTAGGTTTATTTCAATTTATTTTTCTTATGTGTGAAAAAGGGTTATAACTCATTCCCCTTCCTCCTTTCTTTACATGTACATTTATTTTGTTTTATTTATTTTATTTTATATCTAGCATGTTTATTTATTTTTTCATTAGAATGGATGATATCGCAAATGTTACAAATCACCAAAGTTGTATGAAAAATGGATTAATTAAAAATTTGGATTTAATTATAAAAATTAAAAATTGTTTATAGATAATTACAATTTATATGTAAATAAATAAATAAATAAATAAAAGTAACAAATCACAAAATATAAACAGAAATCAACCTAAAAATTAAATAGACATTTCAAAAATTCAACTAATTTTTAAATTCAATTTCTGAGTATGGGTGCCCCATCCCTAAAATCCAATTAGTTAATTTTTTTGAGTTGCTTTGTTTTTTGCCAATCGATTTTTTAATTTTTTTTTGCTCATCCCAACACTAATACGCCCAAGTTCACTCTAATTGCTCATATTGACACTAATTGCTCATACATACTTTGGCGGTTTCTTGATCCCTGTATGCTTGTGAGAATCACGTGAGGAGAGAGGGGTATTATTGAGAAAGTCGAAGGACAACTTCATCTTCTTTGAATCTACCGTATACTTAGTGGTGAGGTAAGCAGAGCATCTCGAGGATCAAAGCAATCACATTTAATGTTCTTTCAAACCAACTGACCAAAACAGCAATCACATTCTTTCAATTTTATTATGCGAGAAGGTCCAATGTAGTCCCTAATGTCTGGTTTGAGGCTCATCTAAGCTTTTAATTTTTTTTTGCTTAAAAACATTTTTAATAGGCCAAATACTTCTTTTCACCTCTAAACTTTATTTTTTATTTTATTACACATTTTAATTCTTAAATTTATCTATTATACATTTCAATTTTTATTTTATACTTATATTACTTATAATTTAAAATATTAAAGCGCGTATACAAAATATTTACTGATGTGTCAAATATCATGTCAATAAGAACATATTTCAGTAGGTTGAAAACTCTTTTTCACCCCAAATTTTTACCATTTTGATCTTTTGCACCTCTAAACTCTCAAAAATTTACTTATTAAATATTTAAATTTCTATTTTGTACCTATATCACCTATAGTGCTACATTGACATATGCACCTGAATTTGTTTGATTTCAATTGCTTACCCATGCTAGTAAAACATGTGTTTAATAGAAAATTAAAATTTTAAATCATTGGTGATATAGACATAAAATATAAGTTGAGATATGCAATAAGAAAATTTGAAAGTTGAAAGATGGAATAGATTAAAAGGGCAAAGTTCAAAAGTGAAAGTAAGCATTTGACCCTTTTAATATTATTTTAATGCCTAAAAATTTTGCATTCAAGAAAATTATAAATTAGTCGCTAAAATTATTTTTGTATTAAAATATTTCAACTTTTAACTTTTAATTGATAAAAGTGTCTTAATTTTTATTAACGATATAACTTTCAAGAAAAAAAATACTATAGGTAAGTATCAATCTTTCTAAATTGAATTATATGTATAATCCAAAATAATTAAATTAAGAATAAAAATTTAAATTGAAGTGATATATATATTGTGTATGTATGTATTTGAATTCTTCATTTTAAATTAGTTAAATAAAAATAAGTGTATAAATAATCAAATATTTAAAATCTTTACTCTTATTTGCTAATGATATACTTTTAATAAAATATTTAATATTGAAATTTATAAACATTAGTTTAGTTAAATTAAATTATTTTTTATTTTTAATAAATAAAAAGATTAAACATTTAGAGAACAACACTCTTCTTTCCTCATCTTTCTATCCTATTTGCAAATGTTATATTTTTAATTTTTATTTTTATTTAACTAATTTAAAATAAAACATTTAGGGATGTCAAAATTGGTAATGATACGCGAATACGATTCACTTAACATGCAAAACTTAGCGAACTAGGGTGAATTAAATGGATTTATGTCAACAATGAGTCAATCCATTTATAACACATATAATGTTATGGGTTAACACGTGAACCCATTTACAACTCACACGATATGACCCATTAAAATTCATATAATATTTTATAATTTGAAATAATAAATTATTCATTTATTGTAATTTTTTTATAAAATAATTTTTTTTTATAATTGTATTATGCAAATTGATAAATTATAGATATATTTTTAATTTTTCTTGTAAAAATAGTATTTTTGTATATTATAAATATCATACAAGTCAAATGGATCATAGTGAATTTTATGACCCGTACAATTCATTTAAATGCATGGGTTACATGTGTTATAACCCGATATTTTATAAATTATTAAATTAATTTCTGAGATATACAATATTAATAAATATTTTATTAAATTGTTATATTATGATTATTTTGTGAAATTAAATTTGAAGATTTAGTGTTGAATATTATTAATATTATCATTTTTATTATTGTGAATTATTGGTGTAGTGTATTTTAATATTGTGTATGTATATTTTTTGTGGGTGAGAATAATTAAGTTTTAATTATTATTTTAGTTAATTATTTATTAAATTAAATTGTGAGATTCATTAGTATTGATTATTATTTAATTATTTAATGACATTATTATTTGTGTATATGTATTTAGTGGGAGATATTTTATTTAAAATATATTATTATAGATGTACTATTTGTACTTTAAAAAAGTTCAAATATTATTTTTAAAATGTTACTTTGTTTTTTTCTCCTTTATTAAAAAAAATTTTAAAAGTCAAACGCACAGTGCACTTGTCTCCTCCCCAAACTTCGTTTTCTTCCTCATATTTTTTTCTTTCCTTCCTTTTACGCACATAGTGCACCACCACCCAACATCACCGCTGTCAACCACCACCTCAGGGCGTGAGGTTGATCTCTTTTGGAAGCTTGTCCTCCAAACTTCTCAAATCTTCGAACCATTTCGAGTTTTGACTTCGGTAACTATCCCGTTTTTGTACATATCTTTTTTTAGTATTTTGAGTTTTTGTTAGTTTAATCCTTTATTTAATTTTATTAGCTATTGTTACTTTGAGATTAATTGTTGTTGAGGTTGTGAGGAAGCTAAATATGATTTTTATTTATTTTTCTAAAATTTTTAAATTTTTGGGTTCATTGTTATTGTTCACGTACTATTCTGAACATAGGAAAAATATATTTTTAATAAATTCTATGGACTATTTTAAGCATATTTCGTGAATGAATTTTATTAAAATTATGTGTAGAATTTTTATTATGAATTTTTGAATGTTTATGTGAAAAATGAATTTTTGAAAAAATTAGTATAAATTAGTAATTTTTATATTTTAGTTGAAATTATTGTTAATTATTATGTTTTGGGTAGTTTTTGAATAATTAAAATTATTAAATTAATTTTATGAATTATTTACTATTTTTAGCTAATTAATAATAATTTTTGAAAATATATCCAAATAATAGTTTTATTTATTATTTTTATGATTAAATGAAATTTTAGCTATTTTATTATATATTTGAGCAAATTTAAATAATTATTGGTAATTTATGCTATTTAATTTTGAATATTTGAAAAATGAATTTTATTAATATTATTTAATTATATTGAGATTTTAATAATTATTTTGAAAATAAATATCTTTAATGTTTTTATTATTTAAATAAATTAAATTGTGGTATTTTATGATTTTTATGAATTTTAGTGAATTATGAATATTTATTATTTATTTTGAGTATATTGATTATCAGTTGGACAATTTATTTAGTTTGGGGGTCCAACTCGAAAAGTTGAGTATTTGTGAGTATTGAAGTAAATTTTTCTGCATAAGATCAACTCTACTTTTAGTAGAGAGACATTCATTTTATAGGGAAAATTCTGTATAATTTTTGGTAGATTTCTCATAAAACGTGACAACTGATCCGAGTCTAATTTTTAAATTTTGTCTGAGTCGTGTCTAGATCGAGTCATTCTTAGAATTCTAGAATTATTAAATTAGGAATTTATTTCTAATAAGTATTATTATTATTATTATCTTTAACTGCACTGAAACCGAGGCCTTCAGGACCAGGCCAGTCGAGTCACTCTCGTGGAGCACACTCAACCAATGAGTTATCTTTATATATATGCATTGCATGTATAATAAAAATTTGTGAGCATCCATATTTTAATAATGTAAATATAAGTATGATTTAGTTTATTAAATGTTTATATCTATATTTTAGTATATAATTGGTATATATTTTATATACTGCCTTAAAAATGGATGCTATCATGTTTAAATTATGCATTTCATTATTTTTAATAATTATAAGTATGATTTGAATGATAGTTGTAGAGCGTACCACTTAGTGGGCTATGCTAGAACTGTTGCATGATAGTACGATAGATTCTAGATTGAGAATCTGATTATTTGATTATAAAATTGAATATTGAGATTAATGGTTATTGGAAAGGGTGGCTGCGACTTCTCAGTTGACCTAGTGTACTTGGGGTTAGTCATGCTGGTAGTGAGATTGCGGATCCTCAGTTGACCTAATATAGTTAGGGCCAATCTACTACCTTGAGTTGGATAAATAAATATTTGGAGTTATGGATAAGTCAATTGTCTATTGGTTATGTGATCGAGGTTGTGAACTATTTAGGGTTTCGCTCCGATCCTCCACCTAAAAATCTTTCTATATTTATTATTACATTAAAAAAGTGGATTTTTAGCATCTGTATGAAATGCATGTATATATAAATAAATAAACATCTTATTATATTGATGCTTGTATATCTATGTATTTAGGTTGCATGCATATATATAATAATAATTCACTCAGTAAGGTCTGACTCCCCTCAATATTTTTTGAGGACATTATACTTCGTCAGACCTCAGTAGTAAACCCCTTCATTAGTCTTCTTCAGCCTTGACTATTTTATGTAATTTTTATATCTAAACTCTTATTTGTACTCTAGCAGATGCAGTAGTAATATTTAAGTGATATAGTGTTTAATATTATTTTATAGCTGAGATTTGTGTTTGAAGAATTATGTATGTTATATTTTAATATATGCTATAAGAATTCCTTTAATATTATTTTAAGTTTTAAACTCTTTGATACTCTTATATTATATTTTTGCATGCTTTTATTTTTTTTTAAGGCTTGCTACGGGTTCTGGTTTATAGTAATTCCCATTCCTTAGCGCCGGTTATGGCTTCGAGTTGGGTCATGACCAAGTTGGTATCAGAGCTTAGGTTTTAGTGTTTTAGACCTAGGTTAGTAAAGTTGAGTTTTCTTTGAAACTACTATAGTAAATTAAGTTCGACTTTGTCTTCAATAAATCTTTCTTGTTTTAGTTTTTCGCATAATCGTTAGGATGTCTATTTGTTATCTATTTATGTTTGAATTGTATGTTTTGCTTTTGTTCTTTTTTTTATTGTGGTGAGCGTGAGTCGCTCCATCGATTGATGAGACCAATGACGGAGAGTTTTTTTTTTAGGATAAGGTTCTACCCCATGTGCAACTAGTTAGGCATAGGGGTAGAGGTGGATTTAGAGGGCCAGGTGGTCACCATAGACAATGGGAACAATAGAATGAGGAGCTTGTGGTTCAAGGTTTTGATGATGCTGCCCATGCACCAGAAGTTCCACAGGGAACAATGCCGACACTTTCGGTCGTATAGCAAATGCAATCTCTATTTCAGCAAAGAGCTTAGGATATGTCAATTTTGCGTATATTCCATGTTTTGAATCTTGTTGATTTTCACATCTTTTCAAGTGAGGTGAACACGAACTGCTCTTACCACTGAGACAATATGTATGGATAAGCAGTCTTTTTAAGTTGAAGTTATGATTCTAGTTTCAGCCCCTGGTACACCTATCTATTATAGGGGTAGGTTAGAGGCAACTATAACTTAAAGGCCAAAGTAGTTATTGTAAGAGGTACATAGAACCTTTGAATTCGAACTTACAACATTTGTGGCTGGGATAGCTAGGGTTAATGAGGACTTGATAACACTTAACCAAGCATGATAATTATTTTAAATATGCTTTGATGAAGGGATTACACTAGATAATGAAGGTGTTTTATGGATAAGTGGAAGACTATGTGTGCCTGATGTGGATAATCTGAGAGAGGAGATCCTAGAAGAAGTACATTTTACAGCTTATAGTGTACATCTATGTGCTAAAAAGATGTACCATAGCATTAGGGATATGTACTAGTAGGATGGTATAAAGAAGGATGTAGCTGATTTTATTACTAAGTGCTTGACTTGTCAGCAGGTGAAAGTTGAACATCATAAGCCTTTTGGGAAGCTTCAGCCTCTTTCTATTCTTGAGTGGAAATAAAAGAGAGTTGCTATGGATTTTGTGGTAGGGTTACCTCGTTTAAGGGATAGATATGATTCCATCTGGGTAATTATGGATAGGTTGACTAAATCAGCTCACTTCCTACCAATTAAAGCTACTTTTTCTATTGTCAAGGTATATGTTAAGCATATTATGTGCCTACATGGAGTACCTGTGTCCATCATATCTGATAGAGGTTCTATGTTCACCTCTCAATTTTAGTAGAAGTTATAAAAAGTTATGGTCACTAGACTTCACTTTAGTACTGCTTTTCATCCTCAGATAGATGGTTAGAATGAGAGGACGATCCAGACACTTGAGGATATGTTGTAAATGTGTGTAATGGATCTTGGAGGTAGTTTGGGATGATCATCTGACACTAATAGAGTTTGCTTACAATAATAGCTATTATAATAGTATTGAAATGGCACTGTATAAGGCTTTGTATGGGAGGAAATATAGATCCCCTCTATGTTAAAATAAAGTAGGAGAGAGACAACTTACTGGACCTGAGATTATTCAGGATGCAAATGAGAAAGTTGCTTTGATAAGGAGAAGATTAGAAACCGTAGCTAGCAGACAGAAGAGCTATGCGAATCTGAAGTGCTATGCGAATCTGAAGTGCTATGCGAATCTGAAGTGCAAGGACGTTGAGTTTTAGGTTGGGGATTATGTATTTCTGAAGGTGTCACCGATAAAGGGTGTGATGAGATTTAGTAAGAAGAAAAAATTAGCACCGAGATATATTTGACTGTTTGAGATTCTGGACAAAGTTAGCATGGTTGCATATCGATTAGCTTTGCCTCCAAATCTGTCACAAATGCATCCAGTGTTCCATATCTTGATGCAGAGGAAGTATATTTCAGACTCTTTATATCACGACCCAAACTAGGAGTCATGTCCGGCGCTAGGGTACGGGAATTCTTTCGAATCCAGAACCCATAGCAAGCCTAAAAAAATAAAATCATGCAATAATTAAATAAAAATATGACAGAATTAAAATATTTCAAATCAATATTAAAGTAAATTCTCCAAATCCTTTCATAAATGTATACATATTCGTACAATATTCAAATACAATTTCTCAGAGTATTTAATATCCAAACAAAATAATACACTTCCAAAAATTATAACATTACTATTGTAGTTTCTAGAATACAATTCAAAGTTCATAATATACATTTGCATAAAATAGCCAAGACTGAAGAACACCGGCGAGGAACTCTACAACTAAGGTCTGACGATATGGGATCTCTTGAAAAAAATAATTGAGGGGGGTTAGACCTCACTGAGTGAACTATTATACTATATATACATGCAAACTAAACCATAACAATTAGGCATTCTTATATATATATGTATATACACACATTTCACACGAATGCCAAACTCTGCTTTTATAAATATACTACATGTAGAAAACGTTTGATTAAATTCATGAAGGATCCATAGAACCCTAATAATAACAACCTCAATAACCCCATCATCACTCTAGTCATGCAGGCTCACTTGATTCCAAATAGAACACTTATTCCAATTTGGATAGCAGACTGGCCCTGAGACACTAAGTCAACCGAGCTCTAGCAGTCTGACTGTTAGTATGATTGGCCCTGAGACACTTGGTCAACCGAGCTCCAGCAATCACACTATCTATCACCTCACATCTCAATCAACCCAATAGATCATTCAATTCACTTATGGACAGTAGACTGGCCCCGAGACACTAAGTCAATCGAGCTCTAGCAGTCTGACTGTCAGTGTGATTGGCCCCGCAATCACACTATCTAACTTACCATTAATCTTAGTCAAATCAATTAAATTAATTATAATCACCCAATTTTAACTCTCATTCAATCCTTATCT
This sequence comes from Mallotus nudiflorus, assembly GCA_947683625.1. Taxonomy (NCBI): domain Eukaryota; kingdom Viridiplantae; phylum Streptophyta; class Magnoliopsida; order Malpighiales; family Euphorbiaceae; genus Mallotus; species Mallotus nudiflorus. The sequence goes on along the minus strand of CANTUR010000133.1, from coordinate 1,330,343 downwards.
ATCGTACCGATACGTACATGGTCATAGTGCTGCCCACTAGGAAGCACGTTCTATTGATATCCTTCACTTAGAATAAATCATTCATTTGGAAAATAATTAATGTAGAACAATATTCATAATAGTAAAACCAACCATATATATATATACCAAAAATATACCTAGTATATTTCAGGTATATATATATATATATGTGTGTGTCAAATAAAATACGAAATAAACTAAAGATAAATCATTAATATAGTTAAAAACAATTTAAATGAGTAACAATAATATAACATGCATTATCTTAAAAATATACTTAAATATGCAAAAGATATACCCTAAGTACACAAATCATTTAATAAAATATTTATGTATAAATATTCATTTAAATACGTATTTGTGTTTAACATATATTCACAAATATATTAAAAATAAACCTAATTATCTAGCATGCATATATCAAAAATAAACCCTAAATATACCACTAATGTGCTAGGTTAATTTAATAATAAAACATTTATTTATTTGGAAATAAATAAAAAATATACCAAAAATAAACTTAAAAATAATTTAAGTGTAGGTTTATAATTTAACATGCAATTATTTAAGAATAAACCTAAAATCTACTGAAACTATACCTAAAGTATACTAATCATTTAATAAAATAATTATATCTAAGTGTACATTTTTAAAACATGTGTATATTACTCAAATGTATTAAACCTAAACCTAATTGTTTAATGTGCATATATCAAACTAACATGCATAATTATTTAATATGCATATATATAAAAATGCAACCCTAGATATACCACAAATATTATAATTTAAATCCCTTTTTAAACATACAATGAAAATGAAAAATTTTAAATAATGCACCCTATATGCAGTGCATAAATATACAGTATAATAACTCACATGTTAGCGCTTCACGAGACAAACTCGGCGGGCCTGATCCGTTAGGCCTCGGTCTCGGCGCAGCTAGACAAACAAATGACAACATGAAATCAGAATAAAATTAACGAAAATTCTAAAGACTCGATCTAGAATTTTAGACATAAAATTAGAATAGGAATTTAACCGGACATCACGTTTTACGAGAATTCTACCGAAAATCCGGCAAAACCTCCCCTGTAAAATGGACATCTCTCTACTCAAAGAGTAGAGCCGGTCCTACAAAGAAATACACTTCGGAATAAACACAGAATTACAACCAAAATCCCTCGGTCGGACTCCAAACTACAATTCACCGACCGAGGTTCACAATTCACAAAATAATTATAAAATACCGAAAATGCCCTTATATAATAAAAATACATTTTATAAATCCAAAATATGTAATTAACCCTAAAACATACTAAAAATCAATAAAAATCCATTTATTTAGAAAAATAATATATTATATATAATTTGAAAATACTTTACGAAAAATAGTTTTAATTAGTTAAAAATACTAAAAATTTGCAGAAATCATTTTTATAGCTCAAATAATTATTAAAACCAATTTAATTATATTTTTAGCGAATTTAGTGTAAAATTACCAAAATACCCTTATAGATATATATTCACTATAAATGTTCAAAAATTCACCAAAAATTATATCATTACTCAAAAATTAATTTCTCAACATATAATTCAATAATATCAATAAATATACTCAATTTACCAATTTATTTCAATTAAACACATAATTAACCTTATTTTTCAAAATTACATAAACTTAATAAATTCCAAATAAATACATAAAAATTCACAAAAATTACAAATAAATTTCTATAATTCATTTAAACTCCTATAATCACCATAAAACATAATTTCATAATTTAATTAATTAATTTTCGAAAATTAGAAAATAATAATAAAATAATCAAAAATTCATAAAAATTAAAATAAATTCCAAAAATTCTATAAAAATTAAAGCATGTAGATTAAGCTTCCAAGAACAAATTTTATGAAGTAAATTTTCATGAATCAATCAAATTGAAGCTAAAAAAAATTCGAAACCCAAAATGGCTGATTTGAAGAAATTGAAACCTAAGTAATTCTAGACCAAATAAAGTGAAACAAAGCTTGGAATCACACTCACCAGAGCTCAAGGAGATGATAAAGACTGAAAACATCAAATTTGGTGGCCAGAAAGTGCTTGGTCGGAGCTAAATCGATTTTTGGTTTCTTGATAAAAACCGGCCAAACAACGCCGGAAAAGAGTGTTTCAGGTGGTGGAAATGGCTGGAGGTGGAGGAGGAAGGCTGAGGGGCATAGTAACAGCAAGAAAACCAGCTTGAAAGTGGCTGGAAATGGTGGAAATGACATTGGGAAGAAGAAGATGCAGGAGGGGTAAAATCGTAAATAAGGCAACTTTTATTTTTTGTTTGAAAAAATCGTGTGTATATATATATATATATATATATATATATATATATATATATATATATATATATATATATATCCACCTTATATATATTATAATAATATAATCCCACACACAAATATTTTAATATATTTAATAATTTATACACTTAAAATTAATTAATACAAAAATTAAAGAATAAAATTAAGGAAATTAATTAAGCTATAATTAATTTAAATAAATACACATATTTACACTTTATTTTAGCACTTTAAATTTATATATGAGTTCATGCAAATTCATAAAACTAGTCAAAATAAATAGTATTAAATTATTTACGTGTCAATTTTTCCGAAAATACAATTTCTGAAAAAATTTTACGTAAAATACTTAAAATAATTAAAATTAGCTTTAAACAAACAACAAACTCATAAAATATCATAAATATATATACAAAAATTATTAACACTGCATATCCCGATGCAGTATAAAAATATTTAAAACTCGGGATATTACACTTTACACGTGTTACAGCCCTAGAATGTGAAAGTGAATGAAGACCTGACATACGAGGAAGAGCTAGTTACAATTGTGGATTATCGTTAGATGTGTTCAAAGTAGATTCTGATGGTTAAAATGTTGTGGAGAAACAACAACGCAGAGGAGCATACGTGAAAGACAGAAACTGAGATGCGGGTGGCTTGCCCTTACCTTTTTTTCTTAATGAATTCTTGTATTATGTTTTTTCATTTGAAATAAGAGGACGAATTTTTGTAAGGTGGGAAGATTGTTATAATCCGATATTTTATAAATTATTAAATTAATTTCTGAGATATACAATATTATTAAATATTTTATTAAATTGTTATATTATGATTATTTTGTGAAATTAAATTTGAAGATTTAATGTTGAATATTATTTTAATATTATTAATATTATTTTTTTATTATTTTGAATTATTGGTGTAGTGTATTTTAATATTGTGTATATATATTTTTTGTGGGTGAGAATAATTGAGTATTAATTATTATTTTAGTTAATTATTTATTAAATTAAATTAAATTATGAGATTTATTAGTGTTAATTATTATTTAATTATTTAATGATATTACTATTTATGTATATGTACTTAGTCGAAGATATTTTATTTAAAATATATTATTATATATGTACTATTTATACTTTAAAAAAGTTAAAATATTATTTTGTCGTTTTCTCCTTTATTAAAAAAAATTAAAAAATCAAATGTGCAGTGCACTTACCCCTCCCCAAACTTCTTCTTCCTCCTCATATTTTTTTCTTTCTTTCCTTTCACGCACACAGTGCACCACAACCCAACACCACCACCATCAACCACCACCTCGGGGTGTGAGGTTGGTCTCTTTTGTAAGCTCATCCTTTAGGTTTCTCAAATTTTTAAACCGTTTCGAATTTCGACTCCGGTAACTATCTCGTTTTTGTATATTTAAATTTTTAGTATTTTGAGTTTTTGTTAGTTTAAACCTTTATTGATTTTATTAGCTATTGTTGCTTTGACATAGAGATTGTGAGGAAGCTAAATGTGATTTTTATTTATTTTTCTAAAAATTTTGAATTTTTGGACTCAGATTTATTGTTCATGTACTGTTCTGAGCTCTAAAAAAATATATTTTTAATAAATTCTATGGATTATTTTATGCATATTTCGTGAAGGAATTTTATTAAAATTATGTGTAGAATTTTTATTATAAATTTTTGAATGTTTATGTGAAAAATGAATTTTTGGAAAAATTAGTATAAATTAGTAATTTTTATATTTTAGTTGAAATTATTATTAAGTATTATGTTCTGGGTAGTTTTTGAATAATAAAAATTATTAAATTAATTTTTGTGAATTATTTACTATTTTTAGCCAATTAATTATAATTTTCAAAAAGATATTCAAATAATAGTTTTATTTATTATTTTTATGATTAAATGAAATTTTAGCTATTTTATAATATATTTGAGCAATTTAAATAATTATTGGTAATTTATACTATTTAATTTCGAATAGTTGAAAACTGAATTTTATTAATATTATTTAATTAAATATCTTTAATGTTTTTATTATTTAAACAAATTGAATTGTGGTATTTTTATGATTTTTATGAATTTTAGTGAATTATGAATATTTATTATTTTATTATTTATTTTGAGTATATTGGTTCTAAGTTGGACAATTTATGTAGTTCGGGAGCTCAACCTGAGAAGTTGAGTATTTGTGAGTATTGAAGTGAATTTTTCTGTGCCAAATCGACTTTACTTTTAGTATAGAGACATTCGTTTTATAGGGAGAGACATTTGTTTTATAGGGAAAATTTTGTCAAATTTTTTATAGATTTCTCGAAAAATGTAACAACCGGTCCGAGTCTAGTTTTGAAATTTTGCCTAAATCGTGTTTAGATCGAGTCATTTTTGGAATTCTAGAATTATGAAATTAGGAATTTATTTCTAATAAGTATTATTATTATTATTTTCTTTAGCTATGCTGAGACTGAGGCCTTCAGGACCAGGCCAGTCGGGTCACTCTCTTGGTGTGCACTCAACTAGTGAGTTATCATTATATATATGCATTGCACGTAGAATAAACATATGTGAGCATCCATATTTTAATAATGTAAATATAAGTATGATTTAGTTTATTAAATATTTATATCTATGTTTTAGTATATAATTGCTATATATTTTATATATTGCCTTGAAAATGGATGCTACCATGTTTAAATTATGCATTTTGTTGTAAAATAAAGATTAAATTACTTATTTTGTTATAGAACTAAACTTGAATTTAGTAGTATTTAACTAGAAGAAAAATATTTTATAGTAGAATGATTTTGAGAGAATTTAGAGAACTATAATCTTGAAAGAATTTGGAGAGTAATCTATCTTTTCTTCTTTTTAATCTTAACCTTCTCATTAATGAATTTCAATCCCTTTATATAGAGATTTTCTTTTCACTATTTGAGAACTATTCTCTCACAAGCAATATATTGTTCATTCACAAGCAATATATTGTTCATTCACATTCATAATACTCCCCCTTGAATAACAATATTTTGCAACTGCCTCGTTAAAACCTTGCTAAATAAAACCCAGTGGGAAAAACTTTAGCTTAAGGAAAAAGAGTACAGTGCATAATATTCTCCCCCTCAAGTTGATATGTATAATCTTCCTTCACATAGTATGTAGATGTCGCATTCCAATATCGTGAACGTGCTTTCTAAAGATTGTAGTTGGAAGTGCCTTTGTGAAAAGATCAGCTGAATTCTGGCTAGACTGAATATACTTGATATCTATATGATTGTCTTTTATTAGCTCTTGAGTGTATGAAAAGAATCTTGGAGGTATATGTTTGGTTCTATCACTTTTGATATATCCTTCCCTTAACTGTGCAATGCATGCTGCATTATCTTCATATAAAATTGTTGGACTTTTGTTGACTGGAAAACCACAAGATTCTTCAATATGATGTGTCATTGATCTAAGCCACACACACTCTCTACTTGCTTCATGTAGTGCAATAATTTCATAATGATTTGAGGAAGTAGTGACAAGCGTTTGTTTCTGGGAACGCCAAGAAATTGCAGTTCCATTATTTGTGAACACATAGCCTGTTTGAGATTTCGCTTTATGAGGATCAGATAAATGCCCTGCATTTGCATAACCAATCAATTCTTGTTTTGAATTGTTAGAATAAAATAAACCCAAATCAACATTTCCTCGAAGGTATCGAAGTATATGTTTGACCCCTTTCCAATGCCTTTTTGTTGGAGCTGAACTGAACCTTGCTAATAAATTGACTGCAAAAGAAATGTCAGGTCTAGTACAATTAGCAAGATACATTAGAGCTCCAATGGCACTGAGATATGGAAATTCAGGACCAAGAATTTCTTCATTTTCTTCATAGGGTCGAAATGGATCAGTCTCAATATTGAGTGATCTAATGACCATTGGAGTACTTAAAGGATTTGCTTTATCCATATTAAAGCGTTTCAAGATCTTTTCTGTGTAATTTGATTGATGCACGAATATCCCATTGTGCATTTGCTCAATCTGTAAACCAAGGCAATACTTGGTTTTTCCAAGATCTTTCATTTCAAATTCTTCCTTTAAGTATACTGTTGCTTCATGGATCTCATTTTCTGTTCCAATGATATTCAAATCATCAACATATACAGCTATAATCATAAATCCGGATATTGTTTTCTTAATAAAAATGCATGGGCAAATAATATTACTCACATATCCTTTATTAATCAAATAATCGCCTAAACGATTATACCACATGTGCCCAGACTGTTTTAACCCATATAAAGATCTCTGGAGCTTGATCGAATACATTTCTTTGGGTTTTGTACTTAATGCTTCAGGCATTTTAAATCCTTCAGGGATTTTCATATAAATGTCACTATCAAGTGATCCATACAAATAAGCAGTCACAACATCCATAAGACGCATTTCTAATTTCTTAGAAACTACTAGGCTAATCAGATACCTAAACATAATTGCATCCATAACAGGAGAATACGTTTCATCATAATCAATTCCTGGCCTTTGTGAAAGACCTTGAGCTATAAGTCTAGCTTTGTACCTTATTATTTCATTTTTCTCATTTCTCTTTCATACAAAGACCCACTTGTATCCTACAGGTTTCACATTTTTAGGCATAGGAATAATTGGCCCAAAAATATTTCGTTTGTTTAGTGAGTCCAATTCAGCCTGCATAGCATCTTTCCATTTTATCCAATCATGCCTATTTTGACATTCCATGACTGATTTTGGTTCAGGATCATCTTTGTCATTTATGATTTCACATGCAACAGTATATGACAATGTTTCATGACTTTCTTTATTTTCTATTTCTTCAGGGATATTTTCCTCGCTATCAATATGATTATCTACTCCTTTTCTCTTTCGAGGATTTTATCCTTAGAACCAATTGGTCTTCCATGCTTCTGGCGTGTTTTAGACTCATGAGTGTCTTTATTCTCAGATTTTATTTCTGGAATTTCAATACGAGCAGGAGCATTGGCTGCTGGTATATATGATTTAGTCACTCTTTTTGTATCAGTAAATGCATCTGGTAATTGATTTGTAATTGCTTGTAAGTGCATAATCTTTTGCACTTCTAATTCACATTGTTTCATGTGAGGATCCAGATGCAATAATGATGGTTCATTCCATGAAATATCCCTTTTCACTTTTTTCTCCCCTTTTCCTAATGTTGGGAAAAAAACCTCATTAAATTGGCAATCAGCAAAACGTGCTGTAAAAACATCACCAGTTAAAGGTTCAAGATATCTAATAATCGAGGGTGTTTCAAACCCAACATAAATTTCCAATCTTCGTTGAGGACCCATTTTTGTGCGCTGAGGTGGCGCAATGGGTACATATACTGCACAACCAAAAATTTTGAGATGGGAAATATTTGGCTCTTGACCAAATGCCAATTGTAGTGGGGAGTATTTATGATATGCACTAGGTCTTATGCGAATTAATGAAGCAGCATGTAGGATTGCATGACCCCAAACTGAAATGGGAAGCTTTATTCTCATTATTAATGGTCTAGCAATAAACTGAAGTCGTTTAATCAATGATTCAGCTAAACCATTTTGAGTATGTACATGGGCAACAAGATGCTCAACAATGATCCCAGTAGACATACAATAATCATTAAATCCTTGAGATGTAAATTCACCAGCATTATCAAGTCTTACCCTCTTGATTGTATAACCAGGGAATTGTGCTTGTAATTTAATAATTTCAGCAAGCAACCTTGCAAATGCAACATTACGAGTTGACAATAGACAAACATGTGACCATCTACTAGATGCATCAATTAATACCATAAAATATCTGAATGGTCCACATGGTGGGTGAATTGGCCCATATATATCACCTTGAATTCTTTCAAGAAACATAGGTGATTCATTTTGAATTTTAGATGGTGAAGGTCTCAAGATTAATTTTCCAAGAGAACAAGCTGTACATGGCATTTCATTTGATTGAGGAATTCTTTGCCCCTTCAAGGGATGCCCATGTGAATTCTCAATTATCCTTCGCATCATTATTGATCCAGGATGACCTAATCTGTCATGCCATAAATTTATTATTGAAGGATCATAAGATTTTTCTTTTACTACCATATTTGATTCAATTACATGTATATGCATATAATGCAATCCAGTAGGGAGTTTTGGCAGTCTTTCCAATACTTGCATTTTTCCTGATTCATAGGAAACTATATTTAAATATTTGTTACCATTTATAGTAATAGCTTTGCCAATTCCTTCAATCAGATCTACAGGACCTGATATTGTTTTTACAACTGCCTTTGTGGGCTTTATTTCAGAGAAATAATCTCTATTTTTTAAGATAGTATGTGTAGTACCACTATCTGGTATGCAGAGATCTCCAATATTGTCTTTATGTTGAGTACAATCCATATTAAACTTCAAAATAAATAAACACAAAATTAATCAATTAAGGTAAAAACATAAAATAATTGTAAAGTAGGACATTTTATTTAATTTAAAAATAACATACATAACAATAACATATTCTTCAGAATCAAATAAGTAATAATAATATACTTAAAATTATAGATGTCTCAATTCCCATTGTCAGTAAAATCATCAGTAAAATCAGAAACATCTAAATGAGTTGTATCATTAACATGAGTATGATGCTCATTGAAGTTTATTTCCTTTTCTTTACCTTTCAATGATGCCTTATAAAGTTGGCAAAGATGTGGTGGTGTTCGACAAATTCATGACCAGTGTCCTTTACTACCACATCTGAAACACACAGTTTCAGACTTATATTGAGGCCTTTCTTGAACACCACTGATGACTGATTTTAACTTCTTTTGAGGTTGAGTCTGAGTTTGTTGTGGAGTATTATTATATTTATTTCCACGACCATGGCCAAAGAATTGACCTCTTCCACGTCCACGACCTCTACCTCTCCCACGTCCACGGCTATTGTAATTTTTATATCTGGAATAATTTGTAGCATTTGCTTCTGGAAATGCTATTGAGCCAGTGGGACGAGATTGATGATTTTTCATCAAGAGTTCATTATTTTTCTCAGCTACCAGTAGGCATGAAATTAGTTCAGAATATTTTTTAAATCTCTGCATCCTGTATTGTTATTGCAGTGTAACATTTGATGCATGAAATGTGGAGTAAGTTTTCTCCAGCATATCCTCATCTGTGACTGTCTGTCCACAGAATTTAATTGTGATACTATTCTGAACATTGCAGAATTATAGTCACTCACTTTTTTGAAATCTTGAAAGCGTAAAGCTCTCCATTCATCAGTGACTACTGGTAGTATTACATCTCTTTGATGATCATATCTATCTTTTAGATCCTTCCAAAGAACACTTGGATCTTTGACAGTCAAATATTCACATTTTAATCCTTCATCAAGATGACGACGGAGAAAAAATATAGACTTGGCTTTATCTTGCAATGAGGTGTTATTATTTTCTTTTATGGTATCAATTAACCCCATTGATTGAAGATGCATCTCTACATCTAGAATCCAAGACATATAATTTTTTCCCGTGATGTCAAGAGCAACGAACTCAAGCTTTGCTAGATTTGTCATTATGATAACTAATAAAAAAAATAACTCAATTAGAATTCATAAATTTGATGATTACTAAAAAAAATCAAACATGATCAGAATTTACTAATTAATTATATCATGAATGAATATTGCAAAAAATAATAGTGGTACAAAAAATGATACAATAATACTTAAAATTATATCAAATAGAAAATCATCTTCCATATTAATTATTCCTAAAACTATTATAATAGTCATGATCAAAACACAAATATAAATATACCAAATCATGTTTACAATTTAGAGTAAAGAGAGAAAGAGAAAATGTATGAATTTGTGTGAATGAATAACATTTATAGCTCATCTATTTATAATGAAAAATATAGCCGTTTATTACCGTTATATTACCGTTGGTAATAAAAATATAGCCGTTAGAATTTTTTTTTTAATATAATATATTGAGAAATAAATTATATAAAGTAAAATCAATAAATAATGTTGATATGATTATTTATAGCAAGTGAGTTAACATAACGATATGTATAAATATGGGGCAAAACCGTCCATTAATATAAAATGGGGTATAGCCTTCCATTAACATAAATAATAAAAAAATAAATGTGCATAAATATAAATTGGTAGGAGGCATAGCCATCCATAAGATTAGAACCATTTCTAGCAATATTTGTATCAATGGTGTAGTTAGTAAAACAAAATAAAAATAACAATTAATATAAAGGTAGATTGAAGAAATAAATATAAATATATAAATTAGTAGGAGGCATAGCCATCCATGATAATATATAATCAAATAATATATTCATAAATATTAAATATTAAGAAATATGTACCTTATTGTTTTGATCGAGAGCTCCTCGTGCTGATAACGTGTTGTAAAATAAAGATTAAATTACTTATTTTGTTATAGAACTAAACTTGAATTTAGTAGTATTTAACTAGAAGAAAAATATTTTATAGTAGAATGATTTTGAGAGAATTTAGAAAGAGTTTGGAGAGAATTTAGAGAACTATAATCTTGAAAGAATTTGGAGAGTAATCTATCTTTTCTTCTTTTTAATCTTAACCTTCTCATTAATGAATTTCAATCCCTTTATATAGAGATTTTCTTTTCACTATTTGAGAACTATTCTCTCACAAGCAATATATTGTTCATTCACAAGCAATATATTGTTCATTCACATTCATAATACATTTCATTATTTTTAATAATTATAAGTATGATTTTAAGGATAGTTGTAGAACGAGTCACTTAGTGGGCTACGCTAGGACTACAGTAGATTTTAGTTTGAAAATCTGATTATTTGATTATAAAATTGAATATTGAGATTAATGGTTATTGAAAAGGGTGGCTGTGGATTCTCGGTTGACTTAATGTATTCGGGGCCAATCATGTCGGTAGTGAGATTACGAATCCTCGGTTGACTTAGTGTATTCGGAGCCAGTCTATTACCTTGAGTTAGATAAATAAATATTTGGAGTTATGGATAAGCTGGTTGACTATTAGTTATATGATCAAGGTTGCGGACTATTTAGAGTTCTGCTTCGATCTTCCACCTGAAATTAGGAATTTATTTCTAATAAGTATTATTATTATTATTTTCTTTAGCTATGCTGAGACTGAGGCCTTCAGGACCAGGCCAGTCGGGTCACTCTCTTGGTGTGCACTCAACTAGTGAGTTATCATTATATATATGCATTGCACGTAGAATAAACATATATGAGCATCCATATTTTAATAATGTAAATATAAGTATGATTTAGTTTATTAAATATTTATATCTATGTTTTAGTATATAATTGCTATATATTTTATATATTGCCTTGAAAATGGATGCTACCATATTTAAATTATGCATTTCATTATTTTTAATAATTATAAGTATGATTTTGAGGATAGTTGTAGAACGAGTCACTTAGTGGGCTACGCTAGGACTACAGTAGATTTTAGTTTGAAAATCTGATTATTTGATTATAAAATTGAATATTGAGATTAATGGTTATTGAAAAGGGTGGCTGTGGATTCTCGGTTGACTTAATGTATTCGGGGCCAATCATGTCGATAGTGAGATTACGAATCCTCGGTTGACTTAGTGTATTCGGAGCCAGTCTATTACCTTGAGTTAGATAAATAAATATTTGGAGTTATGGATAAGCTGGTTGACTATTAGTTATATGATCAAGGTTGCGGACTATTTAGAGTTCTGCTCCGATCTTCCACCTGAAATTAGGAATTTATTTCTAATAAGTATTATTATTATTATTTTCTTTAGCTATGCTGAGACTGAGGCCTTCAGGACCAGGCCAGTCGGGTCACTCTCTTGGTGTGCACTCAACTAGTGAGTTATCATTATATATATGCATTGCACGTAGAATAAACATATATGAGCATCCATATTTTAATAATGTAAATATAAGTATGATTTAGTTTATTAAATATTTATATCTATGTTTTAGTATATAATTGCTATATATTTTATATATTGCCTTGAAAATGGATGCTACCATGTTTAAATTATGCATTTCATTATTTTTAATAATTATAAGTATGATTTTGAGGATAGTTGTAGAACGAGTCACTTAGTGGGCTACGCTAGGACTACAGTAGATTTTAGTTTGAAAATCTGATTATTTGATTATAAAATTGAATATTGAGATTAATGGTTATTGAAAAGGGTGGCTGTGGATTCTCGGTTGACTTAATGTATTCGGGGCCAATCATGTCGGTAGTGAGATTACGAATCCTCGGTTGACTTAGTGTATTCGGAGCCAGTCTATTACCTTGAGTTAGATAAATAAATATTTGGAGTTATGGATAAGCTGGTTGACTATTAGTTATATGATCAAGGTTGCGGACTATTTAGAGTTCTGCTCCGATCTTCCACCTAAAAATCTTCCTATATTTATCATTGCATTAAAAAAGTGAATTTTTAGCATCTGTATGAGATGCATATATATATATATATATATATATATATTATACTAATGCTTATGTATCTATGCATTTAGGTTGTATGCATATACATAATAATAATTCACTCAGTGAGTTCTTACCCCCCCTCAATATTTTTTTTAGGACATTCTACTTCATCATACCTCAGTAGTAGACCCCTTCGTTGGGCTTCTTCAGCCCTGGTTGTTTTATATAATTTTTATATCTAAATTCTTATTTGTACTCTAGTAGTTGCAGTAGTAGTATTTAAGTGATGTAGTGTTTAACATTATTTTATAACTAAGATTTGTGTTTGAAGAATTATGTATGTTATATTTTAATATATGCTATGAGAATTTCTTCAATATTATTTTAAGTTTTAAAATATTTTATACTCTTATATTATATTTCCGCTTGCTTTTATTTTTTTAAGACTTGCTACGGATTCTAGTTTATAATAATTCCCGTTCCTTAGCGCCGATCATGACTCTCGAGTTGGATCGTGACAACGTGTGTTGTATTCATGTTACTATTTAACTTTCATATTATGTTAAGGTTGAAGTATTTGACAAGATTAACATTGAAATATTTGATAAGATTAATAAATGGATCGTGTTCGTATTGACTTTACTCATATCGCTAAAGTGGGTCAACCTGACACAAACATGACTCACCAACCCATTTTGACACCTCTAGAAGCATTATATATATACATTAAAAATTAAAAATTCATTTCACTTTGATTTACATTTTTATTTTTAATTGGAAAAATTACAATTGCCCCCTAAAATTTATTCTAATTTATTAGTTCATCCCTACATGTTCAAAAGTCAACTAAATGCCCTCTTTGATTTGATTTTATTAATTATTTTCCCCTTTTGCTAACTAAATACCCCCTCAGGTTTACAGTAAAAATATCAAACCTGAGGGGTATTTAGTTAGCAAAGGGGAAATATTTAAAAAAATCAAACGTGAGGGGGTTATTAGTTGACTTTTAAAAATACAAGGATAGATTAGTGGGTTTGACCAAATTTTAGGGGGTGATTGTAATTTTTTCTTTTTAATTTAATTAATTTAGATTATGTTAATAGTTTAGTTTAGAGAGATTGATAATTAAATAAAATAATTTCCTTAAATTATATTATGAATAAAAAATTAAGGATAATTTTGTCTATTAAAATTTAAAACTTAAAATATATTGATAGAAAAACAATTTCAGGGACTAGTTTTTAATTTTTTTTAGATGTCAAACATTTTAGAAGGGGTTAAAATTGAATTGAATAAGTTAGGCGTGTTTTTTAGCCAAAAAAAATCAAGGTTTTAAATGAGCCTTGCACTATGGCTAAATTGGACTTTTTTCTTTTATTTATGAAGGTCATAAAAGGGGTGAATATGCCTAACTGAGATTTTTAAGAAATTAACATAAATGAGAAATAAAACAAAGATTAAAAGGTAAGAGAAGAGAAGAAGTGACACAAGCTATTTAAGGATTTCAAATTCCTCAATTAAACTTACATCTCTACTAACTTATCTCTAAGTTAAAATTTTGAAAAACCTACAACCAATTTAGTACAAACTTAGATTGATTACAATTATGTTTTTAAGACTAAATTCAAACCTATTACACTTAACCTTTTCTTGACTTACCTTTAATCACAACCCAAATTTTCAAGTGTTTTATGGTTCACACTTGAACCAATTCCTTAGAAAGAATTCTCACTTCTTTTTCTTCCTAACCTAAAAAGGAGTAGATGATAATTTTTTTTAGCTATAATCACACAAGTTCAAACACTCAAAGTGTTTATGAAAGCACTATTAGTTGAATACAAAAGATGAGCAATGAATACTTTTGATAAGAGTAGATTTCTAAGAATTAATGAATCATAAAACTTCTAACATGTATAATGAAGTTTTAGAACTTCTTTTTATACTTATAGAGTGAAAAAGGACTGTTGGAAGCCATTTATTCATATTATGTCTTCTCCTTTTTTTATTAAATGCAACCTTACTTTTTATAGAAATTTGTATGCTCATGATTGTGAGGAATCAGATCATGATCGTGAGGAATGAAAAAACTAGTTATTTCCTTTGATTGCTAACTATTGGAGACTAAACATGACACTCATGAGCTTGATCACAATTGTGGCTAGTGTGCTCACAATTATGGTCACTTTTTAGGGAGCAATCTTAAGGATGACTGGTAGTTCCTTCATAAATTAGTGTTGATGATCATGAGTAGATGAAGCATGGTTACAATCGTAAGGATGCCCAGATAATTAAAGCTTAAGCACCTTGATAAATCATGAGTAGGCCTGACATGTTCACGATCATAGCGTAAGTTATGAGGATTACCATAACTTTGTAAAATTGAGAGACCCTTGGCTCACGATCGTGGGATGCATGATCATGAGCACATGAGGGTTCATAAGGCCGACTGAAACTTTGATGAATAGAGGTTTTTGGCTCATAATCATGGGAGGCTTACTCGTGATCATGGGAAGCTTACTTACGATCGTAGGAAGCATGATCATGATATTGAAGGAGCTCATAAGGAGTATTGGAAGGTCGATGACTTTATGTTCTTTGACTTCAAATTGGTCACTAACAACTTAGACACATAAATTAGTGAATCAAAATTGGTTTGAGAAGGTTAAAATATGGGTTATTATATAATGATTATACAAATGATCAATAATTTTATTTACATCTATGGTATTAGCTATAATATTATCAGGATGACAAAATAGAATAACAATACTATTAGTCCTAAAAAAGTTATGTTTTTACAATTTAAGTCCTAAAAAAAGTTCTTACATCAAGTTCTAAAATTAATTCAAAAGCTCCACATTAGTCTTAGTCTATTAAACCTAACAAAATTTGATGATGTGTTAATTATATTAGACTTCTTCTTACCACCATAGCAACCATGTAATGTCCATTTGCTATAATGGGCATCCACCATGAAAAAGTTATAACATTAGATTAACACTAACTAAAAATTAATTATTTCTTGATAGAAAGTAAGCTCTTTACATGAATCAAAGAAAAACGTTAAAGATTATATTACATTTGCACAACATTTCAACAATACATGATGAAAGAATTTGGCTAAAAAAGCACTAAAAAGTGATAGAATAACCAATATCACAAGACAAAAAATCCTAAAGAATAAGAGAAATAAAAAGCAAAAGCATACATCAAAAGAACAAATTAGCTGAGGAATCACAGAACCTCCAATCTCAATGAGCTCATCAACTTTAAATATAGTGACTTTCTTTTGCTAAACCCATTGAATAACAACAAAATCTATCCACCAAAAATTCATTAAGCCCTTATATGAAACAATTACAGAATCATTTCAATTATGGGCATTATTTCATTCCTTTCAAAATACCTATTTCATGTTTTTATCTAAATTTAAAGAATCAAATATTTATCAAACTATACTAAGAATCTAATTCTTAAATTAATAATTAAAATAATAAGAATTTTAATGAAAAATAGGCAGCTGATTACCATTATTGCCATCGGACTATGGAAAGAATTAAACTAAAGAATCATTACTAGGGAGGAAGTTACCAGAATTGAAAGCTATAGAGGAGAAGAAAAGGCAGTGATAAGGATTGGAAAGGTAAAGGTTATTGGATTGTAAGGTTTTATAAGACTTGGTGGTGGTATATTTGTGGTTTTGATGGTGGTAAGAATAAAGATAGAAGGTAAAATGCTTGCAAGGATTTCAATAATTTAAAAAGAAATATAAATGGAGATAGTTATGTAGTTGGAAATGGTAGGTGGGTGGGGGAAAAGAAAAGAGGAAAAGTGGCCGAAAATGGTAAGAAGCATAAGTTGTGAAGGGAATAGAGAAAAGAAAGGTTTAAGAACATTTAGCATTATGAAGAATAAATTTGTTTGTACTATAATTTGTGGTGGAGGCTACGTTTATGGAGATAGAGATAGTGGTTAAATTGGTGGGATGGTGTCATTTAATGGAACGAAAGGTTAGTGGAGAAGGTGATGGTGGTAGGCAATGGTGGAATTATTATTAGTAGTAGCTCAAACCTAATTTTTAGTGGCGGAATATACAATTTCACCCCTGAACTTTACTCAATTATTATATGTCACCTCTCAACTTTCATTTTATTTAATTTCACCTTTTAACTTCTATTTTTACCTATTTAGCCTACATAACTTCTATTTTTCACCTATTTAAGCTTAGCACGAGTTAAAATACATGTGTTTGTCTGATGTGTAAGAAGGGTTAAATAGGTGAAAAATAGAAGTTAATAGGTGAAATTGAACAAAATGAAAATCAAGAGGTGATATAAATAATTGAGTAAAGTTCAAGGGTGAAATTGTATATTTGACCAATTTTTAGTTAATGAAAATCTAATATTGCATCTCTTTCATGGTGTATGGCCATTATGACATATGGACATTATATGGCTATTGAGGTGGAAGTTTAAGATGACTAACACGTCATCAAATTCTATTAGGTTTGATAGACTAGGACTAATCTGAAGCTTTTTGATTAGTTTTATAATTTAATAAAAAAAAATTTCTTCTAAGATTTAATTGTAATAACATAACTATTTTAGGACTGACGGTGTTTTTATATTGAAAGAAATTATTAATTGTTGAATTTTGGTAATTAGTATTTTAAATATATATTTATGAGTTATAACCATAAAATGGACTTTCACATACCTACTATAGGAAAGAAAAATAAAATTTAAGACTTTTTTTTTTCAAAAGCAAAAGCATTTACCACTTGAACTAGACTTCAACTATGTAATTCCATAAGTGCTAAGAGGGGGTAAATTAGCTTTTTTAGTAATATGGGGAATTTTGATTTCACACTCAAGTGCAAACAAAAAAATAGAGTAACAGTTAGAATAAATGAAGAAGAAAAGCAATAAAAACACCAAGGATTTATAAAGATTTAGCCCTCCAAGCCTACATCCTTTTCTCAACCATAAGTTGAAATTTTCAATCCATTATCAATCTACTTTAAGGTGTAGGTCAAAACCTTTATAAGCTTAATTCAAAGCTAACCAAATGTTTTTCAAGGCTCACACTCCAACCAAATGTTTTTCAAGGCTCACACTCCAACCTAAGTGTTTTTCTAAGGCTCACACTCTAACTTAAGTGTTTTCTCAAGGCTTACACTCAAACCCACATGCTAAGAACAACCCTCTTAGCTTACAAGTATTTTCTCGAAGATCACACTCCAACCTAAGTGTTTTTCCAAGGCTCACACTCCAACTTAAGTGTTTTTTAAAGACTCACACTTTAACCCAAATGCTAATAATAATCCTTTTAGCTTATAAATGATTAGAACCCTAACCCAACTCAATCTCATTATTGAGCTATTGAATGATGGTTTTAAACACTCACCAACTCATACTCAAGAACATTATTGAGATATAAGATATTACAAAGAGTTAATGATTAATAACTTTGGTGGTTGAAGGATTAATTGAAGATTAAATGCTCAAAGATGGCTCTTAATGTGTTTGCTTAGCTTCCTCATCTTGTTTCTACTTTGTTGTTGGTAGTATTTAAACCCTCTAAGAGAAAAAGAGTTGTTGGAGATACATTAAATGCAAAAAGAGTCATTGAACCATAAAATAAAGTAGCACCTCTGGATGTTGTCATGATCATGACAAATTCATCATGGTTATGACAATCTGGGGCGCCAAGATATAATTTTGAATTTTCATGTTTCATGATCATGACTCTGGTGGTGATGATCCGTCATGATCATAACACTGGTAGTGACTAGCTTCAAGAATTTTCCCAAAATTATAAATTTTATTTTTGTAATTTTGCTAGAATTTTTTTTTTGATGATTATAATTCACTTGTGATCACCTAAAATGAATATTTCCATCATTTTCCACCAAAACCTACTTCCACTTTTACCATAAAAATTCGATTTTCATTTTTGCCCTTTATCACAGTCATGATGCATTAATCACTGCTTGTGTCACATATGATTGTTGCAAATTTAATTGAGATGAATATAAACAATTAAATACACAAGTTAAATATAATTTTACTTAATTACTTGTGATAATAAAAAATGACCATTTTACCCCTCAAGGTTCAATAAACTATATGACTGTTTATTTTTATTTTTTGAACTTATAATACAAGGTCCAACACATAGAAGAAAACAACCAATTATTAGTTATTGAAAGATAATATTTTTAAAAATTATTTTTGTGAGCCATAATTATAAATTAGAATCTCACATGTTTAGATGTGAGGAAGAGGAATTAAATTCAAAATCTCTTTCCCTCTAAAGGAAAAAGTCTTACCATTCATATTAAAGTTCAAGTGCAGTGTGTATGTTTATTACTCACTATAAAAATATTCAATAATATTAAGAGCAAAGGGTCAATTTGCTCCTTGAACTTGTGTCAAAAGGTTAAATAGGTTGAATTTTAACTTTTTAGCAAATAAGTCCAATACTTTTGAAAAAGCCATAGAGGGGAGGAGGGGGGGTGAATAGAGCTATTAAATAAAAATTGGAATTAAAAATAATTATTTGCAAGAATTAAAAGAATGTTGAGAAGGAAGAATAAAGAACACAACGATTTAAAGAGTTTAGATTTAACAACAATCCTACATCTCTACCTAACTTATCCCCAAGTTAGGATTTCAATCACCCACAATCTTATTCATAAGATTGAGATTGCACAAGAGTTTTATGACTCACTCTTACAACCTTACAACATGAGTTTTTAAGGCTCATTAAAAAAAATAAATCCCAAGTGTTTCAATGGACAACACTTAAACTAATTCCTTTAGAAATAAATCTCACTTTCCTACTAATCTATCCCAAGATTTAAGATGAAGAGAAATTCTATTTTTAATACACAACCAATTCTCATAATAGCTATAAACAAAGAGTGAATATTTGAGAATTTAAGAGCTTTAATGAATGTTAAGATAGAGAATGATAATAAGCAAAAAATATCTTAACTTCCATTTAGATCTAAAGGTGTTTATATAGATAAACACTAAAAAATATAGTTATTGGAAGGGCAAATAATGTGTCAAATGTCTATATTTTGAATCCAACGTTTATAATTTTGAATTATTGAAAGTAACATTGTCAAACTATTATGCACGGATTGAAACTATGATTGGCTACTAGAGACGTTCTAATTTGCCCATACTTTCTTCATAAAAGTTATAGATGTTTGACTTAGCTTTCCATATTATTTTGAATCACCTTAATTGGACTTCTGTAGCTCAAGATATGTCCAAAATACTAAAAGCTGTGCAATCTAAAATGCAGACTACTGTTAGACAGTTGTGCACAAGTTGAAACAGTGATTTTCTATTGGAGATGTTTGAATTTTCCCATACTTTTTTCATAAAATTTATATATATCTGACTTAGATTTCCATATTATTTTGAATCACCTCAATTGGACTTCAACAACTCAAGATATGTCCAAAATACAAAGAGCTATGCAATATAAAATGTAGACTACTTATGTTGATTTTGACTCAATATTTGCATAGCTAAATGAACTTGGATTTTGACAAGTAAGCCTAATTTAGAAAGCTTAAGATGTCTACTTCAAATGTGAAGAAGATGACTTTCTCATTATAAAGTTCTAAGAATGTCAAAAGCCTCCTTGAATCTTAGAGGTCGAACAAGCCCAAAATATTCATTCTTCATTTTAACTTCCAATAACTTATACACACTTAAATAAACAAATTAAATACTCAAAATTAAGTTTGTTAAGATCAAAATTAAGATTGATTATTACTAAGGTCAATAACTTTGATTTTAAGGTCAAATCAACCCACATTTTGACCATGTCAAGCATATATTGTACAAATCTTCAATAAAGAAAGTGGATCAAAAAATTTTTTGAACATAAAATTAGATCAAATATTTCTCTTTCCTCTTTCAATTTATAGTGATTTTTTTAATTAATTTTTAAAGCAATTATTTAACTTTCTTTTTTTCTTCTTCTAAAACTACATATATATATTTTGTTGTTTTCTTTCTTTCTTTGTTTATGCCCAATTTCTATTCATTCTTTTTGTTCATCTTCTTTCTTGCCTTCAATTCTCACCACCATAATAACTCATAAAAACAAAATTGTAGATTAGCATCAACCAGTAAAAGATGAAAAACCCTTACAAAAACCCAAAAAAAATCACAAAAACCATTTTCATTTCATCAATGACATTAAACAATGGATAGTAAACCCATAAAATGGGGCAGAAAAATCAAGAGTCTCCAGCTATAGAAGCCATAGATATCTAAAATGATGTTGTATCTTTGTCGTCCACTTGTACGATTGCTGAGCCAACACCCACCACTAGGACCAACCCACCTCCCTTTTGCATGGAAGACCCCAAAAAAAAATAGGAAAATACATTGAAAAATTAGAAACCAAAGTTGCCGGAATAGAGGCTTACACGGCAGGGAGAGCAAAATGGAGAAATCCATGCAACAGGCAGCGATGTTAGACATAATAATATGATAGTTGTTGTTACTATTGTGGAGTGGGATGATGTGGCGAAAGTGATGCCAATAATGGATGTTATGGTGAAGGTGTTTTATGTGCATACTAAGCCTAATTTTTCGCTGCCTTGGTAGAGGAAAAGGCAATATGGTTCTAGTAGCAGTGGGTTTGCTTTGATATGCTTACAAGTTACCCCACTTTTTTGTATCGATGGCATTTATAATACACTTTAAGTGTTGAAACTCTTCTAAATTGCTTTTAATTCTAGTATTAGAAATTGAAAAAAATTAAGAAGAAATTTAAAAAAAATTGAAAAATCGAAGAGAGACAGAAAGGAAGAGCAATTTACTTGAAATTTGAATAGCAAAAGGATCTGAAGGCAGAATTTGATAGAAGGATGTAAATAATTTCTTCAGCAGAGCGTGAAGAAGGATGTTGTTGGTGTAGTGTCTCATTATTTTTTGGTTGTTGTTGTTCATTTTTTGCTAGTCGTTGGGTGTGGTTAAAAATATAGAGGTAGCAATAGTGAAGAGGACGACAGCTGCGATGGGGATAGAGAGGCGGTGATGGAGGATAGTGATAGAAAGGTGGTAATGGTGGATGGTAAAAGAGAAGGAACGATGATTGAAAGAACATGGCTAAATGAAAAAAAATAATATAAAAATAAATAAATAAAATTTTAAAAAATAGCTTGTATTATTAAAATATTTTTATCTCAAGGGGTGTTGTACAAACACTGATTTTAGATAAAACTAGAATTAATTTGGTGTTTAAATAAAAGTTTTGGACTTATCTACTGGAAAAGTTAAAATTTGATTTATTTGGACATTCGTTACAAGTTTAGAGGGTAATTTGAACTTTATTGAACTTTATTTAATAATATTAATAAATGGTGGACCTAAAATTCAAAAAATTTAGGCCAAGAAAATATGATGTTGAATTGTGTTGAAATCCAAAAGCATACAATTCTCCATTTTAATGTGGTTAACAATAAGGTTTTGAAATTTAATATTTTATACATAATTAAAAATAAAAATTCAATTAATAATAAATGTAAGAACGTATAATACCCAAAACTTTTTTGCTAAAAAAATAAATATGCACAAAAATAGAACTATAAGTATGAAAAGTATAAGAGGTGAACAAATAAAATAATAAAACTCATGGAATTTTTATATCATATGTAATAATAATAATAACAAAATATGATTATACCAATTTTCATAGTTTGATCAATATTTTTTTTATTTTTATAAAAATTTTATCAATGTTAATAAAAAATAATATTTTTTATAACAAGTAATAAAAATAAAAAATATTATGTTGTATTTTCTCAAAAAAAAAAAAAAAAAAAATCTGTTGTATAGTGCATTGTCCACTTTCAACGCATTAAAGGAGGAAGCAGAAAACATAGGAACCATTGTTGATAAGAAACCCCCAAAAATAAATATTTTATTATTGTAACAACAACAGCAGCAACTAATGAGTGCAATTTCCCCAAGAAAATATCGACATGTTTGCCTTGCATCTGCAAGCTGTTCAAGTGACTATTTTTTCAATAAAAGAAAGAGTTTTTAAATCAGAGAACTCAAAAGGCAAGGAAAGTAAAGTTTTTTTTATTTTTTTTTGTCTTGGAGGTCCATTTTATAGGTGTATTTTATAGGTGTATTTTATAATTATTTTATTTTTTATAAAAAAAATTCAACTTTATTAATAATACCCATTAGATGAGATAATATATTCTCATTTTATGATTATAAATATAAAATTATTTATAAAGAAAATTATTTAAAAAGAAAATTATAATTATAAAATTACTTTATTTTTTATAAAAAAAATTTTACTTTATTAATAATACCCATGAGATAATACATTCTCATTATATGATTATAAATATAAAATAAAAATAAAGTATTAAAAAATAAAGTCAGAGTGGAATATCCCTTGCTTGGAATGGAATACAGTTTTGCTCCAACAGAAGGTCAAATTCCGTAGCAGAAGTAAATCAGTTTTCAACTACACCATAAAATAATAAAGCCCAACAACAACCCCGAAGCTAATGAAATGACTATATTATCCAACACTTTATATTATCATTATTTTTTCTCTTTAACTGTTAATTTATAGTGTTTTACTTTATTAAAATTACTTAATTAATATATTCATTTTATTTTAAAATAATTAATATTAATTTGCCATTCCCATATTACCTGAATTAACAACTAATAATGTGTGCATATATATATAATAAAAAAAAGACTAAAGATTTTTTTTTATTTTTTTTATCCTCTTACAAATGACTGAATTTTAATTAGATTTAAATTTTTTAAAAAATCCTCTTATACTATAGAAATTTTTTAAAAAAAATCCAACATTTACATTTCAAGAGAATTTATTTATTTTATGAGATTTTTTTAATTTCTATAAAATTATTGTTTATTTTAATGCATTTTTATTCTAACACTTTTATATACGAATAAAAAACTATACATAAAATTAATTTTGTATAATTCAACATTTCAACTCTATGTATAAAGAAATATATATATATATATTAATTCAAAATGCTTGTTTAAATGACATTAAATTTAAATTTGAAAATAAAAATATATGTTAAAATACGATTTGCTAAAATAATAATAAGCCTATGGGGAATTACTTGCACAAAAGAACTTTTTTTTTTTTAAAAAAAAAGTTTTTTCCTCATGAGCAATTTCTCAAAAGAGAATAAAAGGTTACAAAAGCCAAGGAAAATACTACACCATTCAATAATCAAAAGATTAAAAAAAAAAAAGCAATATTCTCATTGCCATCAACATCATAGTTATTATGTTGATTGTATTTATCCACAAAAAATGGATAACCACCAAAACAAATCCATTAAATGTAATATATATATATATATATATTTTTATTTATTTATTTGAAGGATAAAATTGTCTATCAAATAAATTCCATCAAAACAAAAGAAAAAAATCATTTTTTTTTTCAATACCTAATAAAAATGAGTTGTTGCATCGTAAATCCCATGCCATACAAATATTTTTTTTCTTTCCTAAAGAAAAAAACCATAGAACCATTAAAAAAAAAAAGGACACCATTTCCCGTGTATATATATATACGTTGCTTCTTTTGTTGCTTTAAAGATTTTCCTCAGCCTCCTCCTTGAGAGCAATAACTCAAAAACACCGTCCTTCCTCTCTCTCGCTCTTTAGAACCAAAAAAAAAAAGAAAATGGGAGAGGAGAAGAAGTCTGCACCATCTGGTGTATGGTCTACTGTTAAACCCTTTGTTAATGGTGGTGCCTCTGGTATGCTTGCCACCTGTGTCATCCAGCCCATCGATATGATCAAGGTTTGCATCTATTGGGTTTTGTTTTAGCTATCTTTTAGATCAGTTTCATGTTTTTAGTTTGTTTATGATTTAATGTTTATATCTTTTCTGGAGTTGTATTGGGTGTCTGGATCTGGGGTTTTGTGGGGTTTCTTTCTTCTGAAGAATTCGCTTGGTTTTTGGTGTTATTTTGTGTTGGTCTGCTTTATTCTTAATGGGTTTTCTTTTGTTTTTGGGTTTGGTACAGGTGAGAATTCAATTGGGTCAGGGTTCAGCTGCTAATGTGACAAAGAATATGCTAAAAGAGGAGGGTTTTGGTGCCTTTTACAAGGTTTGATAAGTGAATTTTTATTTTCTGCTTTTGTATAAACTGCTGATCTTATTTGAGCATTGGATTTAGATTTTTTAGTTGTAAGATCTATGTGTTTAAACTTTAAAGGTTTGATCTTTGTTAATAGGTGGTTTGACTTTGCTTATGTTTCGAGTGGAAGCTCTGAGATTCTAGTCATAGCAGTTTAGAATGAAGCACATTATGCGCTATTCAATTCCAAATTTGAATATGTTTTATAGTACAAGCCAAGATGTGATTTTAAATTTTCAACCTTTAAATATTTGGAAATGGGCTGCTTTACTGTCTTTTAATGTAATGGGGGTCTATGGAAGGACATAAGTAATGAATATATGTATTAACTGAGCCAATGCTATTGTGGCGTCTTTACAAATTGAGATGTGACCAGGTGTTCTTTCTCAGAATTTGAGACTTGCATTATATTTTTAATGTGTCTAAATGATATGATACTATTGTGAGCAGGGTCTATCTGCTGGACTTCTCAGGCAAGCCACATACACAACTGCCCGACTTGGATCATTCAGGTAAGCTTTTTGAAAAATTTTAGCACTGGGATATTATTTAAATTGTTCTTATACATTTACTGTTCATAAATTTTAATTTCTAATTTTTCATGGTGAAATTGAGCTGAAAAAATGCAGTTGTGTGCTTTACTACCCTTTTGAATATTGTTACACAAACTCTTTTCAAGTTGGATTACCTTGTGAAACTGTAATTACCCTCTTTGAAATCTAATGTTTATTGATCTTGTCGAATTTATTCACTTGTTCTTGGTAGGATTTTGACCAACAAAGCTATTGAAGCCAATGATGGGAAGCCCCTGCCTCTATATCAGAAGGCTTTGTGTGGGCTAACTGCTGGTGCTATTGGAGCAACTGTTGGCAGTCCAGCAGATTTAGCACTTATCCGGATGCAGGCTGATGCCACTCTGCCTGCTGCTCAGCGCCGAAATTACAAAAATGCCTTCCATGCTCTTTACCGTATTACAGCAGATGAAGGAGTTTTGGCACTCTGGAAAGGTGCAGGCCCAACTGTTGTAAGAGCGATGGCATTGAACATGGGAATGCTCGCTTCTTATGATCAATCTGTTGAGTTTTTCAGGGATTCTGTTGGTCTGGGTGAAGCTGCTACTGTGATAGGTAAGATTGTTTACAAATTTATATGTGGATTGCTGTCAAATTGAATTTTTGTGATACTGATAAATTATTGGCTTAAACCCTCTCATGACTTTGAGATATTCGCTTGCATAATTCGTGTTACCAATGGCATAGAATTTAATACAAGTGCAAGACATTTTTGGTTAAAGATTTTGAAACTTGTTGACACACTTGTTCAAATAGATGAACTGTTTGTTTCCAATTGCTCTGATGTTCTATAAGCTTCACAGAAATGAATGCTGTTAGTGGACAGAGTATCTCATGTATAATGGTCTTACTGTTGGTAGTGCAGAAATTTTGGGGCCAGAACAGCACATTATATCAGATTCTGAATTTTACAGAAAGTGTCCTCTTTTTGAAAGTTTTATATTGAAAGCTTGTACTAATTTAATCCCAGGGAAAAAAGTTTTCCATCTCTAAGCCACAGGATATAACTCTCTCTCTTTGCAATGTGCACATTGTATGTTGTAAAATGCAGCCTTAATTTTTGCCTCCTTTTCTTGGGCTAATCTACATTTATTTTTGTATTAGATATTTTGTTAATGCATCTGATAGTTGTGCAAACATGCCCCCGCTTGCACACGTGGGCATGTTAATCAATGGTAGTGTAAAATGGTGGGAAGTACTACATCATTAGAGGAGGCTAATGTGTAGGAAAAGCTGCAAAAGCTAGACAAGCCTTATGTTTAGGTTTCTCATGAAGTTTTCTCATGGTTAAAGACAACTTAAAATGGTTCTTGGGACCACAATATGTGGAAACGTTTTGTTAATGTAGTTTTAAGAATTCTAAGAACAGTTTGGCAATAAATGGAATTGGAAGAGTGACCTTCTCATGATATTTGCTATTCTCATGCCATGGCCATTATTTTACTTCTTGAAATTTGCCTTTTTTTTTGTTTATCTCTAGTGGTAGAGGTCATTACCACCAGCATTGAATTGAGAGTTCTTGGTTGATCATATGGTTGTAAATTTTCTAGAACAAAATGCTAAATGTTATACTTGATCATAGTATTTCTTCTTCTAAACTTATAGTCTGGATACTCCAATTTCCATATCAACCAGACCTTGCTTGTATTTTGTTGGTTTTGGTACTGGGCAGAGGTTTTTATTAAATGACTAACAATTCTTTTCATCCTTGTCAGGTGCAAGTACAGTATCAGGGTTCTTTGCTTCAGCTTGCAGTCTTCCCTTTGATTATGTTAAAACTCAAATTCAGAAAATGCAACCTGATGCTCAGGGAAAATATCCCTACACTGGCTCTTTAGACTGTGCCTTGAAGACCCTCAAGTCAGGAGGACCATTCAAATTCTACACAGGATTCCCTGTCTATTGTGTTAGAATTGCTCCCCATGTCATGGTATTCACCCCTCTGATTGTCTGTTTTTCTTTTTGTAAATGCAACTGCTATGGCACGTCACATGCTTGGACTGAGCTGATTGCATGAGGAAGTGTCTCCTACTTTTTCAAGTTCTGATTTTTTTATGGTTTCCATTTGCAGATGACATGGATATTCCTGAACCAGATCCAAAAGTACGAGAAATCCTTGGGGTTGTAGTTTTCAGCTAAGGTGGAGATTTTTCGGTTTGACTTAAGCTATTAATAATGATATTTTGCCCATGCTGTACTCCTGGCGGTGTGGTAGTTCACACCATAAGCACAACCATTTGTTTTAAAAAATTTTATAGTGCACTGGAGGTAGGATTTATAAAATTGATTGAACTCCAACTTGTTATATTAGGGCAGAGCAAAAGATTTTGAACTTGATGAAATCAATCCCCTCTCAAATTTGAAGGTGATTTCCCATTGAAAGTCCTTGAGAAGAGAATTTAAAAGGAAAAAAAATAAGTTTTGTACTTGGTGATAAACAGGTAATTATGATTGTTTTGCATTCATTTTTGTTGTTGCTGAAAAAGAAAGTTGCAGGGTTCAGTGCACTTTTTTTCCTTTTTTCTTTTTTTTTTTATCAGTATTTTTAATGTTGTTGTCTTGTGGATTGCATGTGAGCTAGCAATGCTCATGAAAGTGAACTTGCATCTTTGACCTCTGCAAGTGTGAGTGAAATTCCCTTCTTAAATTATAAAAAAAAGATGTGGCTTTCATACACGGAACTGATTTTTGGGGATTTTACATTAGTTGTAGTGTATGTGGTTGAGTTAGCACTTCTTTATATAATTGTCATGGTTAATTGTCATAGTTTTGTGAAGTAGTCATATTTTGGACAAGTGTTTGTTATTTATAATTAAAAAAAAAATCAGCTTTGTTACTAATTCAATTTTAGTAATCTGTAAGATCAATTGAACAGTGAAAGTACCATATGGAATCTAACTTTGTTCGGTTTACATAAGAGCATCTCCAATTTGTTTTTTAATAGAGTATTTTAAAAAAGTTTTTAACATTAAGAGTAAATAGTTTTATTTAAATTTAATGCACAATTTATATTTCCCTAGTTATTTTTGTTTTATCTAGAAAATGGAAATCAGAGGTGTATTAACCTTTTGAATGTGAATTTTATGGAGTTAAACTCATATTTTAATATATAATTTAGATTTAGGGAGTGAGTGAGTATCATGTAGTTTACATTTTTATGGTATTTTTTATAATAAAAAATTTAAATTAAATAAAAATTGGGTTGAAAATGCTATATAACCTTTCGGGCTGCTGTAGTAGTTGACCACATTCTGTTCTAATTTGGCATTGGAAATAGCAAAATAGTGAATCCTGAAAGCGTCACGAAGCATGAGCAATGTTGGTGGGATCTGTTTCTTCAACAAACATTCGGTTTTCTTCTCCTTACATCATTTTTTACCTGGTAAAAAACACCCTTGCAATTATATTATGATTTTTATGTACTTTTTCACCTTATGTGATTATTTAAAATTTAAATTAATATTTTATTTTGCAAAAAATATTTTATGTATAAATATTTTTTTTAAATAATTAATATTTTGTGGACAAGACAGCTTGCCATGTCATCATTAATATATGAAATGGCAAACATAACCTAAAATGGTACAAGTAATGACTAAAATACCCCATTTCAACCTGTTAAAATAATTAAATAAAATTGTTGAGTTAAGGGTTCCTAAAAGGGATAATAACAATTTTGGTGTCTAAAGTTTTCAAAAATTTATAATTGAGTATTTCAACTTTTATTTGTTACAATTAAGTGTGTGAACTTGTTAATAAATTACAAATTAATGTTTTTTTAAGTAACACATGACGTGGCAATATGCAGGCCCTACTCCATTGTTGATTTAGATGAACAAGTTATATCAAGGAAACCACACAAATTGCACGTGACTTAAAAATAAAGACGAAATAACTAAAAAAACCAAATCTTTATACAAGCAAAAGTAAAAAACACAATGAATCCCAAATGATTTGAAATTAGGAATTAGAGGAAAGGGCTTGCCTTGTTCTTCTTACTATTCTTAGTAAATCAAACTTACCATCAATCAAAAGATTAAACAATTATTTAAAAAAAAAAAAGAACTTCACATTCATACACAATGCCAAACACTTCATTTGCTTGTGACAATTAACAACATTTGGATCCATGAATTGGTCCAGAAGCATAGACAAAATCTACGTATCATAAAAATAAAAAAAGCTAGAGAAAACACATTAAGTAAATAAAGAATCAAGAAAATCACATGAAAAAATACTTAATCTTTAGACTCTAAAACTCGACCAAGAAACTAACAAATTAATACCACAAAGAGCCTCAATCTGGCCATTGGCAACAACAATATGAAGTGGAGATTGATGATCATAAGCAGTAGTTTGATGAACAAGAGATAAGTTTCTCTCAATCATAAACTTTACAGTATCCAAATCATCACACAACATAACACTAAAGAAATCACCTGCAACATGTTCTTAACTCGTTGCACAACTCAGTACTTGACCTATATTATTTTTCTTAATCCTTTACTTATATATACAACACTGATGCACCCCACTTCACTCCCAGTGGATCTTTTGGTCATCGGAGAGGCACTGCACTGCTATGCTCCACCACTATCTGAATAGAGAAATAGTGGCTACCTCTCTTTCTCTTTGCATTCTCTTAGCAACAAAAAAGCTGCAATCTTTAAATAGTAATGTCCCATTTAAGGGACATTCTAGAGAGAGAAAGTCTTCCATTTTGTTATTAAAGTTTGGAGTTGTTGTAGAAAACTAGAGTGGGTTGCGAAAGTGAAAAAAGAAAAAAAGGAGAAGAACTACACTTGAGAGTGAAAGGTAATGAGAGATAAGAAAGTGAAAGTTTAAGTGACGGAGATGAATTTTCAAAGGTAAAAGGGATGGGTATTATTGTCTTCTCAAAGATATTGCTCACATGCTTCACATGTGCAGAAGCCACATCAGCAATTATTATACCAACTCAATAAGGTAAAACTAAAGACTGGTTGTTTACTTGCAAAAAATATTGATTTGTAATTTATTAGTAGTTTCACACATTTAATTGTAACAAATAAAAATTGAGACACTAAATTATAAAATTTTGAGAAATTTGAACACTAAAATAATTATTATCCCATTTCTAAAATTGCTTCTTGCTCAATTGCTAGTCTTCACCACAATAGTCATGTTTATGGAGTTGTTGGACTAAGAGGAGGAGAAGGGTGAGATTTCTTTTTTACCGCCATCACACCTCCTCCTCCTCCTCATCCTCATCCACATCATCATTGCAACTTGTATGGTGGAGATCAAGTAGTTTGGCAACAATCAATGGTGATTCAAATAGAATCAAATTCCTCATATCACCTAGAACCATCGAGGAGAACAAGTAAAATCAAATTCCTAAATCCCCAAAAAATCTTCAAAATGAACTAATCTTACCCAGGTTGAAAAATGTTGATTTAGTCAAGAAGCATATCCCCAATTCAAAGTTGGCCTTAAAAACAACACTATAGAGGTAACCAAATAGAAGCTAAAATTCTCAAGTATCGGCTTTGAAGAATCGGGTCATGCAACTAAAAGCCCCAAACACATCACTCTCTATTATTAGGGAAGTAGAGAAAAGATTGGCATAAATCGATTTCCAATAGTTTGGAAAATGACCTTAGAGTTCTTAAATAAATATTTGAAGCAATGTAAAAGACTAGAGAAATACTAGAAGCAAAAAAAGAAGCTCCTAAGTCATGAACTTAGACAAGTAGTACAACAACCTTCATAAAAACTCAAAGTCATTTTCTTCAAATTTAATGACAATTAAAGCAAATTATGGTGTTTCACTCATAGTTAAAATGAAATAATGGAAATTGGTGTTTCACCCATGATCAAAATGAAATAATAGGAACTAGCCATAGTCGTGGATGATTCCTTTTATCGAGTAGCTGGACATTGTGGTTTTAAAGTTGCAGTTTCATTCACTCACATTATTAAGAGTGTTGAGCTTGCTACATTTTTGTTTTTTGTTATGATGGTCTTGTTTAATATGGAGTTTTATTATTGTTGTGTTATATTACTTATAATTATGATAAGTTCAAGGCTTTTGTAGTGGGCTATAGTGTGGAAAGGTATGTTGAACTAGATAGAAGAATGGAATAGGAGATGGGAAAATAGAAACCAAAGAAAATTTTAATCTTTTGTTTTTGTTTATTCTTCTCTTTATTATTTCTCTTTATTATAAGGGCATTTTAGAGATTGCTATCAATTTTACATGTTGGAAATGATGTGGCAATTTTTTTCAAAATATTGGGTTCCATAAATGCACACTCACTGCTTAGACCACCAGTGGCTGGACAAAAGCACTTAACTCAAACTATTTTAATGAGTTCAGATACTTAATTGCAAAAAACAAAAGTTTAACCACCTAAATAACAAACATTAAAAAGTTCAAACACTAATATCGCAATTTATCATATTTTAAAAATGTTACAAATAAAATCCCATTGTAGTAGCTTTATTAGAAGTAAGCTAATAAGAGTGATCGATGCATTTGATATAAGAAAAAAAATGGTAGAGATGACAAAATAAGAAAAAGAATAAATAGAAATGTAAATAAATTTTATAAAACTTTGTAAAATTTATTTATACCAAATACAATTTCAAAGAATTTTGAAAATATCAAACACAATTTCAATGAATTTTTATATCTTAGTGCTAAAGAAAAATAAAAACACAAGAAAATATTTTCCCAAGATGAGAAAATTTGTGCCTTATGCCCTGAAAATTTCTACTTTTTGGAAGCAAAAATCATATTTCTTGTTATTTTAATACCAAAATAGTCTTTTCTTTTTTATATTCAATATATTGGGACCAAAGTATTGAACATTTTCAATTATTTGTAACAATATCTATATAGCATGATAGACGATTATTATTGATGATATATGATTCAAATCCTTTTACATGTGTCACAACCCAAACCGGAGAGTTACGACCATTGCTAGGGAACAAGAATTTTTGCAAATTCTGAACCCGTAGCAAGCCTTAAAAAAATAAAAACACACAGAAACCGCAATATAAAAATACCAAGGAATTAAAAACTTTAAATCATATTAAAGAAATTCTTATATAATAAAATATAACCGTAAATTATCCCTTAAATACAAATCTCTGTTATAAAACAATACTAAACACTACAACACTCGAGCACCACTATTACAGCTTCTAGAATATGAATAAAAGTTTAGATATAAAAATTACATAATTTAGTCGAGGCTGAAGAAAACTGACGAAGGGGTCTACTATTAAGATTTAACGAAATAGAATGTCTTGAAAAAAATATTGAGAGGGGTCAGACCTCACTGAATGAATTATTGTAATATATATACATGCAACCTAAACTCATATATAATCAAGCATCAGTATGTATATATATATATATATATATATATATATATATATATGCATATCATACAGATACTAAGATCCACTTTTATATAATAATAGATGTAGAAAATTTTATTTTAATTGAACGATCGGAGCAAAACCTAAAAATATTACGCAACCTCAATCATTAAATCTCATTAGCCAACATGCTTACTTAATTCCAAAATATTTCTCTTTTCCATTTTTGGACAGTAGATTGACCCTGAGACACTAAGTCAACTGAGCTCATGCAGTCTCATTATCAGTGTGATTGGCCTCGAGACACTAGATCAACCAAGCTCTTGCAATCACACTACTCTCTTACCACAATTCTCAATAATCAACATAATCAAGTATCACATCAAATAATTTCATAATCTCAACCCTAAAATCTAACGCACTGGTACGTACACAGTTATAGTGCAGCCCACTAGGTATCACGTTCTACTACTATCCTTCAAATAAATCATATAATTATTTAAAATAATAACATCCATTTTGAAAGAAATATACCACTTATATACGAAATATATATTGAATATATACCAATTGTATATCAAAAATATACCAAATATATATGTTGAGTATATACAAAAAATATACTGAATATATACTAAAAATATACTAAGCATATATGTCACATTTATACCAAAAATATACATAATCATTTAGTAAAATAATTCATTTTTAAATACATTATAAAAATATGGATGCTCATTATTATGTATTCTACATACAATGCATATATAAAATAATAACTTACAATACTACTGCGCTCCACTGTTCCGGTTCGGCTAGTCCAGTCTGGTCGGCCTAGGTCACAGTACAGCTAAAGAAAAATAATATATTATTATTAGAATAAATTTTCTAATTCAGTAACTCTAAAATTTCTAACAATGACTCGATCTAAATATGACTCGACTAAAATTTTAAAACTAGATTCGCACCGATTGTCATATTTTACGAGAAATCTACAAAAAATTTAGCAGAATCTCCTTTATAAAACAGACATCTCCCTACAAAAGTAGGGTCGATCCTGCACAGAAAATACACTTTTATAACATATAAGTTCAACTGCTCGAATTGAGCCCTCGAACTACTCATAATACCCAACTGCGCCTCAACAATTCCACAAATATATATATATTATTTCAAATAATTAGCCCAAAAATCATAAAATCCATATAAAAATATAATAACTTCTCAAATTACCAAAATGTCTCATAAAAATATTAAAAACCTTTATTTTCCAACTAAATAATAAAATTCTAGCTTTTAAATAATATTTGCTAATAAGATTCATAAACGGAATAAAATTCCCTTTTTACAATTAAATTAGCATAAATTGTAAATAATTATTAAAATCACTATTTACCATCATAAAATAATTAAATACCCATTTAAACTCAAAAAAATAAATAAATTTATTATTCACATATTATTCCAAAATTATCACAAATTAACTAATAAATGGGAACTAATATTAAAAATTACTTTTCATACTTTTATTAATCCATAAATAGTTTAAAACAAAATAATTAACAACAATTTCAATTAAAATAAAATAATCTACTAACTTCCAAAAATACATATGTAGACATAAACTATCAAAATTCAATCAAATACCACAATAAATAAATTAATGATAAATACCATTAATTCACCCAAAATTATAAAAATCTCATTTAAATACTAAGTACCAAATATTTCAACCAAAATTATAAAAATCTCATTTAATATCAAAATCAACTTATTTATAATAAAAGCATAAAAAATATTTATTTTCCAAATTAAATAATCAATTTCAAATATAAGTAAATAATATTAATTAAACCCATTTATTTAAATATTCTACATTAAATAGGATTTAATTACTGATAATCAATTAAATTATTAAATTATCTAATTTAAACAATTAAAACTCATTTAAGTTCAAAATTAATAATTAAAATTATTATTTGGATATAATTCCAAAAATTAATATTAATTATCTAAAAATAGTAATTAATTTATAAAAAGTTATTTCAATTCCAATCATTACTCAAAAACTATCCAAAACCTATTAATTATCAATAATATCAATTAAAACATAAAAATTACTTATTTATATTAATTTCTCCAAAATTCTATTTTTTTTACATAAACATTAAAAAATCTATAAAAAAAATTCGGTACGTAATTTAAATAATTTTTCTTCACGAAGTTTGCTTGAAATACATAAAAAAATTTATTAAAAATATAAAATTTTCTTGAACCATGAACAATGTTTGTGCTTGGAATAGTATAATTTCGAAAACTATCTTAAAAATTAAATCTAAATATATTTTTGGGAAGCTCATAACTCATGCACTAATAATCTAAAATCAATTTCACAAGAAACAACCTCATTTGAGCTTATTTTAACAATATACACAAAATTAACCTAACAACAATTATCCAAAATTGAAGTTGAATTCAGTATTAATTGGATGAATTACCTTGGGGGAAATGAAGCCAAGATGAGAGGAAGAGATCAAGGCTAGGCTTGACCACCGTCGTTGCCGAAAATATCTCCAATGAGCAAATGAAGATCTGGCCAAACTTGAAACCAAAGAAAGAGCGAGAAGGAAGCTCACCTGAAATGGAGAAAGGCAACATCGTCGCTTGCTGGAGCTGGTACATTGATTGGCGCAGTGATGAGGCTGACTGGAAGTGGACGTTGAGCTGGTGGTTTGGTTATCAATGGCAGAAGTAAAGAAAAGAAGAAGATGAAAAATAACGGGAAAAGTGGCCACTGCCACTATCACGTTTTCATTTTTTTTTTTTGCAAAGAGGACAATTCAAATAATATTTTTAAATAAAAAAATTTCTTTTCCAAATACTCCTCACCACATAATATATATATATATATATATATATATCCCAATTAAATTAATTTAAATTAATTACAATTGCACAAATAATAATACTTAAATAAATAATCATATATTAATTAACACTACTTAATCCTAAAATAATATCAATAACATTAAATAATATACAACAATAAAATTAAATTTTTAATTTCAAATTAATAATAATTTCATAATTTAATAAAGTAAATAATAACACTAGAATGTAATTTAACTTCACAATAATCAAATATCATAGTTTAATAAAATAATTATTAACATTGCATATCTCATAATTTAATTTAATAATTTATATGAAAATTTCAGGTCATAACAGTTTTCCCCCCTTCAAAAATTTGTCCTCGAATTTTGAATGAAAGAACATAATACAAGAATTCATCGAGGAAAAAGATAGGGGTACGCTGTTCGCATCTCAGCTTCTCTTTTCTACGTGTACTCTTTCAAGTTGTTGTTCATCCACAACACTTTGATCATTGGAATCTGTTTCAAACATAGCTGATGAATTTGAGAATCAACAATCGCTATTAGTTCTTATTTATACGTCAGATATGTTAGTGATATGCACTAGGTCAATCATTTGTGATTATGTATTGACTTTCTTATTTTGTTAATAAAGAGGTATTATATTATCATTTGATTTTATGATAATTACATGAATGGTTAAT
The DNA here is from genome assembly GCA_947683625.1 of Mallotus nudiflorus. Lineage (NCBI taxonomy): Eukaryota > Viridiplantae > Streptophyta > Magnoliopsida > Malpighiales > Euphorbiaceae > Mallotus > Mallotus nudiflorus. The sequence goes on along the minus strand of CANTUR010000133.1, from coordinate 1,293,757 downwards.
TCTTACTAAGGCCATCAAGTATGTGACTTGATAGTAAAACCCTTAGATTAAAATAAGAGTTCTATTCTAATTATCCCTAGCCATTTATTCATTATATGAATATTAAAGTATTAAGGCTAGTATGATGTTGATTGATGGTTACGTTTTACTAATCATAAATATGAGATATTAAGTCAACTCATAGGTACATGATGAGAGATCATGTACTGGATTGACCCACTATGAGAATGCTACATAGATTATTGTCATAAGTATTTCTTATCATAGTAATTTTATTTCGATCCTTTGACCTTGAAATCATCATGGATTTCTACATAGCTATTTTATGTTTTGACACATTCTAACATTGTCTTTAACCGGACGATTAAAAGGATTTTGTTGGATATAAAATTAGTTATGTGAGGAATGTGAGTGATTTAGAAGGACTTTATCCCTCATTAATATGAGAAAGATATCTAAAGGCCCCTTGATGAGATAGACTGAAGGAAAATGCATGGCCATGCTGAAATGAATTGATAAAGAGTTATCATTTTCAGTCTACTTGGAATCAAGTCATAATATTGAACTATATAAGGATGACATTCTATGCCTTATGTTCAATTAAGATATCATGTGATAAAGGGACAATAAAATTCATTGTAATTAGGTTATGTTGGATTATTGACTTCACATGACTTGGGTAATCATAATGTCTTGCTAGAGGCCACTTATGACTTGTAGGCCTAAATAGAGATTTAGGCCCACTGCCAATGTTATGTGAACCTACAGGGTCACACACTTAGAACAAGCCCAAAACGGATATGGGTTTAATAAGCCCAAAATAAACTCTGTGGAAATAAATAATTAAAGTGTTTTATTTATTTATTTATTTGTTTATTTATTTAAGATAAATGTTATTTTAAATAAATAAATAAGATATTATTTTTGATTTGTTTTTAAACAAAATCAGAATATAATAAATGAAAAATTACCAAAAGGTCATTGGTAAGTGAAACCCTAATTTGGAGTCTATAAATATGTTATATTCTCTAGGGTTTCACACACTTGTTTTTCCTACCTCCAAATTCGTCTTCTTTCCTCTTAGAAAACAAAGACAGAGTTTTTTCTTTTATTCTTGATTTGTGAGACAGTCAAGGAGGTTGCTAGCACACACACTTAAATTTATTTTGTGAAGGGCTGTTCGTGTGGATACCTATAGAGGACGCATCCTTTTGGAGACATCTTGATCCGAACAACCAAGCCAAAAAAAGCTCGAGTTAAGGTGTCACCGGTGTGAATCCTTCCAAAGAATCTTGCCTCTTCTACGTTTTAGTAAGATTTTAAAACCCTAGATTTAATCAAGTAGTCAAATTACATGGATCCAGGCTTGGGAACGTGATAAAATTTTAATTTTTTCACTGCGTTTGTATCACGAATCCCAAAAAGATATTCGTTTACTTCCACACTCTAGGGCTGTAACACGTGTGAAGAGTCTGAAATATACTTCCTCAACATCGAGATATGAAACACTAGACGCACTTATAACAGATTTAGAGGCGAAGCCAATTGATATGCAACCATACCAACTCTCTCCAGAATCTCGAACGGTCCAATATATCTCGATGCTAATTTTTCCTTCTTGCTAAAATCGAGAGGTGAACACAATACCTCTATCAGATATGATGGACACAGGTACTCCATTTAGGCACACAATATGTTTAACATATAGCTTGGCTAATTACCTAGAAGGAATCATATCCATCCTTTGAAGAAGGAAACCCTACCACAAAATCCATAGCAATTCTCTCTCATTTCCTCTCAAGAATAGGAAGAGGCTGAAGCTTCCCAAAAGGCTTATGATGTTCAACTTTCACCTACTGACAAGTCTAGTACTTAGAAATAAAATCAGCTACATCCTTCTTCATACCATCCTACCAATATAGATCCCTAATGATATAGTACATCTTTGTAGCACCTGGATGTACACTATAAGCTGCAAAATGTGCTTCTTCTAAGATCTTCTCTCTCAAATTATTCACATCAGACCCACCTTCATCATTTAGTGTAAAATCAGTGAATTTTCCTACTCGCACATTCTCCTCAAGCTCAACCAAAATATGATCTTGGCTTTGAGTTACCTTGATTTTATCCCTCAATACTAATATGACTTTGAACTGTGCCAACAATCCTTTTAATCTGCTTATTTTCATCATCAACCCCTAATCCACTAACTATGCAACTCTTGGATCAAAGGTCTCCTCTCCATACTAACGTGAGTAAGACAACATGAGGATTTTCTTCTCAAGACTACCTAATGATTTTTTACTCAATGCATCTACTACTACATTAGCCTTGCTTGGATGATAAAGAATGTCATAGTCTTATCCTTAAGCAATTCCAACTATCTCCTTTACTTTAAGTTCAGATCTCTCTGCTAGAAAATATACTTTAAACTCTTATAATCTATGAAGATCTCATTAGTTACTCCATACAAGTAGTGTCTCCAGATCTTGAGAGCAAAGATCGTTGCTGCTGTAGATGACAAGGTTTAGCGCGTACCCAAGATTTTAGCAATCGTAACACTATTTAAGCTCAGGGCTCTAGAGAACACACTAACTATTGTCACAAAAACATGGCATGGAGATGAGGAGTCGCCACCCAGGGTAATAACTGGGACAAATAAAAAAAGGTGGTACTCGATTCTCTAAAAGAAAGCTAGCACCACAATTAGGAGATTCTAGATACGGAATATCAACTTCTTTCAATCTTGTGTTCGTTTAGAATTACTTTATGAATTACTATTTTATCCACTATTTACATACAATTTCATAGAAACCCTTAAAAATAATCAACTTCAGGTAAAATAGTTATGAAATATACAAGTAAACAATGCATTCATCACAATCCTTAGGTTAATATAATCTACATTGATTTTAATTAAATGGGCTAAATCTACATGTTTTAATTTGCAAGTGAGTCTAAAGACTAATGGGCCTAATTCCTTTTGATTAAATGATCCTAAGTCTATTTATTTTAATTCTAAAAATGGGCCTAAATCTACAAATTATAAAGTGTTTAATTTAGTGGGCCTAATTCTACATGTTTTAATTTTAGAATGATCTTAAATGTACAAATTATGAAAAGACTTAAATTAAAGGGGCTAAGTATAAATTAATTAAATTAAATTAGGTGGGCCTATATCTAATTAACTAAATGGTTCTAAGTTGTATCTACCTTAAATATAATTAATTATGGGCCTAAAATACATCTCAATTAATTAAACCTAAAAAAACCTAATTTACATGGGTTAAAGCCAAATGTGGGCCTAAGACCCAAAACACATAAACATAAGCAAACAAGCTCAAAAATAATAAAAATATCAAAACAAATAAATAAAAGATTGAACAATTAATTTAACTTTTTCTAAAAACCTTAATTTAATTAAAGTGACCATAAATAAATAAAACAAAACAACTAATAGACAACCCTAATTCTATCCATTTAAATCTAATTCAATTTTAATTAAACAACCTAATAACTTCTATAGCCATTAATTTTAATTAATTACCGAATAAAACCCTAATTTTACTAACCAATTACTTAAAATAAAATACACAAGCGCACACATACCAAATTTCATTATTCTCATTATTGGGGCTATTACAATGAACTATTGAGAATAATAAAAAAGAAGAATTAATCCAATCCTAAAGATAAATAAAAATAAGACAATTAAATAAAAAAACCTAGAAACTACATTTAGTTACTAGGTTCCATCCATGGCATTCCATGGACCTCTATGGATTTGGTTCTTCAAGAATGATCATCATGTAATCTTTTCCATAATCACCATCACAAAAGGATAAAATAATAATTAGTGAATAAAATTATAATAAGAATTAAATAAAGTTGAAATTCAATAAAATCAAAATAATAAAAAAAGAATAAAAGAAAGTAGGGAGAAGATAATGCTTTATGGATGCTGAATAAATTGCTTCTCAGACTAGTAAGATCACCATTATTTTTAGTAAGACTTCAATAACTCATTATTCTTTTTCTCAAAAATCTCATACGAATCAATCACAAAAAAATTATGTACTGCCTAAAGAAAAGTTTAGAAATCCTTAGGAAGAAGAGAGCCAAAATTGCGAAAAAAAGTGCTGAGAATTGTGAATTCCCTCCTCTTCCTTCCAGGAGCTTAAGCTCTCTTTTGATAAGAAAAGCCAAAAAATCCTAGATTTTATGTACTGAAGAGTTCCAATTTTAAAAGGATTTTACTTCTTGAAAATTTAGATAAATCTCAAAATAAATTTAAGAAAATTTTGTAGCCAATCAAAATTCAGGAAAATATTTTTTTATTTTTTGTAAAAATACAAAAAACAAACAAACAAAAAACAAACAAACAAAAAACACATAATTCCGATCGAAATTCTATAATTCTGATTTTTTAACTTTTAATTACAAAAAGACCCCTGAAAGAAATTAAAATTTTCAATTAGGTCTTAAAATGTATTACAATTAAGTCTTTAAAAAATCAATGAAACTCTTTTTGAAAACATATTCAAACTTTTAAGGTTTCAATCTTCAAGTGTTGAATACCTACTTATAACATTTTCATCATTGGAGTCTTTTGTTGCATCCATATTTTATTATCCTGAAATTGGGTGTTTACAGTTGCCCCCCATTTTCGCTATTTGCTTGAAAAATTGCGACAAAGCAAATAAGCACATAATTTCTTAAGAATAAAGTTTGAGTACTTGTGCTTCTTGAGGTTTATACTTGTAAGTAATAGTTTGTTCATGATGAATGCTTGTGTTGCCGTACAACATTAGGCATAAACTTAAAACATCTAAGGAAACATTATAATATTGTATAGTATTGGTTTGAATGGACACATTGTACTCAGTCATACAATATTTACTATAGTCGATTGTATAGTCTAAATGGAAGGATACATTATACTCGGTCGTACAATGTCAACTACCCTCGATCATATAGTCTAAATTAAAATAATGCATTGCACTCGGTCATACAATGTCAACTACACTCAATCGTATAGTTTGAATTGAAATGATGCTTTGCACTCGATTGTACAATATTGACTATACTCAGTCATATAGTTTAATTGAAAGGATACATCATACTCGGTCGTATGATGTCGACTACACTCAGACATATAATCTGAATTAAAAGAGGTACATTGTACTCGGTCGTATAATGTTGACTACACTCGATCGTATAGTCTGAATTAAATTGACATATTGTACTCGGTTGTATAATGTTGACTACACTCAGTCATATAGTCTGAATGGAAATGACACATTGCACTCTATCATACAATGTCGACTACACTCGGTCGTATAGTCTGAATTAAAGTGGGTACATTGTACTCAATCGTATAGTCTAAATTAAAATAGGTACATTATACTCGATCATACAATGTCAACTATACTCAGTTGTATAGTCTAGGTAGGAATACACTACACTCGATCATGTAGCATTGATCTCTTTTATGCTCTACCTTTTGCTGATTCATTCTTCATTTCCCTTATCCCTTTCATTGCTTACTGATTATGCTACAATTGATAATTGTTTACGATCAGCTACAACCCTTTTATTGCTCACTAATGATGCTGCAATCGATAATTGCTCACGATTAGCTGCAAACCTTTCGTTGCTTACTGATGATGCTGCAGTCCATAATTGCTTGCGATTAACTGTAATCCTTTCATTGCTTACTGATGATGCTGCAATCCATAATTGCTTGTGATTAGCTACAACCCTTACATTGCTTGCCTTTAATGCTACAGTCCATAACTGCTCACAAAATGATTGTAATCATTTCATTGCTCACCTTTGATGCTATAGTCCATAATTGCTCATAAATTGACTGTAATCCTTTAATTGCTCACCTTTGATAATGCTACAGTCCATAACTGTTCACTGATTTTAATTAACTTCAACCCTCTCATTGTTCGCCTTTGATGCTGCAATCCGTAATTGCTTGTAAATTGACTGCAATCCTTTTATTGCTTGCCTTTGATAATACTACAGTTCATAACTGCTCGCGATTAGCTGTAACCCTTACATTACTCGCCTTTGATAATGCTATAATTGGCTGCAACCCTTTCATTGCTTGCTTATACAGCTGCAATCCATAAGTGCTCACCTTTAATAATGTTGTAGTCCATAACTGCTCGTGAATTAGCGGTAATCTTTTCATTGCTTACTTATGATTCTACAATCCTAAATTACTCGATATTTTTATCTTTAGTTGTTTCAGTCAAATGCTTTAAATTCTTTACGCTGACTGACTTTAAATTTTACTGTGTTGACTAACTTTACAACTTGGGTGTACTTCCTTCTGGATTTACAATTCCTACAGATTTCTTGAAGTTAGTTTCAATCATGATGAATGTACAAAAGTACATTATAATATTAAAAATTCATGAGAAAATTCATCACTTTTTATGAGATAATGTGCACTCAATGAATCTCATTATTTTTTTTTATTTTTATGACTATAATTTATTTGCCATTTGCAGAGGTCAGAGGCATCATTAACCATCTCATGTTGAGAGCATATCTTTTACTAAGTGAAGAACTTACTTTCACACTTAATTTTAGGGAGAATTTTATAATACCCTATATTTTAATTTAAATAAAGTAATTTTCAAATTTGTAGTATTAATAAATAATTTTAAATTATATTATATAATTATTAATTATCTAGATATTTTATTATGTTAGGGCTATGTTACCATTATTTTAAGGAATTATATTTTCTATAGTATTAGATATTATATAACTATTTTATAAGTATGATTTATTCTATATTATCCTTGTTATTTTAAAGCCTATTATATATATATATATATACTTAGGGTTTATATTAAATATATGTTTATTATAATATTATGTACATGTATATAAATATAAGTATATATATATATATACATATATATAAGTACGTATATATATATGTGTGTGTGTGTGTATATATACCTATATAGTATGTACAATTAGGTTTATATATATACATTCACAAATACCTAACAAACACCATTTCTCCTCCTCTCTCCTTGTCGACCCGCCGGATCACCACCCTCACTACGCCTCCCGGCCTTCTACCGGATCGCCACCCTTCTCCGGTATCTCCTCCCCCCTTGGTCGCCTTCCCTTTCCTCTCTTCTTCCCTTTAGCATATCTCTCTCTCTCGGTTCAAGCTTCTTTGTCCTTGTCAAAACCAAATCAGTGCCGTTCATTGCTCCCTCAGCCTGCATTACCTCCTCAGGCGATGGTCAACACCTTGCCTTGTCGCTGCAACCATTTTTGGTGACGAAAATTGAGGTAGGCAGCTTGTTGCTCTGAGTTATTTTTAGGTTTTTTAGGTTGATTTAGGTGTTAAACATTAATTATCCCAAGTTAATTGGTTAATTATGCTAGTTAGTTGTTTAAATCTAATTTTGGTATATTATTTTGATTTTTTTTTATTTTACAGAATTTTATTGTATTTTTATTCAATTTTATTGTATTTTTATTTTATTTTATTTGAGTTTAATTAGTAAATTGGAGTAATTATTGTTATTTATTGTCACCACCCGAACCCGAGGGCACGTGACCGGCACTAGGGAATGGGAAGGCATAAGGCCCCCGAAACCCATAGTAAGCCTAAAGGAAAAGAAAATAAAACCATTCATATTTTAAACTTTAATTAATAACAGAACATATTATCAAACTAATTTTTCTCAAAATACACAAATTCAACTGCTTACTAAAAATGTGTTTCAACATCTCATATTATAAATTGAATTTAAATCTTATACATGAGCGTGTTTTACACAAATAAATTACACAATTATGTTTAAACCATACAAATCCTTAGTATATACACTACTGCAGCAACCTAGATTAACACACAGTACAACTTACATTGACCTACATAAAATAGCCGGTGAAGAAGAAACCCGATTGGAGGTAGTCTGAGGTCGAACTCCCAAGCTCCTGAAAAGAATAAATTGAGGGGAATCAGACCTCATTGAGTAAGTCAATAAAAAGAGTTGTACGGTTTGAAAACCCTTTTTGAAAACTATATATGTTTATAGTGAAAATAATTTATAATGTATAAGTATAGCTTTTGAAAAAAATCTTGGTAGAACCCTAAACCCAAAATCTAAATGGCCAGTTGGGCCCACTGATTCCAACTAGACTACCGGTCCCCGAGAGCAAAGGCATCAACCGAGGCACTGAGCCGTAGTCATTCACTTAATCCAAATATATGGCACTGGCGGTCCCCGAGAGCAAAGGCATCGATCGAGGCACCCAACCCAGTCCATTATTAACCTTTCAATCACTGACGGTCCCCGAGAGCAAAGGCTTCCACCGAGGCACCCGTCCCAGTTTAACATTCACCAATCATATATATTACGGATCCATCTCTCAATCTCTACCATGTGCACATAGTCCTGGTGAAGCCCACCAGGTAGCCCGTTCTACCAAAATTTCTCAAAATCGATTTTAATTAAATAAAATACGTTTAAATATTAAATAACAACATTAAATTAAATAAACCATATAATCAATATTAAAATATAAGCGCACGCATTTGTTAATTAAAACATACGCACAGATCATTCTATCGACTTACAAGATGAACGAGAAGGCTGACGACCGCGCGTCTGCCTCGATCCAACAGCTTCCGCTCCGATATTCTCTAGAAAATAAATAACATACCTCTTTTAAAAACATGTCTATGGAATTGAAATCGAAAATCAACAGAAATAGTGAAATTCTAGACTGACTCGAGGAAGACCGGATAAGACTCTATAGATAAGAAAAAGCCTAATTAACGGTAGAATTTTACTGATGATATCACGTTTTACAAGAAAATCTATCAAAATTTCGACAGAATCTTCTCTGTAAAATGGACATCTCTCTACCATAGGTAGAGCCATTCCTGCATGGAAAACGCACTTCTAAAAATTCGCACACAGTCTACACTTGGGTTGGCTCTCCAACACAGTATTAGCCCGACCGAGTTCACAACTCAATTCTAATTAATAAATTCAGGAAAATTTTACTTTCATAAATAAACATTAAAATCATATTTAAAGTATAACATGACACTTAATTAAATTTAATTAGACATAAATATATAAAAACCCATAGTTTTCAATAATATACATTATTCTTAAAATATGCATATATATAATTCATAATTAATATAACTATCAACAAATACCTTAATTAAAACCATTATACCAAATATGCTAAATATAACCATATATACATTTTTTTTGTTACCAAAATAATATATTATACATATATATATAATATTTGGAAACAATATTCAAAATTAACATTACTTAATTAAAAATACCAATTAATTTATAAAAAAAAAATCCTCTAAACCTCTTAAATATTAATAAAACCAACTAAAATATATATTTAACTATAATTAGCATAAAATTACATATTTATCCATATAATACAAAATATACATAATATACTATTATTACTTCAAAAAAATTCCCTAAAAATTTTATAAATCCAAATTACGTAATTAACTTTAAAACTTATTAAAAATCGATAAAAACCCATTTATTTGGAAAAATAGTATATTATATATAATTTGAAAATAATTTACGAAAAATAGTTTTAATTAGTTAAAAATACTAAAAATTTTCAGAAATCATTTTTATACCCTAAATAACTATTAAAACCAATTTAATTATATTTTTAGCCAATTTAGTGTAAAATTACCAAAATACCCCTATATATATATATATTCACTATAAATTTCAAAAATTCACCAAAAATTAAATGATTACCCAAAAATTAATTTCTCAAAATATAATTTAATAATATCAATAAATATACTCAATTAAACACATAATTAACCTTATTTTTTTCAAAATTACATAAACTTAATAAATTTCAAATAAATATATAAAAATTCACAAAAATTACAAATTAATTTCCATAATTCATTTCAACTCCTATAATCACCATAAAACATAATTTCATAATTTAATTAATTAATTTTCGAAAATTAAAAAATAATAATAAAATAATCAAAAATTCATAAAAATTAAAATAAATTCCAAAAATTCTAAAAACATTACAGCATGTAGATTAAGCTTCCAGGAACAAAGTTTGTGAAGGAATTTTTCATGAATCAATCAAATTAAAGCTAAAAAAAATTCGAAACCCAAAATGGCTGATTTAAAGAAATTGAAACCTAAGCAATTCTAAACCAAATCAAGTAAAAAAAAGCTTGGAATCACACTCACCAGAGCTCAAGGAGAAGATAGAGACCGACAAAATCAAATTTGGTGGCCGGAAAGTGTTTGGTCGGAGCTAAGTCGATTTTTGGCTCCTTGATGAAAATCCGGCCAAAACTCGCCGAAAAAGAGTATTTCAGGTGGTGGAAATGGCTGGAGGTGGAGGAGGAAGGCTGAGGGGCATAGTAACAACAAGAAAACCAGCTTGAAAGTGGCTGGAAATGGAAGAAATATGGTGATGGGCATTTGGAGAAGAAGAGTGACAATTCTGTAAACAAAGGGAAGTTTTGGTTTTTGATTAAAAAAAATTATGTATATATGTATATATATATATATTCACACTATATATTATAATAATATAAAATTTCACACACATTAAATATACACCACACAAATATTTTAATATGTTTAATAATTTATAAACTTAAAATTAATTAATACAAAAAATAAATAATAAAATTAAGGAAATTAATTAAGCTCTAATTAATTTAAATAAATACACATATATACATTTTATTTTAGCACTTTAAAATTATATATGAGTTCATGCAAATTCATAAAACTAGTCAAAATAAATAGTATTAAATTATTTACGTGTCAATTTTTCTAAAAATACAATTCCCGGGAAATTTTATGTAAAATACTTAAAATAATATAAAATAATTAAAAGTAGCTTTAAACAAACAAAAAAATCATAAAATATCATAAATATATTTACAAAAATTATTAATACTGCATATCCCGATGCAGTATAAAAATATTTAAAAATTCGGGATATTACATTTATTTTTAGTATATTGATTTTATTTAAGATTATGAGAAATTATTGTGTTAATTGTGAATTTTGGATATTTTCTTAATTTCCGAAAATTAATGATTAAAAACTATGAAATTGTGATAATTGGTATTATCATTAAATGTTATTAATTTTAGAACTTAATTTATAGTTTTTGTGATTTTTATACTATTTTTATAATTATTTTAAGTTTATGTCAAATGTGGATAATTAGGTTAAGTTTATATTTTGGAAGAAATTATTAGTTAATTATATGTTTTTATTGATATTAAGAAATTTTATGTTGAGAAAATAATTTTTATGTATTTATATATTTTTATAGAATTTTTGAGTAATAAAGATATATTATGTGTATTTTTATATTATATGGATAAATATGTAATTTTATGCTAGTTGTAGTTAAATTTATATTTTAGTTGGTTTTATTAATATTTAAGAGGTTAAGAGGATTTTTATAAATTAATTGGTATTTTTAATTAAGTAATGTTAATTTTGAATTTTGTTTTCAAATATTATATATATATGTATAATATATTATTTTGGTAACAAATAAATATATATGGTTATATTTAACATATTTGGTATAATGGTTTTAAATAAGGTGTTTGTCAATAGTTATATTAATTATGGATTATATATGCATAGTTTAAGAATAATGTATATTATTGGAAATTTGGGTTTGTATATATTTCTGTCTAATTAAATTTAATTAAGTGTTATGTTATATTTTAAGTATGATTTTAATGTTTATTTATGAAAGTAACATTTTTATGAATTTTATTAGTTAGAATTAAGTTGTGATGTTTTGTTGAGTTGTGAACTCGGTCGGGCTAATACAGTGTTGGAGAGTCGACCCGAGTGTAGATTGTGTGCGAATATTTTTAGAAGTGCGTTTTCTATGCAAGAATGGCTCTACCTATGGTAGAGAGATGTCCGTTTTACATAGGAGACTCTGTAGAAATTTTGGTAGATTTTCTCGTAAAATATGACATCTTTCGTAAATTCCTAGCGTTAATTAAGGTTTTTCCCTATCTATCGAGTCTTATCCAGTCTTCCTCGAGTCAGTCTAAAATTTTGCTATTTCTGTTGATTTTTGATTTAATTCCATAGACGTGTTTTTAAAATAGGTTTGTTATTTTTTCTAGAGAGTACCGGAGTGAGAGCTTTTGGATCGAGGCAGACGCACGGTCGTCAGCCTTCTTGCTCGTCCTGTAAGTTGATAAATTGATTTGTGCATGTGTTTTATCTAAAGATGTGTGCGCTCATACTTTTAGTATTTATTATATGAGTTATTTAACTTAAATGATGCTATTTAAGATTTAAGTGCATTTTATTTATTTAAAATTAGTTTTGAGAAATTTTGGAAGAACGGGCTATCTAGTTGGTTTCACCAGTACCGTGTGCACATGGTAAAGATTGAGAGATGGATCCGATGTGTGTATGACTTTCGGATATAAATTGGGACGGGTGCCTCGGTGGAAGCTTTTGCTCTCGGGGACCGCCAATGATTGAAAAGTTAATAATGGACTGGGATAGGTACCTCGATGGATGCCTTAGCTCTCGGGGTACGACAGTGCCATGTATTTGGATTAAGTGGATGACTGCGGCTTAGTGCCTCGATTGATGCCTTTACTCTTAGGGACCGGTAGTCTATATGGATTAAGTGGGCCTAGTTGACCATTTAGAAATTTGGGTTTAGGGTTCTACCGAGATTTTTCAAAAGCTATATATATACATATATATATTATAATTTATTTTTTTAATATATCTAAATGGTTTTCAAAAAGGTTTTCAAACCGTACAACTCTTTTTATTAACTTACTCAGTGAGGTCTGATTCTTTGATTCCCCTCAATCTATTTTTTTTCAAGAGCTTGGGAGTTCGACCTCATACCGCCTCTATGCCGAATTTCTTCATCATTGGCTATATTATATAGGTTATTATGAGTTGTATTGTAGTGGTAACTCTAGAATACTGCAATAGTATTTTTTACTATGAGTTTGTATAATTTAAGTATACTTATGTATTGCATTTTAACGAACCACGCTTATTTATAATGTTTTAAGATTGATTTATGATATTTAATGATGGAGAATATTTTATGCAGCACACGATTATGTTTATTTTTAGAAAAATTAGTTTGATAATATGTTCTTTCATGAAATAAAGTTTTAATTTGAAGGTTTTATTTTTTTTTCTTTAAGGCTTACTACAGGTTTCGGGGGGCTTTATGCCTACCCATTCCCTAGTGCCGGTCATGTGCCCTCGGGTTTGGGTCATGACAAATTTGCTAAAAAAAACTTATAGAAATTGACTATAAATATATCGAATTCTGAGTATCAAAATAGCCTTTAAATTATTTTTGTGCTTTTCTTCTTTATCTGAGTATTCCCCCACTTTTCTCATAATACTCAGCGTGGATACCATTAAAAAGGTCTTTTGGATACTCATACTTTTCTATAGCATTAGAGTAAATAGAGCATTTTTTTTGCATGGTCCTCTTTTAGTATTCCCCCGCCTTTCTTATATTACTCAACGTGGATATCACCAGAAGTTTCATGTTAATACTCTTACTCATCTATAAGCATTGGATTAAATTATGCTTGCTCTTATTTTGATTCTCCTCTTAGTATTCCCTTGCCTTTCTTGTATTACTCAACATGGATACCATAAAATGATTTTGTACTCGTACTCATTTCTGAGCATTGGAGTAGATTATATGCACGATTTATCATTTAAAGATTGAAATGATACTCTGAAATTCAAGCCATTTATGCTTCAAGTCCATAGATTTTGTCTTTGCATTTTCTTCCCTTTGTTTGGGTGCAAAGCAAACATTATATTGATTAGAGTTTATAAACTCTCAACATAAAGCCATTAATTAATCATTTGAATTTTGTCAGGCTAATAAAAAAGAGCCATTATGATTAAAATTCATGAGATAAATTTTAGCACATGATCTCATGAAGTGGATGAATTTACTTTTGATTTATGAATTTTATGATTGAGATAGTTCTTTATTACAGAATCTAAGGAAATAGAGTTCTGTTACTTCCTTTTTTTTTCAAGGTGTTTGCCATGCAAGATGATAGTTTTAATGAATGATTAGCATTTGTGACCTTTTCCATTCTTGTTGATGTATCATTTTCTTTCCCTTTCTTCATTCTCTTTTGTTTTTCCTTTTTGATTATGGTAATGATGTCTCTGATCACGAAGGTTATGATACTCCACCATTGAAGTTGTGGCTTTGGGCTGCATTTGTATTTTCGCCATTCCATTAATGCTATAGTAAACGACTTCATTCCTCTTCTTGATATCTCATACAAAAAAGGTTTAGGAGTTAGAGATCTTATTTCATAATCAAATAATTTTTAAAAGTGCATTCATTCTAGGTTTTAAGTGCATCCTTCCTTCTTATAAGGCCAATAAATGTATTATTGACATGTTAAGCCTTCTCATTACCATATTCCATACCCTACACTGGTCTAACTATTATGGAGAGATATTCTAGATGATGCTCTAAATGAGACTATGGAGATGGATGTTGAATATGAGGAGCTTGAGTGTACTATCCAACCTCTTGAGGTTGCCAGAATGTTGCTTTTATAAGTATCACTATTGGTGATATTCCCTTATTGGATGGGCTTATAATTTGTTAGGCTCTTGAGGTCTAAAGTCCTATTGAGCATCAAGTTCACCTTGATAGTGTTGTTCTTCCTATTTTACTTCTTTAGATGCTTTACATGTGAATACTTCGACCACTTTCCTGTGCTTTTTTAATACTAATTTTGAATGTTAGTAGCAAAGTATTTGTACAATATTGTCTGAGCTCAAGGACTTTATTATGCAAAGCAAGTATTTCACAATAAATGTATGAAAGTGTATGCATGCTATGTATGACAATGCATGATCCTAATAGATCTCCTATTTTGAACAAAGCTATATTTTCAGCTTGGAGTGTGAGAACGAGGTGCCTCATCAAAAGCTTATAGGTTTGAGCATTGAATGCTTCACTGTTGGTACTTCTAATGTTAGAGCTTCTAATACAACTTGTCCAACAAATGACCAGGCTATGCTGTATTGGTGAACTATTGGTTGTTGGTTATAGTTTACATCTTTATGCCCCCAAAACTCTTATACTTCAGTGTTCCATCTTCGCTCTTTGAATTTGAATTGATTGTTCTATCTTCAACTTGCCCCTAGAGTTACATTTCCCCCCATTTTCATTCTGAATTCATTCATGCTATCTTAGCAATATTTTTCTTCATGTGTGCAAGAAACTCAATTTGTTCACTGCTCCTATTGACCCTTTGTATTACTAACCCTATTAGTTACAATCTAATGTATTAAAAACATAAAAGAGTTGTAATCTCATGTATTAAAGATGCAAAGGAGTAAGTGAACTGATTGAAGAGCATTCTTAATACTGAAATCAATTAAAATTGCTCTTGTTATAAGTTGAAGTATGTAATCATTAACTTGTGTAATCACTTTGTTCTGGTTATATGCTTCAACTTTCTTTTTCTCCATCATATCTCTATCATCAGTATGGTCATCTCTAGTTCATCATTATTGTTACTACTAATTTCAAGGGTTGTCCCTTAAGGCAGGATTTTATGAATGATATGAAAGACCTATAGCTTCAAAGGATTCTTAAGCAGAACATAAGGTTTGATACTAATGCCATAATTGATGATAATTTCAAGACAAGACTTACAATGCAAGTTCTTAAGCCACTTGAATTCCCTAGGTACAAGGGGACACTAAACTTATAAGTAAAATCATAAAAAGAGATAAAAGAGAAAATATAACTAAAATAGTGACCTCATAGCTTTGATTTTATCTTTCATTATGTATTATCTTTCTTATCAAATACTTATGCAGTATGATAAAGATGAATATGCGATATTTAAACAAAAATTTCAAATTCAATTTTACTTATTATTAGGGCAAAAATGAGAACATTCATTACATCACATGATACAACTCATGTTACCAGCCAGTCCTAATTTTTTTCTCTCTAATTTTTACTTTACTATTTTTTTTCTTTCCTTGTTTTTTCTCCTTTTTTTTCTTTTTCATTCTTTTTATTTTTCCTCAAATTTCCTATATTTAGAAGTTAATCATGTGATATATAGATGTTCTTTGAATTTACATATGTGTCCATGTTGAATGAATATAATTAAATTGAATTTTTACATTAAACATTCAAATACAATCAATATCATAATGCATAGGACCATCAGGATGCACAGTGTATAAGTAAGCATGATCAAAATTCATATCAAAATAAAACTAAAATTTATTCAAAGAAGACAATAAGAAAATTTATTTCCTATTCTAGATGCTAGGGACACTGAGTCTCATAGTGGTTGTCCTTCAGGCAGCTGACATATTAACTGTTCTTGCATCTTCTCACTAATAATCTCCACTACTTCATCTTTTTATACCTCAAATGTGCATTTTTCTTTCTTGTCTAGCAGCTTCTCATCATTAAACTCATCACCCCATCTGTAAGCATAATCGACTCGAAGGGTATGTTAAAAGAGGGTGGTTTAGTGTAAAACACCTTATAGTCGAACTTGCCTGAAGGCTAACCCAATAAGTCTTATGCTCTTTCCACATCTTTAAAGGCATTAGGAGATTTCTCATTGGTTTTAAGGTGTAAGTTCTCAAAGGAGCTTAGCACTTCTTCCTCACTAAGTCCTGAGTTAATCATCATGGTAGCTGGGGGTGGTACATTTTGATAGTTTGGGAAATGATTATTTTTACTGCTTGGGTTTTTGGGGTTTGTGATATTTTCGGAGTCTATAAGATTTTGGATTTCATGTTTGAGGTGGATGCAGTTATCTGTGGAGTGTTGGAGGTTTTGATGGAATTTACAATGCTTGTTTGGGTTATAGCCTGGAACATTTAGGTTTGGTGGCTTTAGATTAGGTAAGGGTTAAAGTAAGCCTTTTTCTATTAGGCGCTCTAGGACTTTTGACAAAGGTTGGTTAAAATTGGAAAATCTCATGGGTTATTGAATAGTGTGAACTCCTACAACTCGACTAATATTTCCTTGTTATGTGCCCTCAGTTGAGTAGTCTTTTGCTTTGGTGCTTTTAGCAATCTTCTTTTTCTCATTCTCAATGTCCTCAGCTTGCAACCAATTATTATAAAGGTCTATAAATGTCTTAGGATTCATCATCTGCAACCTCTTAACCAGATTGGTTGACACATTTCAGACTATCATCCTAACCTGATCTTTTTCAGCCAGCTTGTTCTCCATTAATCTAACCTTATTCATGAACCTAGTTAGAAAATTTAAGAATGATTCATTAGGCTTTTGCTTGGTCAATTCTAGATCCCTGATGGATACTTCAAGCTTGGTATTGTAGTCATATTGCTTTAAAAAAGTGATACACAGTTCCCTCCAGTCTGCTCGAATAGACTTCTCCAACCCATGATACCAATTGATAGCCATACCCTCCAAGGATAATACAAACAAATTGGTAACCATAGACAAAAGAGCCTTAGTGGTGCTTATGGTAGTTGTGTATTGACTAAGGTGGATCCTCTGGTCTTTAGTACCGTTAAACTTCTGTAGCTGTGGCATTTTGAATTTATTAGGTACCTTATCCTCTTCAAATTGCATCATATCATCAATGTCAAATGAGTATCCAATGCTTTGTCCTCTAATCAACTCCTCCATCTTGGACATCTTATAAGTCAGTGCTTTCATCTGCTTGGATTTCAGCTTTTGAACTTGCTCAAGTGATTCCCTTGTTGCCTTTTCAACCATGTAATTATTAGCATCCTCCAACTTTATTTCTACAAAAGGCATGTTCCTAGTAGCATTGTCATTATTAGCGGGTGGTGTACCCACAACAATTGGATTAGCCAAAACGGGAGGTGCAGTAGCAGGTGGTGGTGGCATCAATCTAGCCAGAGCTTTCTTAATTCATCTTGCATTATCACTTTCATGTCATACATCAATGCTCCTTTGACATCCTCTAGAGTTCAGTTTCCTCCCTCTTGTTGTTCCATTTCTTTGGCTTGTTTAGGATGTATAGCTTTTAGGTAGAGTGGATTGATGAGACTCCTTTCTAGTCTACTAAAGATCTTTTTCATAATTGATTGTGGACCCGAATCAGTTCTCACTAGTCTGCCACCCTTCAGACTCTAAACATAGGAAGACCCAGATGAATCTATAATGGCTAAAAGACAAATTCTTAGTATTATGCATGTAATGCATGTATGCATAATGCACGTGCTATGCAACAAATAATAAGTAACAAGTAACAATCAAGTCAAGTACCAAGTTAAGTATATACATCCTTCTAACGTTATTACTCTCATACACCTATTTAATGGTGAGTCTCTTTTCTTAGGATTTTTTGTCTTGGCCTTAATATCAATAGGGGAAATCAAGAACCGATGCGCATGCCAAATCTCTCAAAGCAGTAAAGCATAGAAATAATATTTCTAGGTATAAAAGCATAGCCCAATCTTTATTAGTCCTGCTGGGCTTCTGAAGTATGGGCTTGGGCCTTTATAGATAGAAATACCTCATGGCAACATTCACAAGCAATTTGCCGTAAGGGAAATAACTAGGCCATTATATATGGTTAAGTCTAGTGGAAAAGTTAAGGTTCCCTTAGCAAAATGCCCTCCTTTAAGACTTGAGTTATAGGCCAAGGTTAGAAGGGCCCGACATCTCATGCAAACTCGAGAGAAGGCTACCCCCCTTTAGGACTTAGGTTATAGACTCTGGTCAGATGAGCCCAATAATCTCTCTTAAACCGAGTTAAGGCTAAGAGTGATGGTCAGCCAATTTATAATCCCATGAAGTTAGTGGAATCATGGAACCATAAACCAATTCCATCGGTTAATAAGGACATGCAGAATGAATGCAAGAATAAAAAAATAATTAATAAAATAATTCTAAAGAACATAAGTAGAATCAGTATCTCTTATCCCCAGTGAAGTCGCCACTGTAGACGACGGGGTTTAGCGTGCACCTAAGATTTTAGCAACCATGACACTGTTTGAGCTCAGGGCTCTAGAGAACACACTAACCATTGTCACAAAGACATGGCATGGAGATGAGGAGTCACCACCTAAGGTAATAACTGGAATAAATCGAAAAAGGTGGTACTTGAATCTCTAAAAGAAAGCTAGCACCACAACCAGGAGATTTTGGATACGGAATACCAACTTCTTTCAGTATTGTGTTCGTTTAGAATTACTTTATGAATTACTATTTTATCCTTTATTGACATGCAATTTTATAGAAACACTTAAAAACAATCAACTCTAGGCAAACTAGTTATGAAATATACAAGTAAACAATGCATTCATCACAATCCCTAGGTTAATCTAATCTACACTGATTTTAATTAAATGGGCTAAATCTACATGTTTTAATTTGCAAGTGAGTCTAAAGACTAATGAGCCTAATTCCTTTTAATTAAATGATCCTAAGTCTATTTATTTTAATTCTAAAAATAGGCCTAAATCTCTAAATTATGAAGTATTTAATTTAGTGGGTCTAATTCTATATGTTTTAATTCTAGAATGATCTTAAATCTACAAATTCTGAAAAGACTTCAATTAAAGGGGCTAAGTCTAAATTAATTAAATTAACTTAGGTGGGTTTATGTCTAATTAACTAAATGGGCCTAAGTTATCTACACCCTAAATCTAATTAATTATGGGCCTAAAATACATCTCAATTAATTAAACCTAAAAAAAACCTAATTTTCATGAATTAAAGCCTAATGTGGGCCTAAGGCCCAAAACACATAAACATAAGCAAACAAGCCCAAAAACAATAAAAATATCAAAACAAACAAATAAAAAATTGAACAATTAATTTTACTTTTTCTAAAAACTCTAATTTAATTAAAGTGATCATAAATAAATAAAACAAAACAACTAATAGTCAACCCTAATTCTATCCACTTAAATCTAATTCAATTTTAATTAAACAACCTAATGATTTCTATAGCCATTAATTTTACTAACCAATTACTTAAAATAAAATATATAAGCACACACATCAAATTTCATTATTCCCCACTATTGGGGTTGTTACAATGAACTATTGAGAATAATAAAAAAAAAGAATTAATACAATCCCAAAAATAAATAAAAATAAGACAATTAAATAAAAAAAAACCTAAAAACTATATTTAGCTACTAGGTTCCATCCATGGCATTCCATGGACCTCTATGGATTTGGTTCTCCAAGTATGATCAATGTGTAATCTCCTTTATAATCACCATTACAAAAGGATAAAATAATGATTAGCGAATAAAATTATAATAGGAATTAAATAACTTTAAAATTCAATAAAATCAAATTAACAAGAAAAGAATAAAAGAAAGTAGGGAGAAGATAATGCTTTATGGATGCTGAATATATTGCTCCTCAGACTAGTAAGATCATTGTTATTTTTAGTAAGCCTTTAAGAACTCGTTATTCTTTTTCTCAAAAATCTCTTACGAATCAATCACAAAGAATTTATGTATTGCCTTAAGAAAAGTTTAGAGATCCTTAAGAAAAAGAGAGCCAAAATTGCAGAAAAGAGTGTTAAGGATTGTGAATTCCCTCCTCTTCTTTCTAGGAGCTTAAACACTCTTTTTATAGGAAAAAACCAAAAAACCCTAAGTCTTACGTACTGAAAAGTTCCAATTTTAAAAGAACTTTATTTCCTAAAAATTTAGATAAATCCCAAAATAAATTTAAGAAAATTTTGTAGCCAATCAAAATTCAGGAAAAATATTTTTTTATTTTCTGTAAAAATACAAAAAACAGATGGTAAACATGTAATTCCGATCGGAATTCTCTAATTCTAATTTCTTTAAACTTTTAATTATAAAAAGACCTCTGAAAGAAATTAAAATTTTTAATTAGATTTTAAAAAGTATTACAATTAAGTCCTTAAAAAACCAATGAAACTCTTTTTGAAAATGTATTCAAACTTTTGAGGTTTCAAACTTCAAGTGTTGAAGATCTACTTATAACATTTTCATTAGTGGAGTCCTTTATCGTATCCATATTTTATTATCCCAAAATTTGGTGTTTACAGTTGTCATCTCTAAGTCGTGAGTAGGTTAATTCTATTCATGCGTCTTCAACTATCTGGAAGCATATGCAACTACCTACCATTCTACATTAACACATAACCTAGACCAACTCCAGAGGCATCACAATACACAGCGAACTTATCTTCTCCATTTGACAAAGTCAACACTGTCGCTGTGGTCAACTTCTCCTTTAATAACTGAAAAATATTCTCACAAACATCTGACCACTCAAACTTCGCATTCTTCTAAGTTAAGCAGGTCATAGGTGCTATAATTCTTGAGAAATCTTGAACAAATCTCCTATAATACCTAGCCAAACCTAAAAAATCTCAATGATTATCATCAATCTGGGCCACTCAGATGCTGCTTCAATCTTCTGTGGATCAACCTGGATACCATCATTAGTCACCACGTGACCAAGAAATACAACACTCTTCATCCATAAATTACACTTTAAGAATTTAGCATAAAGCTGATGTTCTCTCAGTGTTTGTAGTACTGTCCTCAAATGATATATCATCAATGAAGACTACCACAAATTAATGCACATATGGTCTAAATACCATGTTCATTAGATCCATTAAAGCAGTTGGGGCATTAGTTAATCCAAATGACATCACCAGAAACTCGTAATGGACATATTTAGTACCGAATGTCATTTTAAGAACATCGGCTTCTCTGATCCATAACTGATGATAGCCTAATCCCAAATCAATCTTAGAGAAGAACTGTGCACTTTGAAGAGAAGTGTTAGTCTGATAAAACCCTTGTATAACAACTCTTGCAACTGCTCCTTTAACTCCTTCAACTCTGCAGGAGCCATTCTATAAGATGACATCAAAATAGGAGTTGTGCCCGAGACTACATCTATATAGAATTCGATCTCTCAATGAGATGGTAAACTTGGAAACTTATTAGGATAGACATAAGGAAACTCACAAGCTATTGGAACATCTATGAGAGACATCTTCTCCACTGAAGTATCCCTGACTAGTGCCAAGTATCTCTGATAACCTTTCCTTAGCATCTTCTTAGTAGTGATAGCGGAGATAAGATTCTGAGGTGCATAACTTTTGTCACCCACAAACTTAAAATATTTTTCATCAGGAATTCTAAAAATCACTTCTTTACTTTAATAATCAACCATTGCATAGTGCTGAGATAACCCATCCATTCTAAGGATCATAACAAAATCCATTCTCAAAATCACGTCAAGTTAATTACACCCAAATGGAATGAATTTGCAAATAACTCTCTAAATTTCAGTCCTCAACTCGGATGCTAATATACTGAACTTAATCTTATAACATATAGTTGTACCAGACTCCACTTATACAGTATCAAGTCTACAACATGATGCGACAGATTGAAGAGTTTATGGGTATTCTTCTTAACTGACCGCTCTTCTCTTACTCTATTCAATACCGCCATGTGTAATTATCCCTCCTTGAAGGTGGATGGAAGTATCTTAGAAATCACTCATTAAACTCCAATCATGTCATAGTAGTCACGTAAAACTAATTTGACTACATGCATCAATCTTATACTGTAATCAAAATTGATAACTTTACCATTAAATAGTACAAAAATGTTGCATCCACATTAAATATCTTCTAATTCCTTTATCAAAGCATATTCAAAAAAATTTTTATACTTTGTTGAGTATTACCAAGTCCTCATTAACCCTGACTATCCTAGCCATAAATGCTGCAAGTTCGAGTTCAAAGGCTGCTTATACCTCTTACAGTAACTACCTTGGTCTTTGAGTTACAGTTGCCTCTTACCGACCTCTATACTAGATAGGTGTAGTAAGGGCTAAAACTAGAATCACAACTTCAACTTGAAAGGACTGTTTATCAATATATATTATCTATATGGTAGAAGCAGTTCATGTTCACCTCACTTGAAAAGAAGTGGAAATCAATAAGATTCAAAACATGGAATATACGGAGAATTGACATATCCTGAGCTCTCTACTAAAATAGAGGCTGCTTTTGCTGTACGACTGAAGGTATTAGCACTGCATCGTGCGAAAATCCTAATGCATGGGTAGAATCATCAAAACCCTAAGCCACAAGCTCCTTATTCTATTGTTCCCACTGTCTACGGTGAGCACTTGGCCCTTTAAATTCACCTCTACCCCTATGCCTAACTAGCTGCACATGGGGTAGAACCTTATCCTTAAAAGACTCTTCGTCATTAATCTCATCGATCGATGAAGCGACTCACGCTTGCCATAAACAGAAAAGAACAAAAGCAAAACATACAATTCAAATAATCATAAATAGTAAAAAAACAATAAATAAACACCTTAATAGTTATGCAAAATTTTAAAAAACAACAAAGATTTTTCAAAGACATAGTCTAACATAATTTACTACAGTAGTTTCAAAGAAAACAAAACTCTACTAACCTAGGTCCACAACACTAAACCTAGGCTCTAATACCAACTTTGTCATGACCTAAATCGGGGAGTCATAATCGGTGCTAGGGAACGAGAATTCTTTCAAATCCAGAACCTGTAGCAAGCCTTAAAAAATAAAAACACGCAGAAATCGCAATACAAAAATACCAAGGAATTAAAAAATTTACATCATATTAAATAAATTCTCATATTATATAATAAAATATAATAATACATTATCCTTTAAATGTAAATCTCCGTTATAAAACAATACTAAACACTACAACACTCGAGCACCACTACTGCAGCTTTTAGAATATAAATAAAAGTTTAGATATAAAAATTACATAATTTAGCCGAGGTTGAAAAAGATTGGCGAAGGGGTCTCTTACTGAGGTCTGACGAAGTAGAATGTCCTAAAAAAAATAGTGAATTGTTATAATATATATACATGCAACCTAAAGTCATATACAATTAAGCATCAATAATATATATATATATATATATATATATATATATATATATATATATATATATATATATATATATATATATATATATATATATATATATATATATATATATATGCATATCATACAGATGCTAAAATCCACTTTTATAT
The DNA here is from genome assembly GCA_947683625.1 of Mallotus nudiflorus. Taxonomy (NCBI): domain Eukaryota; kingdom Viridiplantae; phylum Streptophyta; class Magnoliopsida; order Malpighiales; family Euphorbiaceae; genus Mallotus; species Mallotus nudiflorus. The sequence goes on along the minus strand of CANTUR010000133.1, from coordinate 1,269,599 downwards.
AATAATAGATGTAGAAAAAATTATTTTAGTTGAATGATAGGAGCAGAACCCTAAAAATATTACGCAACTTTATACTGCATGCACCAATCTTATACTGAAGTCAAAACTAATAACTTCACCATCAAAGAGTACAAAAATGTTGCATCCGCATTAAACATCTTTTGATTCCTTTATAAAAGCATATTCAAAACAATGGTTATGCTTGGTTGAGTACTACCAAGTCCTCACTAACCCTGGCATCCCAGCCACAAATGCTACAAGTTCGAGTTCAAAGGCTGCTTGTGCCTCTTATAATAACTACCTTGGGCTTTTAGTTACAGTTGCCTTTTACTTACCTCTGTACTAGATATGTGTAGTAGGGGCTGAAACTAGAATCACAACTTCAACTTAAAAGGACTGTTTATCAATATATATTATCTCTATGGTAGAAGTAGTTTGCGTTCACCTCACTTGAAAAGAAGTAGAAATCAACAAGATTCAAAACATGGAATATATGCAGAATTGACATATCCTGAGCTCTTTGCTAAATAGAAGCTGCATCTGTTGTACGATCGAAGGTATCGGCACTGCACCCTGCGGAACTCCTAGTGCATGGGTAGCATCATCAAAACCCTGAGCCACAAGCTCCTTATTCTATTGTTCCCATTGTCTATGGTGACCATCTGACCCTTTAAATTCACCTTTACCCCTACGCCTAGCTAGCTGCACATGGGGTAGAACCTTATCCTAAAAAGACTCTCCATTATCGCCTCATCGATCGATGGAGCAACTCACGCTCGCCATAAACAAAAAATAATAAAAGCAAAACATATAATTTAGACAATCACAAATAATAAACAAACACTTTAATAGTTACGCAGAATTTTAAAAAGCAACGAAGACTTTTCAAAGACATAGTCGAACATAATTTACTGTAATAGTTTCAAAGAAAACATAACTCTACTAACCTAGGTCCATAACACTAAACCTAGGCTCTAATACCAACTTTGTTACGATCCAAATCAGGGAGTCATAACCGGCGCTAGGGAATAAAAATTCTTTTGAATCCGGAACCTGTAGCAAGCCTTAAAAAAATAAAAAACACACAGAAACCGCAATACAAAAATACCAAGGAATTAAAAAATTTAAATCATATTAAAGAAATTCTCATATCATATAATAAAATATAACAATACATTATCCTTCAAATACAAATCTCTGTTATAAAACAATACTAAACACTACAACACTTGAGCACCACTATTGCAACTTTTAGAATATGCATAAAAGTTCAGATATAAAAATTACATAATCTAGTCGGGGCTGAAGAAGACTAGCGAAGGGGTTTACTACTGAGGTCTGATGAAGTAGAATGTCCTGAAAAAAATATTAAGGGGGGTTCAGACCTCACTGAATGAATTATTATAATATATATGCATGCAACCTAAAGTCATAAACAATCAAGCATCAATATAATAATATATATATACATGCATATCTTATAGATGCTAAAATCCACTTTTATATAATAATAGATGCAGAAAATTTTATTTTAGTTGAACGATCGGAGCAAAACCCTAAAAATATTATGCAACCTCAATCATTAAATCTCACTAGCCAACATGATTACTTAATTCCAAAATATTTCTCTTTTCCATTTTTGGACAGTGGACTGGCCTCAAGACACTAAATCAACCAAGCTCCTACAATCTCATTATCAATGTGATTGGCCCTGAGATATTAGGTCAACCGAGCTCCCGTAATTACACTACCCTCTCACCACAATTCTCAATAATCAACATAATCATATCTCACATCAAATAATTTCATAATCCCAACCCTAAAATCTAATGCACTAGTACATACACAATCCTAATACAACCCACTAGGTAGCACATTCCACTTTTATCCTTCAAATAAATCGTATAATTATTTAAAATAATAAAAGCATAATTTAAACATGATGACATCCATTTTTAAAGAAATATATCACTTATATACCAAGCATATACTGAATATATACCAATTGTATACCAAAAATATACCAAATATGTATGCTGAATATATACAAAAAATATACCGAATATTTACCAAAAATATACTAAGCATATATGTCACATATATACTAAAAATATACATAATTATTTAGTAAAATAATTCATATTTAAATACATTATAAAGATATGGGTGCCCATAATTTGGTATTCTACATGAAATGCATATATAAAATAATAAATCACATTATTACTGCGCTCTGTTGTTCTTGTTCGGCTGGCCCGGTCTTGTCGGCCTAGCTTGTAGTACATCTAAAGAAAAATAATATATTATTATTAGAATAAATTTCCTAATTCAATAACTCTAAAATTTCTAAGAATGACTTGATCTAAATATGATTCGATCAAAATTTTAAAACTAGAATCGGACCGGTTATTACATTTTACAGGAAATCTACCAAAAATTTGGTTGAATTTCCTTTGTAAAATAGACGTATCCCTACAAAAGTAGGGTTGATCCTGCACAGAAAATACACTTTTATAACATATAAGTTCAACTGCTCGGGTTGGATCCCTGAACTACTCATAATGCCCAACCGAACCTCAACAATTCCACAAATGTATATGTCTATATATATGGCCAACCGAGCCTCAACAATTCCACAGATGTATATATATATATATATATATATATATATATAATTTCAAATAATTCACCCAAAAACCATAAAATCCATATAAAAATATAATAACTTCTCAAATCACCAAAATATCTCATAAAAATATTAAAAACTTTTATTTTCCAACTAAATAATAAAATTCTAGTTTTTAAATAATATTTGCTAATAAGATTCATAAATGGAATAAAATTCCCATTTTACAATTAAAGTAGCATAAATTGCAAATAATTATTAAAATCACTATTTAACATCATAAAATAATTAAACACCTATTTAAGCTCAAAAAAATAAATAAATTTATTATTCACATATTATTCCAAAATTATCACAAATTAACTGATAAATGGGAAATAATATTAAAAATTAATTTTCATACTTTTATTAATCCATAAATAGTTTAAAACAAAATAATTAACAATAATTTCAATTAAAATAAAAATAATCTACTAACTTCTAAAAATACATATGTAGACATAAACTATCAAAATTTAATCAAATACCACAATAAATAAACTAATAATAAATACCATTAATTCACCCAAAATTATAAAAATCTCATTTAAATACTAAGTACCAAATATTTCAACAAAAATTATAAAAATCTCATTTAATATCAAAATCAACTTATTTATATAATAAAAGCATAAAAAATATTTATTTTCCAAATTAAATAATAAAATTTCAAATATAAGTAAATAATATTAATTAAACCCATTCTTTTAAATATTCTAAATTAAATAGCATTTAATTACCAATAATCAATTAAATTATTAAATTATCTAATTAAAAGAATTAAAACTCATTTAAATTCAAAATTGACAATTAAAATTATTATTTGGATATAATTTTGGAAATTAATATTAATTAGCTAAAAATAGTAATTAACTTATAAAAAATTATTTTAATACCAATTATCACTCAAAACCTATCCAAAACCTATCAATTAGCAATAATATCAATTAAAACATAAAAATTACTTATTTTTATTAATTTCTCCAAAATTCTATTTTTTTACATAAACATTCAAAAATCTATAAAAAAAAATTCAGTATGTAATTTAAATAAATTTTCTTCATGAAGTTTGCCTGAAATACATCAAAGAATTTATTAAAAATATAAAATTTTCTTGAGCCATAAACAGTATACATGAACAGTGTTCGTGCTAGTATAATTTCGAAAACTATCTCAAAAATTAAATCCAAATATATTTTTGGTAAGCTCATAACTCATACACTAATAATCTAAAATCAATTTCACAAGAAAAAACCTCGTTTAAGCTTAATTTAACAATTTACACAAAATTAACCTAACAACAATTATCCAAAATTGAAGTTGAATCTGTTGTTAATCGGATGAATTACTTTGGGGGAAACAAAAACCAAGACGAGAGAAAGAGATCGAGACCAGGCTCGACCACTGTCATCGTCAAAAATATCTCCAGTGAGCAAATGAAGATCCGACCAAACTTGAAACCAAGGAAAAAGAGAAAAGGAAGCTCGCCGGAAATGGGGGAAGGCAACATCGTCTCTTGCTGGAGTTGATACATTGACTGATGCAGTGACTAGGCTGACCGGAAGTGGATGTTGGGCTGGTGGTTTGGTCATCAATGACAGAAGTAAAAAAGAAGAAGATGAATAATTAGGGGAAAAGTAGCCACTGCCACTATCATGTTTTCTTTCTTTTTTTTTTTTTTTTTGCAAAAAGGACAATTCAAAATAATATTTTTAAATAAAAAAATCTCTTTTCCAAATACTTCTCAGAACATAATATATTTATATCCCAATTAAATTAATTTAAATTTATTACAATTACAAAAATAATAATACTTGAATAAATAATCATATATTAATTAACACTACTTAATCCCAAAATAATATTAATAACATTAAATAATATACAACAATAAAATTAAATTTTTAATTTCAAATTAATAATAATGCCATAATTTAATAAAATAAATAATAACACTAGAATTTAATTTAACTTCATAATAATCAAATATCATAGTTTAATAAAATAATTATTAACATTGCATATCTCATAATTTAATTTAATAATTTATATGAAAATTTTGGGTTATAATAACATGATAGGTTCGCGAATGAGGAATTATCCGTTTTGACTTGGGGCACTCCATAAATCGTATAGTTTTGTCCTTTAATAGAAAAGACAACTCACCAGGGAGAGGGTGCCACAGGCCGCATGGCTTCATCCCATAGACTGCACCATTGATGATGCCCAACCCAAATCCTTTCACATAGTAGGCCCATTTGGTGTTTTCATCTTTAGCTTGCAGAACTCCATAAACTGCATGATTTTTTCCTCTAATGGAAACGAGACCGCATGTTTATGGATAAAATCGTTTCCATTAAAAGGCAAAACCATGTGGTATATGGGGTCCCCCAAATCAAAGCAGATAATACCTTATGAGTAGGCTTACCATGTAAAAAAATTTAGGCTGAATATCATCAATGGCGTCGTCTATGGGAACGAGACATTGTCCTTTACCCAAGCCCCTCATATGGGGGCTTTAATGATGCACCAAATATCACACATCGGTTAGAAGATAAGGAGTTTAAGTACTTATAAGCTCAAGTTTCCCTCTCACCCATGCTACATCTTTTCTATTAAAGGATAAAACTGTGTAGTTTGTGGGGTCCCCCAAGTTAAAGCAGACAATACTTTACGAGCGAGCCTAATATATGAAAGGATTTGGGTTGGACATTATCGATTATTATCATCGTAATTCAGTTTAAGAAATTATTTTTACTTTTAGTTTTATAATTATATGATGATTTAGTTTAATTCAACACCTGAATTTTATATTTATATTAGTTTAAAAATGATTTACTGTCCATAACGTTAAATTAATATATAGAAAAATATTATTACTAATGTGAACCAAATGTCAAAAAAAATATTTTTCAGCAAATTGATAAATACTTTTTTTTTAAAAATACTAATTATTTTCTGAAAACAAAAGAAGTTAAACATTTTTTGTCTGCTTAAAGCTAGAGCTTAGAAATAATTAAAATTAAATATTTTTAGTTTCAAAATATTTACCGCATTATTACTCATAGCATTTTCTTAGCCTAAAAAATTTAATTGATTAAAAATATTTTTTTTATGTTATCATCAATTTTTTTTATGTTGTTTTGTATTGCCTTTGTTGGCTGTTAAAAGAAAATATTTTTTATGTTAATTATATAATTTTTTGAATTTAAAAAAGAAAAAGAAAAGTTTTACTTTTTATAATAATAAAAAAATTAAATTCATAATTTTTTAATATTATAAGTAAAATTTTTTACATAATTTAATTACTCAGCTTTCATGAATCTTATAATTTTATAATTTGTTTTGTTATAAGATTCTTGCAAATGCATGAGAAACATTACAATCTTTTTCTTTTTTAAACTTGATGTTGTCCATTTTTCAATCCGTCCAATCTAGGCTAAAGTAGCAATTCACCCCTTGAACTATTATTTAAGGTGCAATTAACCTTAAAATCAACTTTTTGGGCTATTTAACCTAAAGAGATACAAAATTAGGCTATAAGCCCTGAATTTAGGAGAGTGAACAACACTTAGTAAAATGCATTAAAAAATAATAAAAATCATATTTCTTTTCCTTTTTCTTTTTCTCTCCTAACACCTAGGTTTACCACTGCCCACATGGCCATTAACACTATCCACCACCACCACCTCACTAGCGACATCACCAACACCACTCACCATTGGCACCACCATCAACAATACCCATTGCCATCAACATTATTCATTGCCAGCATCACCATTAACACCGCCATCAACATCATCATCCATTGTCGGTACAAGTCAATGCCACTATCATTAATACCAAAAACCAACACCATCTAAAACCACCAATATCTTTATCATCATCATCAATAACAACAATATAACTGCCAACAAATTAACACCACTACCATCAAATCAATAACAATAATATGAAAAAAAAAATCAACAACAAATATAAAGAAAAATCAGCATAATCAATAACAAGAAAACAAAAAATCAACATCATCAACAATAAGAATACACAATTAACAAAATCAATACAAACATCTCAAATATTAAAAAAAAAATCATCCGCACATATAATTATGAATAATAATATGCTTCAAATATTAACAAAATCACTAATATTTAATTTTTAATATGAACAATTCACGGTAGAAAACTTTCAATGCCATTAAAAAAACATATGTAACATTTTCAAACTCAATCAACCTGAATTTCACTAACTCTTTATTTTATTTAGAACTCCATGGACTTGAATCAATTCAAACTACTTTTTCTACTGATGGATTTGTGATTTGCCAAAATGCATCATCCTTATTTTACTGCTTCCGTTGTCAAAATCACCATCATCATCAACAACAACATCAACATCAACATCACACTATCACTACTATAGAAGAGAAGAGAAGAAAGAGATTTTGATGGAGCTGTGGTGGTGGTGGCGGCGTTGTGGTGAAAGTGGAGGTAGAGGTTCAATGAAGAAGAAGAAAAGGGAGAAGAAGAACGAAAAAAGAAAAAATTGGTAAACAAAAAAAGTAATTGGAGTGGGATGCGATAATAAAGGTCGAGTGAGAGACAGTAGATGGAAGGCAACAAGGTGAGATTAAGTTTGAACCATTTGTGTTTTTTTCAAAAAAAAAGATAAGAGAAGAAAGAGATTTTATGGAGCTGAGGTGGTGGTGTCACCAAGGTAGAGATTTGATGGAGAAGAACAGAAAAAAAAAAAAAAAAAAAAACTCTAGTGAAAAAAATAATTGTAATTTTTGTTAGTTAAAAATATTTATTTTCATAAATAAATAAATATATTTTTTTTATGGAAGGAGAGTGTACCTCATTCTCCTTATTATGTGAGAATTTGGGGCTAATAGTCTAATTTTGTACCTTTTTGGGTTAAATAGCCAAAAAGATGATTTTGGGGTTAATTGCACCTTATGAGAGTTCAGGGGGGGTGAATTGCTACTCTAGCCGTCCAATCCATTGTTTTTAATTTCTAAGTTGGATCCTTTAAAGGTTTTATTTGGAATTTACTTCGAACTGTGACTGAATCAAGAGTTTCTTATGCTGATAGGAGGACTAGCCATGGCCGGTTTGGTTTAGGAATCTGACTGATCAAATTTGAAATTAGTTTCAAACTGGTTTGGTTCAAATTCAGTTTCTGCCTTGGTCGTTTAAATTCCGAAACCGACTGGTTTGAATTCCAAATCCAATTTTTTTTTCTTTTAAAAAGATAATCCAATTTTACTTGCCCTCTTAGTTTTTGATAGATAGACAAAAGACCTTCTAAACATTTACAAACATCTTCCTAATATTTTACTTAGTTAACAAATTAATTCTGATTTGAGTAACAAAAAAATAATTTTAACAAAAAATTAAAATTTTTACATTATATTTAAAACTTGAATTTTTTTTATAGCATGTACATTAAATTATACACTAATATTTGTTAGTAATATATATATATATATATATATATATATATATATATATATATATATATATATATATATATATATATATATATATATATATATTATTTTCTAAAATATGTGTGTATGCATAGATAATACTAGCTTTTAAAACAAATTTTCTATGATATTTTAATCACTTAATAAATTAATTCTTATAATTAATTATGATGAAAAATAGCTTAATTTTAATTTAATATGAAATTTATTATTATCTTTATTACTTAAAATGAAGAATTTTAGAAGCTAATAATTTGTATACATATTAAATTATACATTTATTTTTCTAAAATATAAAAAAAATTTAGTGTTATTGTAATTTAAATATTAAAATAAAGCATAAACATATTAAAATTATATATATTTTATACATAATTTAATTTATATATTTATATAATATATTATTAAAATTTTTATGGTATAAATATTTTTAGTTTTAAATATAATTTAATAATTTTAATTTTTTGTTTACAAATTTAGGACTAATTTGTTAATTAAGTAAAACATTAAAGAGGTGTTTATAAATATTTATGGAATCTTGTATCCACCTATCAAAAAATAAGGAGGTAATTGTAATTATAAAGATTAATTTAACCTTTATCAAATAGTTCAATAGTTAAATTAATTTAAAAGATAATAAAAGGGCTGATTTGACCTGATCACCATGAACAAGTTCAAGGGGAAGTTCATCTTTATTCCCACTTCAAATTTGTTAGGTACCAACTCCACAGCAACAGTATTGGACCATGACCACCAAACACCAATTTACATCCATTTCTTCATGACAATGTGCTCTGATGTCAGCTTGCATTTGTTTGTTTTTGGCTAATCTGTTGGAAACAGTGTGCGGTGTAATTTGAGTTAATTTTTATCAATAATAATACTTATTATTTTAAAAACTATTGTGGAGGGTCATAATAATTTAATTTAAAAATTATTTTTTAGATAGAATTTTATCAAGATAAGTAATTTTAATAACATAATAATTAACAATAATTATATTCAATAGTATCTATTAAATAAATATAAAAAAAATATCAAAATTTAATGAGATTCAATTAATTATATCTACGTTCTCAGATATTATTAAAATAATATTTTATTAAATGAGAAAATATTATAAAAAAAGAGAAAGAATATAATTGCTTAAATATATAGAAAAAATAATTTGAAATGATCTAATTAAAGAGAGAAATGAGTCTATTTATAGTTTTAGAATTCCTCCCATTTCTTTTAAATTTTCATTGTGGAATTGAAAATTTTGCAAAAAAAAAAAAAAAAAAAACAACAGTGTGCACATGCAGAATTGATTTGATTGTTTAAAATTTTGTTACAAGAAAATAAATAATAAAATCTACATCACCAACCAATCACACGTATTGCCAAACAGCATCAGGAAGCTCCTCTCTCAAAGCCCCATATAAATGTGTATGTCAAGACACAAGAATGTTAGCGCCATGCAAAACATGCATGCATGTGCGCACCAAAAGTAGGTGATGTTTGATTTGGCCCTCTAACTTTTTATGTAATTTTAATTTGGTCCAAAATGAACTTTTTTTTTAATATTTTAGTTCAAAACTTGTAATTATTATATCATTTTAACGCATGTAATGGTGCGTGTAACGCACCTTTAAAATAGACACCAACTGAATTCAACAAAAAAAATTAAATCACTAATGGAATTACTCAAAAAAAAAAAAAAAAACCCAGATGAGAAAAATTGAATCACCTTCTCCCCTGCTTCTCTTCCCCGCCACGTGCTCCTCCACCACCATCAAGAATTGCAACATCAAGGTTTGGTTCTGATTCAAATCGATCGTCTCTCAAGTAAATCGCTTCTCCTTGTTGAACTCTCCATCCTTACCTAATCGGTCATAAAGGTACACCGGTACTAGTCAAAATGGAAAACCCAAATTTGTCAACGGTCGAACTAGTGTCCTTCCGATGAAGATTTCTTTATCGCTGCCGGTGACCTACCTAGTCGCCGTCGTAATAAGAACGCAGAGTAACTCACCTGGGTTCAAGTGATGTAGTCTTCTTCTTCAAAGTGAGAACGGAGAAGACAACTACGACGTCGTTTTACTATTTTTTTTTTTCTGAAACGAAGAAGAAGAAGAAGAGATGTGTGCGGCGAGGGTGACAGGGGAATAGTGGGCGAGGGTGATAACCGGGCAGATCAGAGGAGGATTTAGCCATGAAAGGGAGCATGATTTAGCTCTTATGGTTAGTGATTTCCTTGAAAATGGTGGTAGTAGTGGCCCTGATTCTCGGGGTAGCGGTGATAGCGAGTCTGCTCTCTTCGATCTTCATTGTCTCGCCGATAAAATTTCGGTAATTCAATCATTTCCTTTTTTTTTCAAAAAAAAATTATATAATTATTTTCGAGGGACTGGTCCGTTGTTTCTTTCAAATTTTATCATTATAGTAAGTATAGCAATCAACTCATGAAACTCACTTAATTATGATGTAATGAATTTCAATTTAAATTGAATTTTTGTAGTTGCTGTTTCTTGATTGTTTGAATTAAAGACTGCTGTAAAAACAGTGCAGATTAGGAGGTCACAGTTGTAGCTGTGGTAGTGGTGGTTCGGGACCATAAAGTTGATTTTATTGTTGTTGATGATGATGAGCTTATTCTTGGCCTGTGAATGTAGTTGCTGGCGTTGGTGTTGTTGCATTGTGGTGTTGTTGGCGGAGATAGTGAGTACTGAGTAGTGGTGGTGCAGACAGTGGAGCTGGCGGAGGCTGGGGCTTTGGAAGAGTAAAAGCAGAAAGAGAGATGAGAATAATGGTCTTGAGCAACTAAGAAAACTCCCCTGCAGATCATACCACTGCAATTCTTGATCGCCAGAAAGCAGCAAACCGTTTCATAGTTAATGAATCCACAAAAGTTGACGATTCTCTTATCGAACTCAACCTCCTCGCCATGGAAAAACTTGATCTTTTCATGGGTGACACTGCTTTAGTCAAGGGAAAAAGAAGGAAAGATACTGTCTGCACTGCACAGGGAGATAGCGCCTGTGAAAGGCACAAGATTAGGATGAACAAAGTCGTAAGATCGAACCTGAAAGTCAGACTTGGTGACATGGTTTCTGTCTATGAATGTGCAAACGTCCAGTGTGGGAAGAGGATTCATGTTCTTCCTTCGGATTATACAGTCGAAGGCCTTGCATACATTGCAAACGCACCGGTTCGTTTTGGAGAGCAGCTTGGGTCATTGAAACAATGTTCTGGGCTGGTGCTTTTAGTTAGGGTTTTTTTTTTTTTTTAAAGAAATAATTAGTTAGGCTTAATTACACTATAATTCAATTTTTATTATTATGGACACATACTTAAATGGACTTGTATTACATGCACCATCAATTGTTAAAAAATAGGTTTAAATGATTCATTAAGCACAAATATTGGGCTGACATGATAAAAAAGGCCATTTTGAATCAAATTGTACTTTAGCAAAAAGTTTAAAAGCTAAATTGAACATTGTTCCTTTTAAGTAATAAACTGGACAGGAAAAAACTATATATATATAATTTAATTTGAGTATAATATACCCAGATATTTATTTAAATATAAATTGTATTTTTTTAAAAAAAAAATTACAAAACAAATCCAGTCCTTGAATCAATGGCGCATCACTCTGATGAACCAATTGATGACAGGAAGAAATTGCATCTGTTTGGTTAAAGAGAACCTGAAAGAAAATATAGGGAGAAAGTTTAACGAAAGGCGAGAGGGTGACAACAGTTTTCATTCATCACAAGCACCCACTTACAACACAATTCCTATATATGTTAATTCTTTAATTCTTGCATTCCTTTCAAATAATGAATGCCTGCCGCTGATTTCTGCCTGCTTTGCTGTGCTGGGAATGTGTTAATGTTGCCCATCTGTTTGTGCCTACACTATTGTGCCAATTTCATTTTGTTGTTGCATAATAAATGGTGGAAGCCAATCTGTTTCATTACTTAAACAACTCCTTATTTAATTCTTTCATTCCGCTATTTGTACCTGCTTTATTGTGCCAATTTCATTATGTTGCAGCATAATAGATATTGAAATTGTGACCAAACACAACAAATCTGCTATGTGTTTTTTCCAGTTCATTGTCTAACTCTGTTTTTTTTGCTAACTCAAGGTGCTTGTTGTGTATATGGACTCACATTTACAGATTTGTTGTGAACTTATGACCATAATTTTGGTGCCTTAGCTGTTGCACATTCTATTGTTTTATTTTATGAGGTAATGATGAAGTTTCCACCTCATTTTCTGATAATTGGTTGAATGCAATGTTGTGTGTTTCTTAGATAGCAAATGGTTTATAGTTTGTTACCAAAAATGCTACTTGCATTGATCCAATGACATGAAAATTTTGCTTCTAAGCCGCACTTATTTTTTTTTAACTGTTTGTTAATTATAACTCGATTTTTTATGCTTTAGTTGATCCTTAGCTTTTATATTTTGTATATTGTTATTCTTTTGTGATTTTATGATTACACCTTTACATCAGTTTGCCTTTATTTTGGAGTGCGCAGACTCTCTCTTTTGTTTAAAAACAAATCCTCAAGAATTGATATATAATCAAATTGACTTAGTTATGAATTATAAGAATTCTTTTGATGTATATTTTGTAAATGTGAAAGCTAAATCAAATTGACTTAGTTATTAGTTATGAACTAAACTTAAAAGGTTTCTCTCGATGTATATTTTGTAAATAGTGAAAGCCAATTTGTATATTTTGCATAGTTATAGCCCTCAATAGAAATAGTTCATAGTTTTTGTGCTTTGAATAGAAATATTTAGACATGTGAAAGAATTTTTTATTTTTGGAATTTTTTTTTTACAATGGACTCAATCCAATTTATTAAAAGATCTTTTATTTTTAATTTTCATTTGAACTTTAAATTTTTAGTTCCAATCCAAATTTTTGATCTGATCTAACCCGTGTATTTTGGATTTCCGAACCGAATTTTTTTCATTTTCAAAATCATCGGTTTGGTGCCCATTATTAACCTTTAAAACTCAATCGGTTTGTTGGTCCCTACTTCCAAACTCGCCTTACCTGCCCGATACATAGCCCTATATGTATGTGTGCACGCAGGCACCAAGCATGGTGATTTAGAAAGGGTGGATGAAAGAAAAGTAAGTGATGTGTGTCAACTAGGGCCTTGAGGAAATGAATAATTCTCTCCAGACACGAGAGGAGAATTTTCAGTTTTCCCATTTTATTTGTTTGACATGTTTACAATATCAATAATCAATCACTACAATATCAATGATCAATCACTACAATATCAATGATCAATCACTACAATATCAAAGTTTATAAGACCCTTTTCCATTTTAAATTAATGATTTATACATGTGTTAAGTAAATAAACTGGACAGGAAAAAACTCTCATCTTATTGTATGTATATTTATCATTTAATTTGAGTATAATATTTATTTAAATACACATTGTATTATTATTATTATTATTTTATTTCAAAACAAAGCCAATCCTTGAATCATTAGCACACTCCTCTGATGAAACCAATTGATAACAGCAAGAAATTGCATCTGTTTGCTTAAAGAGAACCTGAAAGAAAATATAGGGAGAAAATTTAAGGAAAGGCGAGATGGTAGCACCCGCTTACAACACAATTCCTATATATGCTGGGCTAATCACAGATCTTGCACATATTCTCTCCAATTACATATCTAATAGAAACCCCCATCAGTTGCCTCAAATTTTTCTACCATCTCCGTATCATGAACACCCTGCCTGTGGTGTCACCACTTCATCTTCATAAAGGATGGTTAAGACTTCAAAAATCTTAATGACCTCCAACACTGATAGAACAAGAAGGATTTACAGTTGTGTGATAATAAACAAGCAACTAACTAAATCTTACCATCTCAGGCTTATTTTTGCCCTTTTCTTTCAATGAGGCGCACCAGAAATATAATTAAGTGACAAATATGGCCATCCATATATTACTCTACTAGTTTATAGATCACAACTAACCTTCTCATTTCTCCATTTGGTAACATTTCACTAATGTCACTTCAACATATTGCTTAATTTTCTTTAATTTCTACCTCAAAAAAAGCATTTTAGCAACGAACAGGTCAAACCTAGCAATAACATCTATACATTAAATACCATAGTAGAATTTTTTGATCCAAAAGAAATTAAATCATGTTAGCTAAATTTATTGGCTCCTAGTCCAATTCGCCAAAAATGCAGCAGTCATCAAGTGTTACTTGTTGGCCCTGAGAAGCAGCAACTATTCTTATTAGCATAATCATGAAACGAGTAATATCTAAGGTCGCAGATTTACAGTCTCAAGTTTGAAAAAAGTACAGGAGAAAAAACTAACTCCAAAGTTAATATGATGCACTAATATTCACCTGCCAATATATGTATGCTCGATAGGATCGACAATGATTTCTTCACCAACATCTAGATAGGCAGGTACCTACATATTTCAGAAAATACATAGCATATGAAGTTTGTAGATTTTCTTACCAAAACTCAGGAGAATGCAAATAAAGATGTTAAAAAAAAAAAAAAAATACAATGATCCACATCTTTAAAAATATCTTCTAATGGTCACACTACATACACAAAGCTTCTAAAATTCCTATCTAAACACATTGATGCTCAATAACACATTTTTCATATGAAAATTTATGAAATAGGAAACAATCAGCCACATCAGTGAACACAAGAAACATAGTCTCACTTGAAACTGCAATGAGTATCCAAAAAAAATAAAAATAAGAAGTTACAAGGTTTCACATATTAATAATGTTTTCTTTTATAATTCCGCCCTTGATAATCAGTCTAACTTGAAACTGCAATAAGTACCCAAAAAGGTTTATATTGGCTCACATCTTTAAAACATTTCCTCTTATGGTCACACTATCCTACAATTTGTATCCTATATTGAATTTTGTTAGCTAAAAATTTCTCCATACATAAGACCCTCTGTGCAGATACTGCAGACAATTGATTAGTATCTTCTCATTGTATATAGTTATTTTACAGCTTTTAAACCAAACAAGAAAGAAATGGAATAGCCATTTGAGTCAGACCACCAGCCTAATACCTATAAGTAATTACTTTTCCTATACTAACCTGCCCTTATTTATTTTGATTCCTTTCTCATCAATTTATTGTAAGAAGTCCTTGCATCTTGCTCCAAAGCAATGCATTACATATTCAACTTTTTTACTGATAGTAATAATTATTGAAGTTTTGTTCACTCTCTTCTGATTGTGAATCATATATTCTCCAGTTTGATTTGCAATTATTACAGGTAAATACATGAACTTCAATAGTCTAATGAATCAACTACAAATTGAGAACAGTGATTTAAAAGAAAGGTAGACAGGAAAATCCAAATAAGGTTAAACCAACATATGCAGGACACTAATAGAACACATTGTGATTGTGTGTAATTTATCTTTCCATGTACCTAATTTCTCACATAAATTGCTTCAATCCCAAGTTGGGCCTCTACAAGCTACAGAATCAGGTTCCAAAATGTTTCAAGTGTCTGTCAGGTGTAATGGATCATGTAAAAGGAATAGTGGACATAAATTAAACTATAGAGACGGAGACTGAGAAACACTTCCAAAGATCCATGTTTCAAGCAACCAACGAATTGTTAATAGTGGTCTAGTAAAAGCTTATCTAACTTATATAAGAGGTCATGGCAACAACAGTTTCAACTGTGAAACAGCAGCTTGCCAATAAACAACTTGAAATGATGTTTCCTAACTTACGTGAATAGTGACATGATTGTCCAGTAGAGCCTTTTTATACCTACATTGAAGGAAAGAATTAATAACAGTCATCGAGCTTAAAGCCAAACAAGCATGCAAGTAATTAAGTGAAACACTTTAAATGAGTATATTAGAAATATTGCCAGAGTATTTTTAAGAAAATAAGAAAGGAAATTAAATATAGTGATGTGAAGTAATTAGCTATCAACAGAAAGACCCAAAAAGGGATGAAAATGAACAACAGGAGTGACATTGTTGGCATCTATACCCATAATTATCAGTAATGTAATATTAAAATCAATCTGATGGCAATCAAGAATATTTTAAATTCGCAAATGTCAATAAATGATTTGAAAAAATGACAGATGTTAAGAATATTGAAATGCAATATGACAAGAATATTGGTTTTCAATAACTCAATGACCATGTAGTTTCAATAACTCAATGACCATGTAGTGCTAAGAAACAGATGTTACATGTTGAAATGAATCATTGATACATAGTTATTACGGTGAGCATGAGCATGTAAATTCAGAATTTGACTTGAGCGATTACAAAGTTCAGAATTTTGACATTACTTTTACTCAGTCTACATTCGACACAAAAAAAGATTGTAATTGATATTTTACAGCAATGATATATCAAATCATTTTGTCAAGTCATCTCACCTTTTTCCCTTGATAACTTTTTAAAGCATTTTTGTGCAAATACAAACAAAATATTCGATATCGAGTATTGATTATGAGTATGAGATTGTGAAAGATCATTTGCTTACAAACTTATTAAATTGGTCAATGTGTTGTTGACTTTATGACCAATTTTAACAACTAAGAAACAGCAAAACATTTAACATGCTTTGTATATAATCAATAATGAAAAGAAATGAGCATGAATATACAAAAATATTACATGCATGCATCAATAAGTAGCAATACAAATGCCCTCAATAAGAGAAACCTATAACACATTAGTTCACACATCTACATCACTACAATTGCAAGTTTTTACTTGAAGCTGGGAAAAACACTCACAAGTTAGTAATCAGCATTCAAACGAAAGCATTTTAAATAAAAGCGGCAAAAACATAAATAATAAAAGAAGAGATATTGGAAATTCAGATGGATCACAAATAAGCATATAGAAGAAAACGAAATGTACCGTGGTGCAGCAGTAAGCCCCTTAATAGGTAGTTGTGTCTCCTTTATAGTGCATGTTACTTGTTTGGGAAGTGATCCAGACAAAGGTGTTTCATCATATAACTGCAATTTAACTTGCATGTCCTCTGTTGACCATGCATTTTGTATTTTAGTCTGTAGTAATGCAAGTCAATATGGCAATTGATAATAATGTGATGAAATAAGTGAAAAGAAGTAGTTGGCACAGATTTGTAACAAAATCAAGGGCAAGAATAAAAAAACTCTTCAAATTGCTGCCCTCAGGAAAACTACATTTGAATAATTTCCTGCAAGGTATAGGCTTTTGTTTGGTCCATGTGAGACTGTCATTTGATAGGATTGAGGATTGACACAATCTGTTGTCAACAGTCAGATCCTAAACAATGTGTCCTACCTATACTACCATATTTGTCAGAACAAGTGTTATTTATTTCCCATTATCATGTTGTCCAAAAGTTTCAGGATAGACATTTTTGTCAGTTTTCATAAAACCACGACAACATAAAAATAGATAATGCCAGGATGAGAACACAAAAACATCATGGAAATGTTATACGAGACATAAAAATATAGTAAACATAACAAGGAGGTGAAAGGTAAAAAACTAAGATGCAAAAGAACACACATTGTTGAAATTACAGAACCTTTTAGGTATGGTGCAGCCTTGCCAAACAACTCCATTGGCACTTCAAGTTGCTCAAATTTTTCAGGGCTGATAAGCATTCAAAACATAAACAACATTCAGTAAATGTGTAACAGCTCTTTCACTAGTACAGCAAATTATGGGAGGACTATTTCCAAGGAGATGAAGAATAGAGCTCACTCCATTAAATATGCTTTTCCCTGTTCTTCATACAGAAATGTAAAAGACCTTTCCTGAACATACACTCCTGCAGGAAATTTTGTGGTATTTAATCCAACATTGAAAGGAAAAACAATAAGTATAGTTGGAGACAATTAGAACATTATTTGTAGATCTAGTTTGAATACAAAAAAACGAAAAAAAAATCCCTTCATGCTCAACATAAAGCATTTGATAAACATGCCATAGGGTAAAAAGAAAACAAATAAATCTTAATAATTTAAACCATCCAAAATTACTAGGTTGGTCACAGAGAAGGGAACATAATCCTAACAAGAGTGCAAATTCAGCTTCACACCACATCTATTTCTCCTACACTTAATATTCATATATAATACTAATAAGATGAAATTTTCTAATCTAAAACTAGGTTCTTTCCATGATTCATTAGACATCCATATTCCCTGCATCAAAGAAAAACTATAATATGCATTGGGAAACTATTTCAAAAGAGGAGAAAAAAAATCAACCTAATAAATGGGCCACAAAACAACTATATACTTGAAACAGCAGGTAATGTGAATTTAAAACTATCAAACATACTTTCAACAGCTTCCTCAGTATTAAATCGTAAGCTTTGTTTGTTTCCATTGTCTATGTTGCGAAGCTCCACCTATGGCAAAAGGCATAAACAAAATTAAAGCAAAAGCATATAATTAATGCATTTCTATCATGATAAGGTCAAACATATTGATACTTCAAAATGGACACAACCCACTCTATTCATCAATAAGACGGATAAGATTCAGATGATGTCATAATTAAGTTACTGATGAGCTGTTGCAAGTCAATGTGCCTTGGAAAAGTAAAGAGAGCTCGGATCTGATCCACCTCACCAAATGCAAGCTAGGTGAGTACTCACTGACCAAATTTTATTGAATTTAGGTTGGGTTTTCATAATTTAGTATACTCTGGAGGAGTCTAAATCTTACACGATACTGAGTTTAACTTGATCAGATGATAAGACCAGCTAATTTTCGTTTTTCTTCCCCCATTAGAATCTGAATTTCATTATTAGAAATGAGCAGTCAGCATTGTACTTGTAAAAATGATAGGTTTTCTCTTAGTGGCTCATTCAAAATCTTTCAAAGAACATTATTCATCAAAGACCTATGTAGACCCTGATTCATCATCTTAGCATAGTCACTTCTATTTCTACAATAAATTCATTTTGCATTGGATTCTTTTTTAAGGCAGTACTAAAAGATGTTGAATGAAAGGTGCATGAAATTTCAACCACGTCGTCATATCAATGGATAGATCCAATGCAATTAATTTGAAATGACAAGCCACAGTTTGATTTAATCAATCAAAACCAAATAAAAAACTTCAAACTCAAAGGTACTTAATAGATCTCTAGTAAGTTTTCTAATAAAGAATTCACAGTCACACAAATCAAAACCTGCATAGATGCTCCTCCCCTTCCCCGTTGCTTATGCTCCACATCCAACACCTGAAAATCCATAACTCAATAATTCGAAATCACTCAAAATTAAACAGAAATCATTAAAGAACGATCACAATTAACAGCCAGAATTACCTGATAAATTTTTCCTTCACAGAATTCACCATAACATTCAATCAGTCGCATATTGTCAAGAAAGAAAAAACCCGAATAAAAAAATTAAGAAAAAAACTTACCTTTAGTCTCAATGACATTGCCAGGTCTCAACTGCATTATAAATCAAACTATATAATTAAACCCATAAACAAACACTTAAATATCAATTTATTTAAAGAAAAAGAATATAAGAGGCAAACATGAATGGCAGTGACTTTAGCTCCGCGGTATTGAATAGCAGACCATGGGCATGTGTAGAGTGATGATCCCAACTTTAACAGCGAAGAAGAAGAAGAAGAACAAGAACAAGAACAAGAAGAAACCGTGAGCGCTGTTAAGGTTCTAAACAAAAAAGAAGAAGAAGAAGAAGAAGAAGAGAAGAGCGATGAAGATAGTTTCTTGGTGAGTTTGAGGAGTACCATATTGGGAGCTAGTGCTGTTAGAGTCCTGGAAGTGTAACGTAATGGGGTTTTACTAATATTTCAAAATTTCCGGTTGTTCACCATATTACCTTAGATTTTTTGTTTATCAAGTGTGTAATTTATTTTAATTTTATTTATATTATAAAAATAACTTTTAATTTTTAAGCGAGTTCTATGTAGTGGTATAATTGAGCTGACAAGCTGATATAATTTTAAATAACAGTATTGTGATTTGTTTCGATAATAGTGTAACAGTATATGCTTGAATCGGGTCGAATTATACTGTATCGTTCAATGTTAATGTAAATTTTAAAAAATAATCAATAAAATGCACTATATTAATGAAAAAATTCAAAATAAACCTTAACATATAATATAATAAGTTAAGAATTATTTAAAAAATATATATATTTGCACTTAAAAATATACATTTGAAAAAATAACAAATATAATATAAAAAGTATTATTAACTATAATAAAATATAACATAAGAGAATACTTCAAACCTCTAATATGTAAAAAATTACATTATATTAATATGATATCATTACAAACATAAAAATAAATACAATAATAATAATCACCACAGAAAAGAGTGGCGTGAATAATCTTGATTACTTGGCCCAATAGTATAATCATCTGCAATTTAGTTGCTCAATTCAGATGATTATAAATTAAAAAATGAACTCATTTTCTTAAATGCATTAAAATGGCTTCTTTGAAATTCAAGCACATTAATGAGATGATTTTGAGAAGTATTCACTTCATTCTCAAATATTGTTGGATAACTTTGACTTGGATCTCGCTGATTTCAATTATTAGAGGGCATTCTATAATATAATATAGGATCAAATTGATTCATGTAAGGATTGAATTCATAATCTTGATTTGTAGTAGTCAAAGTAAAATTACTTTCACCTCCATTGACTTTGTAATTAAATTCATGTTATTTTTGTGCAAAATTTGATGAAACATTTGGAGAACTAGCTGGATCACAAAAAGAAGGGATATCATTTGAACAATTGAAATATTCATAATATTCATAACTTGTTCCAATTGGCCTATGATATCTACTTCCACTAGCATGATCACCATCATTATCACCACCACAACCATCACCATCACCACCATCACCATTGTCATCATCTTTACCACTTTCACCACCACCACCACCAATATGTGCAGGATTGCATGTTAAACAAGCTTTTTCGGGTCCGATCTTTGGGTTTGCATAGTGTTTTTAAAGGTTTTCGAGAATTTTGGTCGCATTTTTTATGTCTATTTTGTCAAAATCAGCTTTTATTTTTCATGAAGTTGGATTCTAGTTTTACAAGATGAACACTGGTCTGACAAGTTGCATGTTTTGAGTAATGTTTGCTTGAAGTGAGCTACTTATCATTCTGATAATTCATAATTCGTAAAATTGAAGTATGACTTCGTGACTTGGTGACCGATTTCGCACTTTGGAGGCTTAGTTTGGGGGTATTTTTTAAACTTTAGCATGCTTTAAAGGCTATACAAACGAACAGACACTAGTTATATTCGAAAATTTATTTTCATTATTGGACCTTTTAAGGGATAGTCAAATTTTGATGTATGATAGCTGCCCCCACTTCGTTGTGTGTTGCATAGCCTCCTTGCACTGATGTTAATACACGAGAGGCAATAATGCAAAAATAGTTTTTGAGAAGACAGATACTTACCTTGTGGAGTGTTTGTCATCTTTAGATGTCTTGTCTTGTTACTATTTATGATTCAGTTGTTGTTGTTGTAGTTTGACTAACACACAAATATAGTTTGGGATGTAGGTAATAACGCAATTTGAGACTCACATAAGAATGCAATTTGAAATATATACAAGAATGCAATTTTAAGATTTAGGTAAGAATGCAATTTTAGGGTTCATGTAAGATGCAATTTTAGGATTCATGCAAAAATGTAATTTTTAGGGTTCACGTAAAATGAAAATGATACATGCAAGATGTATGATATATGATGTAGCTTTAAATATATATAGGATGCAAAATGCATGATGCAATTTCAAGATTCACATAATAATGAATGCAGTTTTCACACAAATGTAGTAGTGATGCATTTTTTATTCATGCAAAATGATACAATTTGAGATACATGCAAAATATATAATTCTTCACACAGGATGATTCAAGCAAGTGAGATAAGCATATGATAGTGATATGTAATTACGCATGTGATATGCAAGCATGCGTATGCAAATGCAACGATTACTCCTTTAGGCATCATACTTAACACTCTTTAGTTATGTTAAGGGTTCTAACATTCATTTGAATGTTAAGAGAAAATGCCATTAAAACCATCTTTAGGTGTCAAGTGAGCAGATAATACCACTAAAACCTCTTCAAGCATTAGGCAAACAGATAATGCCACTAAAACCTCTTTAGGCGTTAGACAAGTAGATAATGACACTAAAACTTCTTTAGGCGTCAGGTGAGTAGATAATGATACTAAAACCTCTTCAGGCGTCAGGCGAGTAA
This sequence comes from Mallotus nudiflorus, assembly GCA_947683625.1. Classification (NCBI taxonomy): domain Eukaryota; kingdom Viridiplantae; phylum Streptophyta; class Magnoliopsida; order Malpighiales; family Euphorbiaceae; genus Mallotus; species Mallotus nudiflorus. The sequence goes on along the minus strand of CANTUR010000133.1, from coordinate 1,247,139 downwards.
ATAATGCCACTAAAACCTCTTCAGGCGTTAGGCGAGAAGATAATCCCACTAAAACCTCTTCAAGCATCAAGCAAGTAGATAATGCCACTAACACCTCTTCAGGCGTCAATCGAGCAGAAAATGTTGGTGATATACACTAGGTAAATCATGTATAACCATGTTTTGAAGTTATCATTTTATTAATAAAAAGGCATTTTCATTATCATTTTATGTCATGATAATTACTTGAATAGTCAATTCTTCCTAAGATCTTCAAGTATGTGACTTGATAGTAAAATTCTTATATTAAATATGAGTTCTATTCAAATTATCCCTAGTTATAATAATGTATTAAGGCTAGTATGATGTTGACTGATGATTATGTTTTACTAATAATAAATATGAGATATTAAGTTAACTCATATGTACTTATTTGAGAAATAATACACTGGATTGACCCAGTATGAGAATACTATATAGATAATTGTCATAATTAATTCTCATAATAGTAATATTAATGTAGTCCTTTGACCTTGCAATCACCATGAATTTCTATGTAACTATTTTTTATTTTGACACGATCTGACATTATCTTTGATAGGATGATAAAATAGATTGTTGTTGGATATAAAATGAGTTATGTGAGGAATGTGAGTGATTGAGAAGGAATTTTTCCCATATTTAATCTGAGTGAGACATTTCTATAGGCCTTATAATAAGATAGATTGAGGAAAATGCATGGTCATGCTAAAGTGAATTGATAAAGAGTTATAATTCTCAATTTCTTTAGAATCAAGAATTAATATGATTGAATTGTATAAGGATAATAGAAACTATGCCTTATATTCAATCAAGATATCACGGGACAAAAGGGACTACAATATTCACTGTAAATTAGGTTATGTCGGATTATTGACCTTCACATGACTTGGGCAGTCATAATGTCTTACTAGAGGCAACTTATGACTTGTAGGCCTAAATAGGGATTTTAAACCGATTGCCAACGTCATGTGGACCTACATAGTCACACACTTAGAATAGGCTTAAAATGAATATGGGTTTACTAAGCCTAATAAAGCTCTGTGGAAATATGTGTGTGTGTGTATTTATTTATTTAAGGTAAGGGTTATCTTAAATAAATAGGAGATTATTTCTAATTTGGTATTTGAATAAAATCATAATTGGAATATATAAAAAAATATTTTGGTAAGTAAGAAATTAACAAAATTCATTTTGGTAAGTGAAACCCTAATTAAAGGGTTTATAAATATAACATATTCTCTAGGGTTTTACAAACTTATCATGCTGCTAACAAAATTCATTTTCTCTCCTTTTAGAAAACTAAACACAGGGTTCTTGAGTTATGAGACAATCATGAAAAAGGGTGCTAGCACATATTCATTTTGATTAAAAGGTTGTTCATGTGGATAGTTGTGGAGGATGTACCCATATTGGACACGTCCAAATCTGGCCAAGAAAATCAAAAGCTCGAGGTAAGGTGTCACTGGAGTGAACCCCCTCTCATTCTTCCATTATTCTTACTTGTTCTTTGCATATGCGGTACAATTTTTAGAAACCCTAAATCAGTTAATTAATTGAATTATATGGATCCTAGTTTGGGTTTATGATTAAATTTTTATATTTTTACTATGTTTTTGAATCACATAACCCAACATATAATGCCACTAAAACCTCTTCAGGCCTCAGGCAAGCAAATAATGCCACTAAAACCTTTTTAGGCATTGACAAACATGATTAGTTGTGATTGTAATCATGGTCAATGCTTATTGCTGTTGTGATTATGATCAGTATGATTGGTGCAATAAGTTTTTCTCTTATTTTTCTTTTGGCTTGATTGAGTTCTTTATTACAACTTAGAGTTCTTCTTTTTATCTTGATGCTCTTGTAGATGCTTTTCTCAATCTTGATCGGTGATGATGGCTTTTGGATTTTTATTGGCTAGTTGCTACTCGAAATCCTAGGAAGGCATATATGAACATGTAGAGAGTATGCATGTCAACTTTATTTATGAAGTATTTTCAAAGAATTTATGCATTGAATTAGTTATGGTTAGCTGAGTGCTTATATTCTTGAATTCTTGCAATTGATTCATTAATGCCTAGAGTAATATGTATTAAAGCATATGAGCTATCTTAATTATGATAATCTTAAGTTAATGCTGATCTCAATAATTCGGAAACACAATCCACAACTTGTGGTTAATACTGGTTATATTACCAAGTGGAGAATATGCTTCCTAAGTAAATTTTTAAAGAATATAATGAGATGAAACTTATAAAGAATGCATATGAATAAAATAAATTTCAATGATTAAAAGGCTTTTAAGCAAGGAAGTGATGGTCAACCATACATCATTTATTTTTTTTATGCAGGGATTTCCTTTCTTTAGTATCCCTTGGCTTTCCTATATTACTCAGCAAGGATACCACTGAAAGGTCTTTTAGGATACTCATACTCCACTTCTAGAGCATTAGAGTATACAAAGCTCTTTTTTTAGCATTTTACTTTTCCTAAATTTTTTTTTCTCCCTTTTTAGTATTCCTTGCATTTTCTATATTATTCAGTATGAATACTACAATAAGGTCCTTTTGATACTCTTACTCATTTCTAAGCATTGGAGTATGTGAGTATGGTCTGAAAATTATAAGCTTTCTTGAAAGATGTCTTGATAATTGTAATTTATTTTATTCATTAATGTCCTTTATAAATTTTATCTTGCGAGTTCTTCATCCATCTAAGTGGTAGGCAAACATTAGGTTAATTGAAGTTTAGAAAGTCCTAACTTAAAGTTGTTAATCATGCTTGATAAATCGTGAAATGAACATTAAAGGAATAATATAACAATTGAAATTAGCTCACTCAGCTATGATATATGCAATTTATAACACGAATAAAGTTTGTAAAGATGCAAGAATAGAGCTATTATTATATGTAACAAACATGTCATTGTTATTATTTTCATCATTTTTATTTTATTATTTTTATATGAATATGAATACAGATGCATGTATTAAAGAAAGAAGGAATAGAGCACTCCCCATGCAGAGGTGGTTATAATGGTAGCACTTGTCAATTTGTTGTGTTTGATATTTTTTGTTCTTTTATGTTGATAATTATTGATGTTGTCATTGTTGCATATTGTATGCTTTAAAACTATAGCCCTTATTGTATTATTATAGTTGTATATCTTGCTATGTTGTGTAACCCTTGTTGTGTTGTTTTATTAGTGGCTTTCACCTTTACATGCTTATATTTGCTTTAACTTGCATAGTTTCATTATCCAACAAAATAAAATAAAAGAGTTGTAGCTAGTATTGGTTATGTCTTTAGACTATGATATTAAGTCAGGGCAAATTCTGACTTCCTCTTTATTACGTTGCTTATGTCGATTTAATGCTCTTTGCTCTTGCTTATTGGTGCAGTTGCTCTTCCCTTTTAACGATCTAGCGCTTGTTATGGTGTCTTTTAATTCTTACTGTAGGCCTCACTATAGTGCCTATGGCTCTTGTCGCACTGACTGTGGCTTTTACTGTAGATATTGCACCTGTTGTGTGTGTATATGTTTTGAAATGTGTGTCTTGAAGTGCGTGCAAATTTCTCAAAGTGTGTGCATGTGTCTCGAAGTGCGTACATGTACATATCTCAAAGTGTGTAGATGTTTCATATGCCTTGAAGTATGTGTGCGACATGTTTGTGTGTGCATTAGATGAAAATGCTATTATACGATGATAATGCAGTAATAATGTCATCATTTGTCATATTGCAAATGTAATTCCTGTGATGTGATAATGCAATAATCATAGGTGTGACATGTATATGTCATTTTATTATTATTTTATTTCTTGTCTTGAATGATAATGCAATTTTCTGAGACAGTGATGTCAAATATAGTGTCCTAAAAATATGAAATGCTTATGTTTATGTGTTTTGTGCATGTTTTTTTTATGTGTTTTTATACTGAAATGCATGTGTGGGGCCTTAAAAGTATGTGTACAGGAGCCTTAAAGTGTGTGTGCAAATGCCTCGAAGTGCATGTATTAATGTCTTAAGAGCACATGCAAAGTGAAAGGGCACGTGACCACGTGCTAAGGGGCACGTGATCATGTGGTTGACTATGTGATCATGCGCCCAAGGATGCATGTCTATACACAATGCGAGTGGTCACAAGGCTAACATGCATGTTTGCACTTATAAATACTCATTTTTAGGTTATAGGAGAGGTCATTGCTTCTTCTCTAACCCCTTGTAGATTGCTTTAAAGTGTTTTCCTCTTTTTATTATTGTTATGATGCATCTTTTATATTCTAAAAGCTCTGGATCCTCCTTCAGGCCTTATGTTTATTGCAATTCCTGATAATATGAATGATATGTCCTTTAATTTTGATGAGATAGAGTTTGATGGAGCAATAAAGAGACTGTAAATGCTACTTTAGGGGCAATAGAGACCGTCACAAGTACTTTTGGGATTGCTACTGCGAGAGTCACAAAGACCTCTAGGACTACTACGAGAGCTAGATTTAGAGCTCCTTTTTATTTGTATGAGAGTTTCCATGGGCTCTGTAGGGGTGGTGTAATTCCTATTGTTTATAGCTTGAAGACTCATATTTGGACCACTCATTCTTATGAGATTGGTACTCCTTGCTATAATTTGTGTTGTTGGCTTTTTCTTTCTTATTTTTATGCATTTTTTCCTTTAGCTTTAGCTACAAGTTTTACTGTCTCCTTTAGCTCTTTGTTATTTGCTTCAGTTCTTACTATTTGTTTGTTTAGCTCTTTATTTTCTATCTTTTTAGCTTCAGTTGTTCATGTAGCTCTTACTGTCTTTTGCCGTTATGTACTATTTTACTATTGAATTTGTTTAATTCCTATAATGATGAAGAAAAGAAAATTTTAGATTATAGTGTTTAATAAATGTATGAAAATGTTGGTTATAGCCTTATAGGCCCGTTATTATGCTACCCGATAGTTTCAATAAGGTCAGTATGTATTATTAGGGTCTTGCTTTATGTATAAAGCATTTAGTGGCTAGTCAGGGCTTTGATGGTATCATTTTGGCCCTACATTACAGTCCTTATGCATCGAGTCAAGTTGCGATGTATGCTCTTATCGAACGGTGGATGGACATTACCTATACTTTCCATTTGCCTTTCAGAGAGATGACTATCTCTCCATTGGATTTTACTGCCATTACTGGGTTGAGTTTCTTTGAAAAGGTTGTCCTTTTCAGTAATGGGGCATATAGTTCTCCATTGGCGAGGGATAGTTTCACTATAAGATTGCTTAGTGTTGTTGCACTCGTGAAGAAGGGTAGTTCTACTCTCGTTCATTATACGAAATTTGTTATCGATGTCAGGTCCAAGTATGATGTCGAAGATGTCAGTTCAGAGCAGTTGGCTCTATGCTTCTTGTTTTACTTACTCAATGCCGTTATCTTCCTGAATGCTTCAGGCACTAGTTCCTTATAGTTATTACATGTGTTGGAGAATTTGGATGATCTGCTAGAGTATAGCTGGGGCATGGCTACCTTTTCTCATATGTATTCTAGCTTGGATATGGCATGAAGAGGTGGTTCGAGGATATGCAACTGCTCATTATGCTGGATGTGAGTATAACTTGCTTTGTTGACTATTCTATTGATAAATGATTCTCCCTCATCCTTTTATTGAGCATTTCTTTGAGAGTGGTTTTCCACGCTATCTGTGGTGGATTCAGAAGACTTATAGTTTGATTAAGAGCCTAGTGTAGGCTAGGGAGTATATAAGTTCTTTGACTTTTGACTAGGTGTGATGGATTCCTTTTAATCCTTATTATCTTTATTTTTTTGGCAGTTTTTACTTAGTCCTTTTCCATATATTCATATCTATTGGTGGCTAGTGAACAGGGGTTGGTCATTGAAGATGTCAGTGGCCTAGCATTTGACTCAGTAGAGAGTGCTATTAGCTGGCCTTATTAGCAGAGTATGGTACTTAAGTGAGTGAGTTCATCATTAGTGGGATGGATCTCATGTGAGAAGAGTGCCTATTGCATCCCCTTGTGTTATATTTTGGGGTCAAGAGCTTATAAGGAGTGAACTTGTTGTGGCTGAAAGAGGGCATCCCTTTGAGTGCTTTCTTAAGAGAGAGAACTTTTTCTTATGTGAATGTCTTGATTCCATAAATGATTAATGTTATGGCTGATGGCTTCATCCCACTACCTCTACCTCCTCAAGCAGATCTTGTTCAACCTTCAAGTTCGAGACTTGGGACTTCTTGGGGTCATCTTGCTTCTAGAGGATGTTCTTCTATTCGGTATAATTTTTGGTATTATTTTTCATGTTTATGTATAGGCATACAACAAACTTTTATTAGTAAAAATAATTGAACATAAGTTTTGAGGTTTTATCTATTGTAGATGGAATTTCATTGGAAGAGATCAGGTTCTCATATTGATAGGGAAGATGCTTTGAAGACTGAGACAACATATCATACTAGTGGTATAACTTCTAGTAACTAGGTTCATAGAGACTTGGTGAACATGATAGCTCTAAGACTATTTGGGTTGATGATTTTTAGAGCTGAGATGTATTTTCCTTTGTGTATGCCTAGGTATCCCTTGTTAAATATTGTGCCTCTGGACACCACTCATGTTGGTTTTTTGTTTTGATGCTAGGTTTCTTCTTTCTTCATTTTATTTGTTGTCTTTGACTTTTTGCACTATTTGCCTTTACTTTACAGGTACCCATTTCCAGAGCTCAATTTCAGTAGACTATTGTAAGGAGTTCGCGGTAACTATTTATGGAGTTTACCGATGTGCAGAGAGTATGTACTTCTTTCTTTATTTATTGTTAATTATACCTATTTTATGTAGATATTTTCATGCATTCATTCATGCATGATGTGTAATGCAGATCGAGCACCTTCTGGCTAATGAAGAGTGGTAGAGGGAGTGAGCATCTTAGAGTGAGCGTGTTAGGTAGCTGGAGCTGGCCACTTTTTGTATAGATCAAGTTGATGAGGCACCTAGACCGGATGGCAGGAATGCTTGAGTAGATTCAACTTTTGCTTTTGATGGCGACCATGGCCGATATGTTTGTTTAGGAGGTTAGGTGTAGGCCTTTGGCTACCGTTGCTTAATGTTATACCATTTTCCTGAGATCATAGACCCTGGATGTTTTGTTTGTGCTTTTGTCCCATGTATTATGAAAAGAATCCTAGAGGGGGGGGGGTGAATAGGACTATTAAATAAAAATGAGACATTTAAAGAATTCTTTGCAAGAATTGAATGGAAGTTGAGAAGGAAGAATGAAGAATAAAAGAATTTAAGGAGTTCGAATTCAACAACAATCCTACGTCTCTATCTAACTTATCCCCAAGTTAGGATTTTCAATCACTCATAATCTTATTCACAAGATTGAGATTACACAAGAGTTTTATGGCTCACTCTTACAACCTTACAACTTAAGTTTTCAAAGCTCATTTAAAAACCAAATCCCAAGTGTTTCAATGGATAACACTTAAGCTAATTCCTTTAAAATAAATCTCACTTCTCTTTTAATCTATCCTAAGATTTAAGATGAATATAAATTCTATTTCTAATACACAACCAACTCTCACAAGAGTTATACAAACAAAGAATTGTTTAAGAGAATTTGAGAGCTCAATTGAATGCTTAAAAAAGAATGAATAATAAATAAGTTTCATAAATTCCATTCAGCTCTAGAGGTATTTATATAGAAAAATGCTAAAAAACATAACTGTTGGAGGTGTAAATAATGTGTCCAACATTTATATTTTGAATTCAATGTTTATAATTTTGAATTATTGAAGGTGATGCTATCAGACAACTATGCATGGATTGAAACTGTAATTGGCTACTGAAATGGTTTGATTTTGTCCATACTTTCTTCATAAAAGTTGTATATATTTTACCTATATTTATATATCATTTTGAATCACCTTAATTAGACTTTTTTATCTTAAGATATGTCCAAAATACTAAGAGCTATTCAATATAAAATGTAGACTACTGTCAGACAGCTGTGCACAAGTTGAACCTATGATTTTATATTGAAGAAATTTGAATTTGCCCAAAATTTCTTCATAAAAGTTGTATATATTTTACTTATATTTTCATATCATTTTGAATCACCTATATTGGACATCTTTATCTCAAGATATGTCCAAAATACTAAGAGTTATGCAATCTAAAATGCAAACTACTATCAGATAGCTGTGCACACATTTAACCCGTGATTTTATATTGAAGAAGTTTTAATTTTCCTAAAATTTCTATATGAAATTTTAGATATTTGACTTAAATTTCCATATCATTTTTAATCATCTAAATTGGACATCTGTAGCTCAAGATATGTCCAAAATACTAAGAGTTGTGCAATCTAAAATGCAGACTACTGTCAGCAGCTATGCACAAGTTGAACCCGTAATTTTTTATTTAAGAAATTTTAATTTTTCTAAAATTTCTTCATAAAATTTTTATAAATTTTACTTTTCTTTCCATATCATTTTGAATCATCTTAATTGGACATTTGTACCTCAAGATATGTCTAAAATACTAAGAGTTATGCAATCTAAAATGGTAGAAGCATATGTTGATTTCGAATCAATATTTGCATATCCAAATGAAATTATATTTTAAAAAATAAGCCCAATTCAGAAAGCTCAAGATGTATACTTCAAATGTGAAGAAGATAATTTTCTCATTATAAAGCTCTAAGGATGTCAAAAGCTTCCTTAAATCTCAAAGGTCGAATCAGCCCAAGATAATCATACTTCATTTTAATTTTCAATAGAGTCCTAACTTATACATACTTAGACAAACAAATTAAATTCTCAAAATTAAGTTTTTTAAGATCAAAATTATGATTGATTATTGCTTAGGTCAACAATCTCCCCCTTTTTGATTTTGATAAACTTATTTTGAGTTTGATAAAAAATAATAGAAAGTAAAGTGTATAATAATATTTGTGATAATAATGATACCAAATGAAATAAAATATATTTCTTTATTTCTCCACCTATGAATATGGACATGATAAGAAAAATATAAATTTATAAATTATTCCCCTTGACAAAAAAATAAAAACAACATAAAATATAGCAAGGGGGATAAAAACATGGCATTTTTGTGACAAATGTATAAAAAACATAAAATATGATAACATGATCATTTAAATAAATGTTAGGCAATGTGAGGAAATAATTTCAAACATATATGCATGTAGTGCTACTAAAATACATCACAAAAATAGTACATATAATAATAATGCTAAACTTACTTAATTATCATATGATCATATAGAGATTAACTAGCTAATCAATCATGTAGCACTTAACATATAAAAAAATAAATACAAATTATTCATAACATATTTTCCTTTCTTTGTATAGTGACAAAAGGAAAAGAGAGAGATATAAGGGGAAATGAACCTAAAGGGATCAAAATTCCTATAGAAACAATGCAAAGATACACCAAATCTTTGTAAAAATATTCATGCCTTATCAAAGATCAAAACAATTCCTAAGAAGATATTCATACCTTATCAAAGATCAAAACAATTGCTAAGAAGAAATTATACATGAATTATGCATGTATAAACACAATAATAAAATATTATACACATGTGTAGTAATAAATAACAAACTCAAATATATTTTTTCCCTTTTATCAAAAGCAAAAAGAAAAGAGAGAGATATGAAAATAAATATACACAAAATCTTTATAAAATCTATGTTATAAATAATCAAAGTAAGCAAAATAAAGCCTTTTGTCACATATGATGTATGATAAAATTAGCTATACTTACAATGTTAATATGCATGCAAAAAATTTAAACAAATTTTCTCCCCTTATATCAAACAAAAGTATAATATGTCATTAACATAAACTCAATTTTTAAGGGAGTTTTAAAATTAAAAAGAAATACACATGTTAAAAAAAATTAACTAGGTACACATGCAAAATCAAATTATTTCTCCTCATTTGACAAAAGGCAAAAGAAATTTAAAAAGATAAACTAAATATAAGATGACGACTAGAAAAAATTTTAAGATCAAAATCAAAATATTTATCAATCAAAGTAATCAATAAGCATAACATGATTTCACATGAAAATATAGAACCATCAATCATGCGAAGTTCATGCTTAATGAAATTAATCTCCCTTTATTAAGAGGTTTGGTGAAAATATCTGCAAGTTGATTATTTGTATCAATAAATTCAAGTGAGATATCACCAATTTGAACATGATCATGCAAGAAATGATGTCGTGATGAATGAGATTTTTGTTAAGGTTGATAGCACTTGTATTGTCACATTTGATTGGAATGTGATCAAGTTTTACACCATAGTCTAAAAACTATTATTTTTGCCATAAAACTTGTGAACAACAAAGACTTACTTTAATATATTTAGCTTTAGCAGTTGATAAGGCAACTAAATCTTATTTCTTGCTAAACCAAGAAACTAAACATTGTCTTAAAAATTGAAAAGTTCTATAAGTGCTTTTTCTATCTAGTAAACTATCGGCAAAGTTCGCATCATAATAACTAATCAAGTCAAATGATGAACTCTTAGGATACTAAAGTCCTAAATGTATTGCACCATAAAGATATTTAAAAATTCTTTTGATAACATTCAAATGAGACTCTCTAGGACTAGATTGAAATCTAGCACACAAGCAAGTAGCAAACATAATATTGGGTCTATTAGCAGTTAAATAAAGAAGGGATCTGATCATACCTCTAAATCATTTTCATCAATTGGTTTGCCATTCTCATCTTTGTTAAGTTTAGTTATAGTGCTGATTGGAGTTTTACTTATCTTTGCTCCATCCATGCCAAACTTCTTGAGAATGTTTCTTGCATACTTGGTTTGATTGATGAAAATCCCATTTTTACATTGCTTGATTTGTAGTCCAAGAAAGAATTTGAGTTCACCCACCATACTCATCTCAAATTCTCCTTGCATTAAATTAGAGAATTCCTTACACAAGTAATGGTTAGTAGCACCAAATATTATGTCATCAATATATATTTGAACAATTAATAAATCATGTTTGGATTTCTTTATAAAAAGAGTTATGTCAACCTTTCCTTTAGAGAAACCTTTCTCTAGTAAAAAATTACTCAATCTTTCATACCAAGCTCTTGGAGCTTATTTTAATCCATATAATGCTTTTGAAATTTTAAACACATGATTTGGAGAGTCAAAATTTTCAAAACCCGGAGGTTATTTTGTTCAACATATACCTCCTCTTCAATAAAACCATTTAAAAATGCACTTTTAACATCCATTTGATAAAGTTTAAACTCCATGTATGATCAAATGCAAGTAGCATCCTAATAGCTTATAACCTTGCAAGGGGGGCAAAGGTTTCATTATAATTAATGCCTTCCTCTTGATTATAACCTTTAGCTAATAATCTAGTTTTGTTCCTAGTCATGACACCTTGTTCATTCATCTTCTTTCTAAACACCCTTTTGGTGCCTATAATAGGATGATGTCTATGTCTAGTGACCATGGTCCAAACCTTATTTGTCTTAAATTGATTAAAATTTTCTTATATAGCAAGGACTTAAAATTCATCACTCAAAGCATCATTAACATTTTTGGGTTCAATTTGAGAAATGAAAGCTAAATTAATAATAGACTTAAGTTTAGATATAACAATTACCCCTTTTGTAGTGTCACTTATGATGAGGTGTTGAGGGTGAGCTTTCTTGAATTGCTAATCCTTTGGAAGTTCATCCTTCAAGGTAGGTTGAGATGTCTCCTCATTTTCCTCCTTGCTTGGACTTTCAAGTTCCAAAGGCCTACTAACATTTTCTTCTTATGTTTCCACAGTCTCATTATCACCTACAAGATCATCAACACTACAAACATCCTTTTTAGGATCAAGTGAGTTTGATTCATCGAATACCATATGCATTGACTCTTCAACTGCTAGAGTTCTCTTATTAAAGGCCTGTAAGCTCCTAATTTCATGATGCAATTATGCATAGTGCGACGAAAGCCCCTATGATGAAATATTAATTGAGAAATTGATCTCTAGTATTGAAATTTGAGATCTTAAGGACTAAATTGTAGTGTTTTTAGACCTAATTGCAAAATCTTGATTCTAGAAATGTTTTTTTTGAAAATTTTTAATTTTTCGAGTTTGATGAGCAATTTGCCAGTCAGCATTTAGCTAGTGCTGACCAGTATTGGCCTAATGCCGATTGGCATTAGCGAAATGCCAATCGACATTGGCTTAATGTCGATTGACATTGGCCTAATGCAAATTGACATTAGCCAAATGTTGATCAATATTGGCCTAATGTTGATCAGTGTTAGTGCAGATGGCGGGGTTTAGCGCGCGTCTAAGATTTTAGCAACCATGATACTATTTAGGCTCAGGGCCTTAGAGAACACACTAACCACTATCACAAAGATATGGTGTGGAGATGAGGAGTCACCACCCAGGGTAATAACTGGGATAATTTGATTGGTGGTACTCGATTCTCTAAAAGAAAATTAGCACCACAACCAGGAGAATCTGGATACGGAATACTAACTTCTATTAGTCTCATGTTCATTTAGAATAATTTTATAAATGATTATTTCATCCTCTAATTACATGCAATTTTATTAAACCCTAATTAACATCCATCTACCCAAAAAGACAACAAGTCAATAAAATTACAAGTAAAAAATGCATTCAAGATCGCGTTGTCCCTAAGTCTAAACTATGTTAATTTTATTAAATAAGTTAGCTAAATCTACATTTTATTTACAAGTGAAAAAGTGGGCGGACATTTTATTAATTAATGAGCCTAAATCTATATTTTTTAGTCTTTCTAAGATAAAAGCTTAAGTCTATTCAATTTTAAAGAAGAAATTAAATTAGTGGGCCTAAGTCTTAATCTGGTTTTATTTTTAAATGAAATGTGGGCTTAGGTTTATTTATTTTAAAAGAAATGCAATTAAATGGGCTGAGCTAAGTCTAGACAATTTTAATTAACTAAGCGGACCTAAAATCTAATTAACCTAATGGGCCTAAGTTGATTTTAATTATTTAAAGTCTTAAACCATTTTTAAACCTATTTATTTAGTGGGTTAGACCTAAACGTGGGCTTGTGGCCCAAAAACATAAAAAAACATAAAAAATAAGCCAAAAAAAAAAAAAAGATTAAACAAACATTATAGTGATTTTTCTAAAAAGAACCCTAAATTAATTACATGCAAACCCTAATTTAAGCTATTGCCACCATTGATTTTAATTGATTTTTTTACCCAATTGATCCTAATTACTAACCAATTTTAAAATATAGAAAATGAAAATTTACTATTCCCACTACTGGGGCTATTACAAACTACGCACAAAATTAAAATTATACACCCAAAAATTAAAATAACTACACAGAACACCAAAAATGGAAAAAGAATAAACAAAAAAATCCTAAGAACTATTGAAGAAATAATACAGGTTCATGCATGGCATTCCATGGACCTTCTGTTCAATTTAAATATAGGCGGTATCCTCCTCAATCCACATGCACACATCAAAATAAAAAAAACAAGTAATTAGATTAGTAATGAAATTAAACAATGAAAAAAAAATAATAGAATAAAAGAAAAATCGCAAAAAGAAAACAATAGAAAAGAGTGAAAATGAAATAGAAAAATATCACTGGAGATTTAGATATTGTGTAGATGCTATTTTTTGGCCCCTCAGATTAGGATTTTCACTATTGAAATTACATTGTTTGTTGACTCTAGACTCGGACTTGATTGTGTTTAAGTAGGGTTTCTGCTTTTTTTTTTTTTTGTGTAAAAGCTCTCCAGAAATAAAAATCCTTTCGAAAACCAGAAGAAAAAAAGAAGTTCCCCCTAGCAAAACCTCTCCAAAAAATCTCCTCCTCCCTCCCACACGCATGCAGACTCTGCTTTTAAATGCAGAGTCTGCGCGTACTGAACTTCCTCCAAAGGAGGAATGGACTGATGATTAGATAGTGTTGGTTTTGATTTAAAAAAAAAAGCCTTCTGCGCTTTAAAAAAATTTTATCAGATAATCATAAGGATAAAATTTGAATTTTTAACCAATTAAAACACTAAAAAAATTGATAAAAATAAGGAAAAAAACGTGAAAGAATTATTGCGCATCGGTACTATGCAATGTCGACTGGCATTGTTCAATGTCGATCGGCATTGTGTAATGCCAATCGGCATTACACCAATGCCGATCTAAATTTTTTTTTAACTTTTAATTACCAAAAGACCATTGAAAAAATGACTTATTTACAATGAAATCCTAAAAAATGTTATAATTTAGTCCCTAAAGTCCAGAAAATTAACAACCAAGTTCAATTTTTGAATAAATTTCATCATAGCGGCTTACGTCGCAATTGTGCACAATTGCATCCCGAAATTGGGTGTTTACAGTTGCCCCCCTTTGTCGCTGTTTGCTTGACAAATTACTGTAAAGCAAAAGAAGCACACAATTTCGAAAGAAAAAAATTAGGACACTCGATTGTATCCGAAGTGATAGATTGATGCTCAAATTATTGAGTAAGGTGTAGTGTTTGATAAGTCACACTATATTTCCTGTGGAACGTCTAGTGGACTTTATGCAAATGAGTTTTATTGTATTCCCTGTGGGATGTTTAGCAATGATAAGTTGAAAACTTGCTATAGTTCCTGTGGAATGTCTAGTAATGATGAATTTCGTTATATTCCCTGTGGGACATCTAACGATGCACACTATATTCCTTGTGGGATGTCTAGTGTAATTGAATTGAAATAAATTACATCATACTCGGTCGTATGATGCCGATTATGCTCGGTCGTATAATCAATTGAGGATACATTACACTCGGTCGTACAATGCCGACTACACTTGATCATATAGTCTTGAATTGAAAAAATTACATTATACTCGGTCGTATGATGCTGATTATACTCGATCGTATAATCGATTGAGGATACATTGCACTCGGTCGTACAATGTTGATTGCACTCAGTCGTATAGTCTTAAATTGAAAAAATTACATCATACTCGATCGTATGATGCCGATTATACTCGGTCGTATAATCGATTAAGGATACATTGCACTCGATTGTACAATGTCGAATACACTCGGTTGTATAGTCTTGAATTGAAAAAATTACATTATACTCGGTCGTATGATGGTGATTATATTCGGTTGTATAATCGATTGAGGATACATTGCACTCGGTCATACAATGCTGACTACACTCGGTCGTATAGTCTTGAATTAAAATATCGTTATATTCCCTGTTGGACGTCTAACGATGCACACTATATTCCTTGTGGGACGTCTAGTGTAATTGAATTGAAAACTTGCTATAGTTCCTGTGGAACGTCTAGCAATGAGGAATTTGAAAATTTATTTTATAACTGCTATGCAGTACATAAAATAATAAAGGTTATGACTACTGTGCAGCACATAACATAATGATTTGAAATTCATATCATAGCTACTATGCAACATATGAAACCTTTGATTGAAATCATGCATGTAAAATGCAAAAAAAAAAAGAGTTCTATAATCTTGTTATGTATTCTGTATTTGACAGAAGATTCAGGATCACAGATTGATTATGCAGTGTTAATAATTCAATGAATTATTAATTTGATGAATGTCGTGATTTAATTTGGAATATGTTCCTAATCAGAATGCAATTATGGACCAAATTGCGATGACAGAATTTGAATTCATATGCACACAAAAGTAATAGACTAAAGTGGAATACACTACACCCGATCATGTAGTGTTGATTGATCTATACAATTACGCTGCAATCCATAATTGCTCACGATTAACTGTAATCCTTTCATTGCTCATTGATGATGCTGCAGTCCATAACTACTTGCGATTAGCTGCAACCTTTTCATTGCTCACTGATGATGCTACAGTCCATAACTGCTCGCTGATGATGCTGCAATCTATAATTGCTTTCAAATTGACTGCAATCCTTTCATTGCTAGCCTTTGATGTTGCTACAGTCCATAACTGCTTACTAATTTTTATCTTTGGTTGTTTGAGTCGAATGCTTTGAATTCTTTGTACTGACTAATTTTAATTCCACTGTGCACTTCTTTCTAGTTTTATAATTCCTATAGACATGCTGAAGTTAGTTTCAATCATGATGAATGTATAAAAGTACATAATAATGTCGACAATTTATGAGAAAATTCATCCTTTTATCATAAGATAGCATGTACTTAATGAATCTCACTATTTTTTTTTATGTTCATGACTATCACTTATTTGCCATTTACAAAGGTCAGAGGCATCGTTAACCATCTTATGCTGAGAGTATAACATTTACCAAGTGAAGAGCTTACTTCCACATCTAATTTTAGGGAGAATTTGCTAAACAAAACTTATGGAAATTAAGCATAAAAAAGATTGAATTTGGAGTATCAAAACAATCTTTGAATTATTTTTGTGCTTTTCTTCCTCATCCTAGTATTTCCCCACCTTTCTTATATTACTCAGCGTGGATACCATTGGAACGGTCCTTTAGATACTCATACTCTTATAGAGCATTAGAGTAAATAGAGCAAGTTTTTTTTTAATGTGGGTCCTCTTTTAGTATTCCCCCGCCTTTCTTATATTACTCAGCGTGGATACGGCCAGAGGTTCACGTTGATACTCTTGCTCATTTTTGGGCATTGGAGTACATTATGCTTGCTCTTATTCTGATTCTCCTTTTAGTGTTCCCCCGCCTTTCTCGTATTACTTGGCTTGGATACCGTTGAGGGATTTGTACTTATACTCATTTCTGAGCATTAGAGTAGATTATATGCACATTTATTATTCAAAAGACTAAAATAACACTTTAAAATTCAACCAAATTATACTGTAAGTCCATAGATTTTGTCTTTGCACACTCTTCCCCTCGTTTGGGTGTAAAGTAAGCATTAGATTGATTAGAGTTTTAGAAACTCTTATTATAGAACTATCAACAAGACATCTAAATTTTGTGAGGCTAATAAAAGAAAGCCACTAAAATCAAAGGTCATGAGATATGTTTTTGCACATGATATCATGAAGTGGATGAATTTACTCTCAATTTTATAAATTTTCTTTGTGCTTCACTACAGAATAAAAAAGATAGAGTTATACTACTTCCCTTTGGTATTTGTCAGGCTATTTGTCACATGAAGTGAGATTTTGATGAGTGATTAGCATTTGCTATCCTAGTCATTCTTATTTATGTATCGATTCTTTTCCTCTTCTTTGTTCTCTTTTATTTTCGTTGCACAAAATACCATAAGTTAGTATGGTTTATTTGTAAGTGAAGAAATTTTGTCAAAATGCAATATCATTCTTTTGTATTCTTCCTTTTTTGATTGTGGTGATGATGTCTTTAGTCACAGGGTTGCAATGTTCTGCCATCGAAGTTGTAGCTTTCTTCTGTTGATGCTATGGTGGAGGGCTCCATCATTCCTCTTCCTAACATTTCCATATTCCACACCCTCTTGAGATCACTAGGATGATGCTTCTTGGTAATGTTGCTCCTCCTATTTTACCTTTCAGATGCTTTATATGTGAATACTCTGACTACTTTCTTGCACTTTTATAACACTAATCTTTAATGCTAGTAGCAAAGTGTTTAGACAATCTTGACTAGGCTCAAAGACTTTATTATGCAAAGAAAGTATTTCACAATAAATGTATACAAGTGTATGCATGTTATGCATAATATGCATGATCCTAATGGGTCTTCTGTTTGAGGCAAAGCTATGTTCGCAGCTTGGAGTATGAGAACGAGGTGCCTCATCAACAACTTTTAGGTTCAAGCACTTGATGCTTCATTATTGGTACTTTTGATGTTTGAGCTTCTGATATAGTCTATCGGATAAATAACCAGGCTAGTGAGTGGGGTCCATAGCTTTACACTGGAGCTCATGATTGACCGATGCACTATTAAACTTTTCTTTTTGTTACTGCTTCTACTGTATGATAACTGTTATATTTGTGTGCTTGCAGTATACTCCTTTCTGCCCTGAGACCATTTTCACTAACTTTGAAGTTCTACTATTGTATTTACCATTTTGCCCCTAACTTATCCTGGAGTTACATTTTTCCCCCAGCTTCATTTTGAATTCATCCTAGCAATCACTTTCTTCATGTGCACAAAAGACTTAGTTTGGTCATTTATTGTTATTGGCCCTTTGTCTTACTAACCCTATTAGCTACAATCTCATGTATTGAAGATGCATAGGAGTGGGCAAACTAATTGAAGCTAGTTCTAGATGATGAAATCAATTAGACTTGCACTTCGAAGAATTCTGGAGCAGAATATGAGGCTTGATACTGATGCAATAATTGATAGTTACAATGTATGGATTGAAAAGCAAGTTACTGAGCCACCTGAATTCTCAAGGTATAAGGGGACGCTATACTTACAAGGAAAATTACAAAAGAGGTGGTAAAAAGAAAATGTAACTAAAATAGTGATCTCATAGCTCTAATTTAGCTTTCATCATGTATTGTTTTTCCATTCAGATACTTATGCGGTATGATAAAGACTAATATGCGATGTTTGAAAAAAAATTTAAAATTCAATTTTAATCATTCATTAGGGCAAAATGAGAACATTCATTACATCACATGATATAACTCCTGTTATCAGTCAGTCATGAATTTTCCTATCTAATTTTTACCTTATTATTCCTTCTTTCTCTTCTTTTTTTCTCTCTTTATTCTCTCTTTGTTTTTTTCTTTTTTCTTCTTTTTTTTATTTTTATTTTTCATTTTTCTCACATTTCCTATCTTCAAAAGTTACATTATGTGATATATGTATGTTCTTTAAAGTTGCATTTGTGCCCAATCGGCATTACACCAATGCCGATATAAAAATTTTTAATTACCAAAAGACCCCTGAAAAATGACTTATTTGCAATCAAATCCTAAAAAATGTTACAATTTAGTCCCTAAAGTCCAGAAAATCAACAACCAAGTTCAATTTTTGAATAAATTTCATCATAGGGGCTTACATCGTAATTGTGCACAATTGCATCCCGAAATTGGGTGCTTACAATTAGCCTAATGCCGATTGGCATTATGGGACATTTGCATTTTTTCAGTATTCTTCATCATTTTTTAGTATTTTTCTATTTTATGATTGGTCAAAAATTGATTTAAATTATTTTCTTAAAAGATAATTGTGTTTATGCTTTCAAAATGCATAAATCACTTTCAAAATCTACGTTCATTTCTTGAAATTGAGGAGAATTAGCTCCACAAGTCTCTTAATAAAAGGCAGAGTCTATGTGAGTGAGGGAGGACAAGCTCCTAATTGCGTAGAAACCTTGAAGAGAAAAATCACAGAGAAAAAAAAATACTAGTTTTCTTCACTGCACAAAAAAAGAACAAAAATCACGCTTTTTTTTTTCAATAGTTTAGAGATCAATTAACGCAGAGTCAATTCTCAAAATGGTGAAATTCCATTCTGAGGGGAATCAAACAACATCTGCATAGCATCTCTTTATCCCTTTTCCCTCTTTGATTTTTTATTTTTGTTTTGTTGCTTATTTAATTTCCTAACGTGAATTGTGGTTCCCATTTTTTTTATATTTTGATTCAATTGGGATTTGAGGTGGACACTGCCTAAATAATCAGGAGGGCAGATCCACGGAATGCCATGATGTTGAATTGTGATTAGATATAGGGTTTTATCTTCCTATGATCATTATTTTCTTTGTGTTTTATATGTTTAATTCATTTGGATTTGTACTTAATTTTAATTTCCAGTACGTAGTGTGTAATAGCCACAGTAGTGGGAAATAGTAAAGATTTTATTTTTCTATGTTCTTAAAAATTAGTTAGTAAATTAGGTTTAATTTGGTAATTTCCCATTAAAATTAATGGTTGTAGTAGTTAATTAGGGTTCATGAAATTGATTTAGGGTTTTTAGAAAATAAGAAAAATGCATGTTTAATATATTTTTTATGTTTTATTTATTTTGGGCTTGTTTTTTTTTTTATGTTTTTATCCTTTTGGGCCCCAAGCCCACGTTAGGTCTAAACCTACTTAAAAAATAGGCTTAAAAATGGTTTAGATTAATTAATTTAAAATTAATTTAAGCCCATTTAGGTTAAATTAGATTTAGGCCCACCTTTTAGTTAATAAAATTAATTTAGACTTAGATAAGCCCAATAAAGCATTTTTTTTATTTCTTTTTTAAAATAAGTAAACTTAAGCCCACTCTCATTTAATTAAAATTGATTAGAACTAAGCTCATTTTAAGTTAATATATGCTTTAAAATTTATAGACTCAGACCTACTTTTAGATACTTAAAATCAACAGACTTAAGCTCATTAACTAATAAAAAATGTAGGCCCATCTTTAGTCCATTTTCACTTGTAAAAAAAATGTAAATATAGCTAACTTTCAATAAAATTAACATAGTTTAAACTTAGGGAAAATGCGTTTAAATACATTTTTTATGTGTGATTTTATTGACTAGATGCCTTAGGGTTAGATGGATGTTCAAATAGGGTAATAAAATTGCATGTAATTAAAGAATGAAGTAATAATTTATAAAGTAACTTTAAATGAACATGAGACTAAAAGAAGTTAGTATTCTGTTCCCAGAATCTCTTAGTTGTGGTGCTAACTTTCTTTTAGAGAATCGAGTATCGCTAATTGAATTGTCCTAGTTGTTACCCTGGGTGGCGACTCCTCATCTCCATGCTATGACTTTGTGGTATAGTAGTGTGATTTCTAAGGCCCTGAGCCTAAATAGTATCACAGTTGCTAAAATCTTGGACATGTACTAAATCCCACCATTTATTATGGTGACTCCAGTTGGGATAAGAGATACTGATTCTACTTGTGTTCTTTAGAGTTGTTTTATTAATTATTATTTTATTCTTGCATTCATTCTATATGTCCTTATTAAACCGATGGCGTTGGTTTATGATTCTATGATTCCACTAGCTTCATGGAGTTGTAAATTGGCTAACCATCACTCTTAGCCTTAACTCGATTAAAGAGAGATTACTGTTCTCATCTGACTAGAGTCTGTAACCCAAGTCCTAAAGGGGGGTAGTCTTTTCTCGAGTTTGTAAAGGATGCCGGGCCCCTTTAACCTTGGCCTGTAACTCAAGTCCTAAAGGAGGGCATCTTATTAACGGAATCTTGACTTTTTTACTGGACCCTAACCATATATAATGGCTTAGTTACTTCCCCTAGGATCTACCAAAAATTGCTTGTATGATTTTTGCCATGAGGCATTTCTATCTATAAAAGCCCAGGCCTATACTTTTAAAGCCCCTTAGGGTAATAAAGATTGGGCTAGACCTTTATACTTAGAAATGTTGTTTCTATGCTTATTGCCATAAGGTATTTCTATCTATAAAATACTAGGCTCATACTTGAAGCCCCTTGGGTTAATAAAGATTGGGCTAGACCTTTATACCTAGAAATGTTGTTTCTATGCTTTACTGTTTTAAGAGAAATCTGGCATATGTGTTAGTCCCTAATATCCCATGCTGATATTAAGTCTAAGACAAAAAATCCTAGGACAAGAGACTCACCATTGAACATGTGTGTTAAAGAAATAAGGTTGGAAGGATGTATATTATACACTTGATTGATACTTGCTACTTGCTGCTTATTGCATAGCACATGCATCACACATACATGCATACATGCATCTCATTCATCATACTAACACCTTGTTTTACAAAAATTATAGATACATCGAGGTCTTCTCATATTTAGGGATGATGAGGTGGCATACTAAAAAGAACGAGTCAGAGTCCTAAAGCCTTAACAAAGGAAATCCTTAACAGACTGGATAGACTGGAAAGAAGTCCTATCAACCCATTTTACTTGGAAGTTGAACCAACTTCATTTAAATTTGAAAAAATGGAACAACAATAAGGGAATTGGACCTTATAAGACATTAAGGGAGCTCTGATGGATGACATGAGGGCTATGATACAAGATGAATTGAGGCAAGCTTTGGCTGGACTAATGCAACCTGTTGTCATACCACCACCTATAATTGAACAACCTCCTGCTCCTACAGCTATCCCACCTACTGTAGGCACTCCACCTGCTACTAATAATATTGAGGGGCAACATGTTGCTAGAAATGTACCTACTACTAATGTGAGACTTGAGGATATTGAGAACTACATAATAGAGAAGGCAAAGAGAGAATCACTCGAACTGGTCCAGGATCATGAGTCTAAGTAGATACAAGCACTGACTTAAAAAATGTCTAAGTGGAAGAGCTGATCAAGGGACAGGGCATAGTGTATTCATTTGTCTTTGATGACATGCTGTGGATGGAAGATAATAGGTTACCTGACAAGTTTAAGATGCCACAACTGCAGAAATTTGATGGGAGAGGAGATTTGAGGATTCATCTCAACTAATACACAACATCCATGAGTACTAATAAAGCACCTTTAGTAGTGATTACTAAGTTATTTATGTTATCCTTAGAGGGAATGGCTATAAACTGGTATCATGGGTTGGAAAAATCTATCAGGGCTAACTAGAAAGAATTATGTATTGCTTTTTTAAAATAATATGATTATAACATTAAATTGGAAGTGTCAATCAGAGATCTAGAATTGAAAAAGCAGAACCCAATGAATCTTTCTTTGATTTCCTTATCAGATTCATGAATAAAGTAGGGCTGATGAAGAATAAGCTCCGAGAAGGATCAAGTGAGGATGATAGTCCGAAATGTGTAACCTAATATGGTTGAGAGGTTGTAGATGATGAATCCAAAAACTTTCATAAACCTGTATGATGATGGTCTGCAAGCAAAAGAGATTGAGAATGACAAGAAAAGAAACTCTAGAGGCACTAGAACCCAAAACTACCCAACCAGAGGCACACAATAGGGTAGCATAAGTTAAGTTGTGGAGGTGCGCGCAGTTTAGCAACCTTGGAGATTCTTCAACTTCAATCAACCACTCTCCAAGGTCCTAGAACGATTAATCCAAAAAAGCTTACTCTAACCTTTAACTTTCTCTAAACCGCCTAACCTGAATGTCCCAGGCTATGACCCCAATAGCTACTGCAAATTTCATAAAGTAGCTGGCCACGCCACAGATACCTGTATCCACCTTAAACATGAGATCCAAAACCTAATAAACTCTAAAAAAATCATAGACCCTGAAAAATCCAACTCCAACCTAAACACTAGAAACAATCCTTTCCCTGACTACCAAAATGTCCTAGCACCAACCACCATAATGATTAACTTAGGAGTGAGCGAAGAAGAAGTGCTAAACTCTTTTGAAAACTTAAACCCTACAGCTAATGGAGAATCTCCTGATGCCTCTAGAGGAATTGAGGATTTATTAGGGTAGCCCTCAGGGAATTTTGACTATAAAGTATTATATTCCAAACCGCCCTCTATAGATATCCCAGTTGAATTAATTGAGCCCTTAGGATGGGGTGATGAATTTGAGGATGGGCCAGCAAAATAAGAGAATAAAGAGTCTCTAACTCCTGAACAGGAGGTTGAGGAATTACTGAGAGCACATCTGGGAAGGCTTAGCATAGAGGGAAAGGAAACGTGCATAGTAGAAGTATGGAAGGATGGAAGGAGGGACAGAATCATCGGAGTTATAGACATCTAGTATGACTATGTTGAAGAGAGTCCCACTAGTCTGGATGTATGGAGTGATGACCCTAAAGTGAATCATGTTACTAAAAGTAGGAGGAATTACAAAGTAGCAGAGAAGAAGATTGAGAGAGTTGCAGAAAGAGAAGAGATAGATAATGTAGAAATAGAAGAAAGGGAAAAGGAAGACCTGATTCTGGAATAACTAAAGAAGGCTAAGGTGAATGTCAGCATATGGGAATTACTAATGCATTCAGGCAGCCATAGAAGAGCTCTTGTCAAAGCTCTGTCAAACATGAATATTGAAACAGTAGCCATACCTGAGGCTATGGTGGCAAAGGTGACAAAAGAGAAACATGGGCTAATAGCATTCTCAAATGACAACTTGCCTTTAGAAGGAAGAAACCATAATGAGGCATTATTTATCCCAGCTGAGGTGAGGGGAAAGAGAACCAATTTTGCTATGGTTGATGATGGTTATGCTATTAAAGTGTGTCCTTTGAAAATCCTGCCTAATTTAAGTTTAAAGGTTGATGACCTAATAGATTCAAACCTCATAATTAGAGCCTATGATGACAATACTAGGATTATGGAGGGGACATTCCAAGCTTTAGTTAAAACAGGACCTGTGGAATCAACTATTGAGTTCATCGTGCTGGATATATTGGTTACTTATACCCTATTGTTGGGAAGGCCATGGTTCCATGCTTTGGGAGGGGTACCCTCAAATGTGCACCAAAAGATAAAATTCCCTCATGAAGGAGAGGTTGTGACTATAGAAGCTGGGACTAATGTTGTTGTGGTAGCTATATTGGACAAACAGAAGCAAATATGTGCACCTCCTGGTTTCCATATTGTTAGGATATTTGACGGAGTAGAGATGGATCTGAGGGTAGCAAAAATGATGAAGAGTATGAATTACCGGCTTGGGTAAGGGTTGGGGAAGAATAAGCAAGGAAGCCCTAGTCTCCCAACATTTAAAAGCTAAGACAACACGACAAGTTTAGGTTACATAGGTGAGACAGAGTCAAAAAGAAAAAGTGCAATGGAAGAGGTTTAATGTTAAATAAAGGAAGCTCTCTGTAAGCACCCAATTTCGGGATGCAATTGTGCACAATTGCAACGTAAGCCCCTATGATGAAATTTATTAAAAAATTGAACTTGTTTATTGATTTTCTAGACTTTAGGGACTAAATTAAAATGTTTTTTAGGATTTGATTGTAAATAAGTCATTTTTTCAGGGGTCTTTTGGTAATTAAAATTTTAGGATCGGCATTGCACAGTACCGATGTGCAATAATTCCATTTTTTGATTTTTTTGCGTATTTTTTCCTTATTTTTATCAATTTTTTCAACATTTTGATTGGTTGAAAAATTCAAATTTTATCTGATAAGGTTTTTTAAAAAAAAGAAACGTAGAAGATATTTTTTTTGAAATAAAAACAAATGCTATCCGATATGATCAGATAGGTCTGTTCCTCCTTTAGAGGAAGTTGAGTACATGCAGACTTTGCATTAAAAAGCAGAGTCTGCATGCATGCGGGGAAAAAAGAAAGGGAGAAAAAAGAGAAGGAGAGGCAGGGGCCGGAGGATTTTTTTTACAGATGAAAAAAAAAGCTTTGATTTCTTCGGTTCTTTAAAAAAAACCCTAATTTTTGCAGTTCATTTGAGGATTGTAGACGGCGGGGTTTAGCGCGCATCCAAGATTTTAGCAACCCCGACACTGTTTAGGCTCAAGGCCTTAGAGAACACACTAACCACTGTCACAAAGACATGGCATGGAGATGAGGAGTTTCCACCTAGGATAATAACTGGGACAATTTGATTGGTGGTACTCGATTCTCTAAAAGAAAATTAGCACCACAACTAGGAGATTCTGGATACGGAATACCAACTTCTCTTAGTCTCGTGTTCATTTAGAATAATTTTATAAATAATTATTTCATCTTTAATTACATGCAATTTTATTAAACCCTAATTAATATCCATCTACCCAAAAAGGCAACAAGTCAATAAAATTACAAGTAAAAATGCACTCAAGATCACATCGTCCCTAAGTCTAAACTATGTTAATTTTATTAAATAAGTTAGCTAAATCTACATTTTATTTACAAGTGAAATGGACTAAAGGTGGGCCTATATTTTTATTAATTAGTGAGCCTAAATCTATTTATTTTGGTCTTTCTAAGATATGGGCTTAAGTATATTCAATTTTAAAGAAAAAAATTAAATTAGTGGGCCTAAGTCTAACTTGGTTTTATTTTAAGTGAAATGTGGGCCTAGGTCTATTTATTTTAAAAGAAATGCAATGAAGTGGGCAGAGCTAAGTCTAAACAAGTTTTAATTAACTAAGTGGGCCTAAAATCTAATTAACATAATGGGCCTAAGTTGATTTTAATTATTTAAAGTCCTAAACCATTTTTAAGCTTATTTGTTTAGTGACCCAAAAAAACATAAAAAACATAAAAACATAACAAAATCAAATCAAACACACATTCACATATGCTTTCTAAAAAAACCTAATTTAATTACATGCAAACCCTAATTAAAGTTACTGCCACCATTGATTTTAATTAATTTTTTTTACCCAATTGAACCTAATTACTAATCAATTTTAAAATATAGAAATTTAAATGTTTCACTATTCCCACTACTGGGGCTATTACAAACTACATACAGAATTAAAATTAAATAATTATACACCCAGAAATTACAATAAATTACACAGGATACAAAAATGCAGAATAAAAATTGAAATCCTAAAAACTATTATTAAAACAGTATAGGTTCATCCATGGCATTCCATGGATCTTCTGTTCAATTAAACACAAGCGGTTTCCTTTTCCTCAATCCACATACAGACATCAAAACAAGAAAAACAAAAAAAGCAATCAAATTAGTAGTGAAATCAAATAATAAATAATTAATGAAATGAATAAAAATCACAGAAGAGAAGAAAGAAGAAAAAAAATGAATGCTGTGCATATGCCCTTTTCGGCCACTCAGATTAGGATTTTCATCGTTAAAATTAAGATATTTTTGATTCTGGACTATTGGCTTCGGAAATTTTAGTATCAAAAATTAAGGTTTTATGCTCACAGTCTCTCTTTTTTTCTCACTGTCTTCTTTCTCTCAATCTCTCCCTGTAAAAAATCCTTTCAAAAACCAAAAGAAAAAAGAAGTCCCCCAGCCAAGCCTCTCTCCCTCACTCATGCATGCAGACTCTGCTTTTAAATGCAGAGTTTGCGCGTACTGAACTTCCTCCAAAGGAGGAACGGACTGATCATCAAATAGCATTTGTTTTTTTATTTCAAAAAAAGCCTTCTTTGTTTTAAAAAAAACCTTATCAGATAATCATAAGGATAAAACTTGAATTTTTAACCAATTAAAACACTGAAAAAATCATTAAAAATAAGGAAAAATAAGTGAAAAATTCAAAAAATGGAATTATTGTGCATCGATACTATGCAATGCCAAAAGACCCCTGAAAAAGTGACTTATTTGCAATCAAATCCTAAAAAATGTTACAATTTAGTCCTTAAAGTCCATAAAATCAACAACCAAGTTCAATTTTTGAATAAATTTCATCATAGAGGCTTATATTGCAATTGTGCACAATTGCATCCCGAAATTGGGTGCTTACAGTTGCCCCCCTTTGTTGTTGTTTGCTTGACAAATTGTGGCAAAGAAAAAGAAGCACATAATTTCGAAAGAAAGAAATTAGGACACTTGATTATATCCTAAGTAATAGATTGATGCTCAAATTGTTGAGCAAGGTGTAGTGTTTGATAAGTCACACCATATTTCCTATGGAACATCTAGTGGACTTTATGTAAATGAATTTCGCTATATTCCCTATGGGATGTTTAACGATGATAAGTTGAAAACTTGCTATAGTTCCTGTGGAACATCTAGCAATGATGAATTTCGTTATATTCCCTGTGGGATGTCTAACGATGCACACTATATTCCCTGTGGAACGTCTAGTGTAGTTGAATTAAATTTTATTATATTCCTTGTGGGACGTCTAACGATGCACACTATATTCCCTATGGGACGTCTAGTGTAGATGAATTGAATTTTTTTATATTCCCTATGGGATGTCTAACGATGCACACTATATTCCATGTGGGACGTCTAATGTAATTGAAAAAATTACATCATACTCGGTCGTATGATGCCGATTATACTCGGTCGTATAATCGATTAAGGATACATTGCACTCAGTCGTACAATGCCGACTACACTCATTCGTATAGTCTTGAATTGAAAAAATTACATCATACTCGATCGTATGATGCTGATTATACTCGGTTGTATAATCGATTGAGGATACATTGCACTCGGTCATACAATGCTGACTACACTCGGTCGTATAGTCTTGAATTGAAAAAATTACATAATACTTGATCGTATGATGTTGATTATACTCGGTCATATAATTAATTGAGGATACATTGCACTCGGTCGTATAATGCTGACTACACTCGGTCGTATAGTTTGATTTGGGCTTTGATCCTTACAGTGTTGGGACTTCTTCTGTCAAACCTCTAGACATCTTTCACCGCGATGACTCTACTAGAGGATGGAGCCAATGGCCGGATTCTAGAGTTCAAGATGAGTGATTTAGAGTTTCTGTATTCCTAACTTTCTGGGTGTCTATATCTGACTGCTCTCTATTGCACTACTATGTTAACCAACTTTACAAGTTGGATGCACTTCTTTCTGGATTTACAATTCCTGCAGACTTGTTGAAGTTAGTTTCAACCATGATGAATGTATAAAAGTACATTATGATATTGAAAATTTAGCATGTACTTAACAAATCTCACTATTTTTTATTTTCATGACTGTCACTTATTTGCCATTTGCAAAGGTTAGAGGCATTGTTAACCATCTTATGTTGAGTATATAGCATTTACCAAGTGAAGAGCTTGCTTCCATACCTAATTTTAGGGAGAATTTGCTAAACAAAACTTGTGGAAATTAAGCATAAAAATATTGAATTTAGAGTATCAAAAAAATCTTTGAATTATTTTGTGCTTGTCTTCCTTATCCAAGTATTCCCCCGCCTTTCTCATATTACTCAGCATGGATACCATTGGAAAGGTCCTTTGGATACTCATACTCTTATAGAGCATTGGAGTAAGTAGAGCAAGTTTTTTTTAACGTGGGTCCTCTTTTAGTATTCCGTCGCCTTTCTTGTATTACTCAGCGTGGATACCGCTAGAGGTTCATGTTGATACTCTTGCTCATTTTTGGGCATTGGAGTACATTATGCTTGCTCTTATTCTGATTCTCCTCTTAGTGTTCCCCCGCTTTTCTCGTATTACTCAGCGTGGATACTGTTGAGGGATTTGTACTCGTAGTCATTTCTGAGCATTGGAGTAGATTATATGCACATTTATTATTTAAAAGACTAAAATGACACTTTGAAATTCAACCAATTTATATTGCAAGTCCATAGATTTTTTCTTTGCATTTTCTTCCCCTCGTTTGGGTGTAAAGTAAGCATTAGATTGATTAGAGTTTTAGAAACTCTCAGTATAGAACTGTCAATAAGACATCTGAATTTTGCAAGGCTAATAAAAGAAAGCCATTAAAATTAAAGGTCATGAGATAAGTTTTCGCATATGATATCATGAAGTGGATGAATTTACTCTCAATTTTATAATTTTTTTTTCAATTTGTACTGTACTACATAATAAACAAGAGATAGAGTTGTACTACTTCCCTTTGGTATTTGTTAGGGTATTTGTCACACAAAGTGAGATTTTGATAAGTGATTGGCATTTGCTATCCTGGTCATTCTTATTGATGTATTGATTCCTTTCCCCTTTTTCATTCTTTTGTTATTTCCCTGCACGAAATACTACAAGTTAGTATACTTTTTTTGCAAGTGAAGAAATTTTGTCAAAATGCAATGTCATTCTTTTGCATTCTTCCCTTTTTGATTGTGGTGATGATGTCTCTAGTTACAGGGTTGTGATGTTCTACTATCGAAGTTGTGGCTTTATTCTATTGTTGCTATGGTA